>OY101434.1:27075702-27512772 GCA_956483605.1 Tuberolachnus salignus | reverse complement strand
CGTGTATATAATATATATATATATATATATTTAATTCTCCGCGACGGCGGTGGTATACACCACGATAATATAATATACCGCAGGACGGGGAAAGAAAAAAAAAAAAGACTAAAACACACTAAAACAAAAAAAAAAAAAAAATAATAATAATTCCTGAATTTTAAATTGGGCAAGATTTATTTGCCGTTTGTCTGCGCACTATTTATATCGTGTGTGTCGTATATACTCGGCGGCGCGGACGGGACGGAGAGAGGCGGCGGACAAACGGCGCGCGCCCGGGCTCACCGTACACACACACACGCGTGCGCGCGGCGGCGGCGGCGGCGGTTGATTAATCGACCGGTCCCGGAGGGCACAACCGGCTCGCTCTCACTCCGCTCTAACCACCGCCGTCGCCGCTCCGAGTTTTTATAATAATAATAATAATATGTGTCGTCCGAGACTCCGAGTTATAATAGTAGAGTGGTCCGGCGGCGGCATGGCATTTGTCGCGCGCGACCGCGAGAGCCCCGGCGCGCACATTCCTGTCCGTCGCTCTCGTTATACGCGGTCGCGCGCGCGCGCGCGCGCACGTTTATCTAAATACGCGTATATTACTATTATAATATTATAATATACGCGCCGCATCGTTCCGATGGGACGGGGACGGGGACTGGGGGCAAAACGACGACATGACGTTTTGGTGTCTTTCCCGGTCCCCGGCCCGCGTGTGTCGGTCTTCTTGCCGCGCTTGACAAACGGTCCAGATAAGCACGGCAGATAATATTATAATAATGTAATATACGCCGCAGTATTATAACGACGACGACGACGACGATTATTATTATTATTATTATAACGGCTCCCCCACACGCCGCCGTTATCGTCGTCGTCGTCGTTTGGATTCTCGTGTTGTTTTATATTTTTTGATTTTTTTTTTTTTTTTTATGTTTCACAATGCCGAGACGACATTTTAACGTACACTTTGTCGGTCCGGCGCCGCCGGGAAATCCACCCGAAGACCCCCGGGGGGATGGGGGGGGTCGACTTTTACGAACATCCCGACCGCGTAAAACTTTTCCGCCGCGAAAGTTTTTTCCCTCCCGATTGTTATTATTTCTTTTTTTCTTCTTCTTCTCCTTTACCTCGTATTCAATTCGCCGTCGTTACGTTTTCGGCCCGCGGCGATTAATTTTTTTTTAACGTTTTTCTATTACGGGTCTATATAGGTACGTGTTTATTGTTGTTGTTGTTGTTGTTGTTGTACAGTCCTAACCGAAAAGTGTATCGTTTAAAAGATTTATATATTCAAATGGGAGGAGGGGTCAACGATATTATCCTCCTCCCCCCCCCGTCAACCTGTTTCCCTTCAATATTTATTAAAAAAAAAAAAACGGTAAATAATGAAAATTGTTTTTGAGAGAAAAATTCACCCTTATCCAAACCGCACGTCCTTCTACCCGGCCAAACGGAATCGTTTTGATAAATATTCCGATCGATTCGTTCGTTGGTTCGTCCATAATGTATTCGTAAAATACGAATACCGTATTGTATTCATAAATAATCGCGGACACGGCGCGCGCGCCCGGTTCTTTGATAATTACGACGATATTATTGGCCGCGTGCGTACAAACGGCGACCTTGTTAACGCGGCCGGTCCTTGTGCGCAGGCAAACTGAAGAAAAAATAATAATAATAATAACAATAAAAAAAATATTAAAAATAATGTTAAACACTGCGCGCGCCCGAATCGACGGCGGCGGTCGTGCCAAAACCGGCGGTGTTAGGTTATCGGTTTTTAACCATAAAACATTGTGAACAATTTCACTCTAAATTACCGACTCTCACCGTCAGCCTCGAATTGCCCAACTTGCGTCCAACTCGCCTGCTGAAAATCCCACACGCCGTCTAAGGAGAAAACGGTATCGAGAATTATTTAACTACTAAACCGTTTATAAAAATCATTTGCAATAAAACGAAAAAAAAAAATAGTTTTAATTTTTGGGCTCTATCACCGGAGGACGGCCACCCTCCTCGTGTGTATCATTGTTGTACCTTTTAAATAAAAAAAAAACATAGGTTTTTCGATTTTTTTACGAAGTGGTTTTGCGGCCAAAAACGAACCATAGCACTGAATATATCCGGAATTTTTTTTTTTTAAAACCGTGGCCCGACGGCAATGCGCGACCGTATTTATAATATAGAACGGCCGCCGACAATTGTACAAAAGTTAAACAATGTTTATGATTGTCGATGACTTTTTTTCTACTTTTTCCTACTCGTATAGTCAAAAAAAAAAAAAAAAAAAAAAACAATATTTACAAAATTACGATAATAATGCGGGACGACGGGCCACCGCGATTTATTGCGCACCGCCTTCGAGGCCATAAATTCCGTTTCGTTACGACGACGACGTTTTCGGAGGTGTTGCACGCGCGCAAAATCGTCCGGCACACGCACCGGAATATTATTATATTACAATAAATAATAATAATAATAATAATAACACAATATTATAACGTTGTACGTGAAAAAACAATAAGGTAACGGAGTCGGCGGCGTATAAACAGTAATGGTAATATTACAACAGCAGCAGCAGCAGCAGCAGCAACAACCACAACAACAACAACAACAACAACCGATAACAACAATAACAGCCCGGTTGGCGGTGTTCGTGTGGAATGTGCGTGCGGCCCATTGTTGCCGATCGTGAGACTGTGCCACCTTTTCGGTCGTTATTTGAATTATAAATCAATTCGAACAACACGGCCGGAAATACCGGCGCGCGCGTATTAAGTATAAATACGTACTGGCCGACGAAAAAAAAAAAAAAATAAATAAATAAAAAACGAACGCTCCGCCGCGGTCTTCCGCATAACCGCATAAGCCGTCGTTACAATATTCCCGGTGTAATATAACGCGCCCGCGCGCGCGACAACAAATCACAAACCACGAGTGGAAATGTAACGATGACGTATTAAACGCGTCCGCGGATTCGCGCGTCCTCCCGTGTAGGCAAACATAATAATAATAATAATAATAATATAACGACACAATATTGTTATCAAATCGTTAGGTTTTCGGTTCCGGTCCCAATTGACGCGACGTTACGCCGATCCGTTCGGATCGGATCCAGTGCGCGGCGGCAACATTTATACGGTCATGTCGCAAAGCCCCGGGGGAGTTTACCGATTTTTACCCGACTACTTTAAATCAAGTCAAGTTGTTCTAAAATCAACAAAAATAATAACCAAGCCCCAAGTACAAAAGTATTTTTTTTTTTTTTTTTACAAATTTCCCTTTGCCTGCACTCGTACACGTATTTCGTACTCTGATATGTTGACTTTTATTTGGACTTATCGTAGGATACAAGAACCGCGTGGGTATCCCGTCAATGGGATTTATTTTCCTCGAGTTATCGAAACGGACAACTTATAATTTTGACTATAACTTTTAAATTAGTTTTCTGTGCGTCGTCCTTTGATTTATCACGTATAGGTTTCTCGACAACTCTCGAAGTAGTGACTCATGGCACCAAAAAAAAAAATAAATAAATAAATAAATAAATAAAAAAAGGTTTATCGTCAAATGGGAACAAACGTCGGATAAACGGACATACCAACAACACTCGTAGAGACCTGAGATTTTCACCGATCACCTTAAATACCAGCACTTTCTCGACGCGATACAATACGTTTTCTTTTATTGATTGTACAGCTTTTTTTTTTTATTTTTTTCTTTTTTTTTTTTTTTAGTGCGTATTTGTTTTGTTAACAATAATAATTTATTTTTACCGGGGTCGACGTAAGTTAAAAATCGTCGCAAACACGAACGATTGCAATTTATTTCGGTATAATAGTCGCACGGTATGTGTTTTTTTTTTCTCTTTTTTAACAATATTTATATCAATCGAAACACGACGTCAGAGCGAACTCTGTCCGGAAAACGGTGGTTTATTATTTTTTTTTTTTTTGAATCTCCGATTATAGTCCGCCGCCGATTACTTTGCGACTCCGTCGTATGTACCCGCCTACAATAATTGCATCGTCAGGTTATTTATTTATTTATTTTTTTTTTTTTCCCCCATTATTAATTTCCCCGACGTTTGTGCGGTGCCCGAGTATTTTATTATCGCGTGCGGTTCGCGCGGTTGGCCCGGCCGGTCGTGTCGCGCCGACACGAAGGGCGTAGGCTTTGTGCCGTACGTTTCTTCGGCCGTCTCCACTCCACCGCCCGGCCGACACTCGCACACTCGCATACATATATTATTATAGGTGTGTGTAAAAAAAAAAAAAAAAAAAATACGCGTATGCACGTGTGTGTGTGTGTGTGCGTACACTACCGTATAGGTGCGCGCATTAATAATTATTATAAGCGTGTACGTCGAAGAGAGAGAGAGAGAGAAAAAGCAAGGAGAATTGAAAATTATAATAATATGTCACTGCCCGTTGTTCGCGCTCGCGTACGGGCGAAACCGGGCACTGGTAAAACTCGAATAAAACATATACGCATAAAATACAAAAAAAAAAAAAAAATAAAAATTTGCGTTAAAACAATCGCCGGGAGAAGAAAAGAAACAATAAATATATGAATAAAAGCGGCGCATATCCAGAGCAATATTCGTATTTATTTATCGATTCGATTCGATTTATGCGCGGACGGACGGGTTTTATCCGGATTGTTTCTATTCGCCTATGCGCGTACGGTTTCGGTACACGATGACGTATTTAACGTTCGGGGCCATTGTCTCGGGCCGTAGACGAATAATCGTCGTTCCGTCATTTTTGCCTCGTAACTATTTTTTCAAGGCCTTTTTCCTGCCAACCGGGGGGGGGGGATTAAGTTAGGTTAGGTTAGGTTAGGTTACCAAAAAAAAGCGGGGGGAGGGCCCTTTTCTATTCTCTTTCTCACTAAAAACAGTATCGTAAATATTACGTCGGCGTTCGATACGAATGCATTTCTGCCCGCGCCGACGAAAACGCGACAAATTTCCTCGACAATAAAACCCGTTCGCTTTATAAATATAATTAAATAACGCTCGTGTATATATTATATTTATTTATTATTAATATAGTTTTTTTTTTTTTTTTTTATATATGTTTCGAACACGATACTACGCGGTACCACGGTACATTTTATACGGGCAATTTTTTTATTTTTTTTTTTTCCATTTTATTTGAGCTCTGAATTAATAATTCTAGTATGGGGAAAAAGAAAATGAAAAAAAAAAAAACACAACCTATATTATTAAGAAAGAAAAAAAAATTTAAAAAAAAAAACCCGTAGTATATTATAACCGCCAGACCAATAATATATTATACGATTCTGTATTATATCGTAAGGGGGTATGTATAATATTATAACAACCGGTTTACACACACTCACATATATATATATAATATGTCTAAAAGAGCATAGGCGTTCGGAATACAAATTATTCTTTAGGAAGTTCAAATCATTCTCCGTTTGACAGCTTCGAATTCCCATATTTTTTTTTTTTTTTTTTTTTTTATACGAACGTAAATCGTGCGGTTGTGCGGCGCGGCGCGCGCGTCTACGAACACACGCCGGAGTCGTTTCGATTAGTGTACACGGAAAAGAGAGGTGGATGGCAAAAAAATAAAATAAAAAAACCGAATCTATAAAACATTAAACGAACAAAAAAAAAATAATAATAATAAACTCCGCGTGGCCGTATAATTTTTTATTTATTTTTTTTTTGTTTTTATATACCAGACGAGTTTCTATCGGGAAACCGTGCCGGGGCGGAGGGGCGACGCCGTGAATATTCGATTTTTTTTTTTTTTTTGCTAGGGGACGGAGGAAGACGAAAAACGTTTTCTTTTGGCGGGGTTGGTTTCTTTTTGTGTCCGTCTGCGTATTTTTATGACACGGAGACGTACCGCATTACAACCATTGACAGGGGGAACGGGAGTTCCCCGGTTGAAAATGTTCAAATATCCACGGTTAGGACACACGACGTTTTATTATCGCCGTCGGATTTCAATTCGTTCAACGGCCCGTTTGATTCCCCGACGAAATGTAACCGTTTACCGTGAATAATAAACAGCATTTTTTTTTTTTCTTTTTTGGCGAATGAAATGAATTATTATTGCAATAGTGTTTCGTGCACACAGTTACGTAATAGTAGTATTACTGACGTAATAGTCTCGTAGGATCTAAACGAAAATAGTATAAATGAAACAAATTCGTTTAGCGATATTTTCGTCGGAGGAATAAAAAAAAGTTGGGAGGCCCGGCGAAATTCTAATCCTAAATTTGCTTCCTCCCTTTCTTCGTAAAACGGATTCAAAATTCGATTACCGAAAATATATTTATTAAAAAAAAAAAACAAAAAAAAAATTGAATAAAATATATTTACTCGACAAATAAGAAAAATTACGTGTACACGTTGTGTTCGTTTTGTCGATTTTGTTGCTAGGTTAGGTCAGGTTAGGTTACCGCGCACGTACGTTTCGAAACCGGAAACTTAGCACGGTCGTAGAGTGGGCGGGCTTTCCTTAACTTGTTTTTTTTTCTGTCCATCGTACGATAAATATTTGTCCTCCCGATGGGAATTCGTTGCGAAAATAATAATAATAATAATAAATAATAACGCGACAATTAATATACGCATAAATCCGAGCGCGCGACAAACAAATTTCAAATATTGTAATTCGCATAGGTCTGTGTGTTTGCCGGTATTTATTATTATTCACCCGGCCGGCCCGGGTCGGTAGTGGCCGCCGCCGCCGCCGTCGTACAACGCACGCGCGCCCGTTACGGCCGCTGTACGTACGTCGGCGTGGGCGCCGCCACCGCTGTGGGACCCGACACACTACGGGGTGTGATATATTACGGGTTCCGTTTTGGTATTATTATTTTTCTCTCTCTCTGTCTTATAATACGCTCTGCACTGCACCGGCACCGCGGCAGTGTAGCGCGCGGGCACCACCCGAGGCCGGTGTTGGCGTTATATTATACTGCGCTCGCGCACTCGTCGGCGGCGGCGGCGGCGGCGGCGGCGGCGGGCGGTAGCTAATTTGACTAATGGACCGAGACCCGGGGAGTGACGCGCGCGTGTCAAAACCGCGCGCGCTCCTTTTTTTTTTTTTTTTTCTTCCTCTCGCACTCTTCCACCCGCCCCCGCCCGACCCGTTCGTACGTAATAATTTATTAATATAAATAAGTGTCTCTACGTCGCCTCAACGGCAGCACTGACCCCCACCCCCCAACCCCACCAGTCCCCCCCGGTCCGGTAAACGTCAGTCGGCGGCGGCCGGTCGCCCGGCCAGTCAGTCAGTCAGTCAGTCAGTCGGCCGGCCCGGCCAGTCAATCGGGCGATGGCACGCCGCCGCCGCCGCCGTCTTTGTGCGCGCGGCTGCGACTCAATTAGTACGTCCGAAACGGACTGACGGACGGACGGCCCGGCTACGGACACGTCTTTCACGCGCACATAATATTATAATAAACGTCGATACGTATATATATATATAAATGTATTTTTTTTTTATCCTTTCTTAGATTATTATGCGATCGAAAACGGCCGTTTGTGTGGGGTTTTATTTTTATTATTATTTTTTTTTTTTTTTCCCATTATTATTTATACGAATAATTTATTATTTATTATTTACGCGCGTATTATACGTATTTATATCGCGCACGCGAGCTCACGCGTTTTATTATAAACGACGTTTTAATATGTGGCGCATGACGCCGTCCGGTTCTTCAGTCCGCGCGTCCGTCTTGTTCTTCTATTATTTCTTCTCGGCGTATCCTATGCCGCCGCCGCCGCCGCCTGTTCGCGCTTTGAATCGTCAATTTCTCACGCGCGCAATATAAAGACCAAACGACGGCGACGGTATTATTATAACGTGTCACTTCTTGTTCTTCATTATTATGACGTACACGTGTTCTGGGTACGGTTTCGGATGCGCCTCAGCGACGGCCTCCCACGATTTCGGCGGTTTGTTTTTTCCACCAAATTCCCAATCTAGCCCCCGCTAGGTTTCCATTACTCCGATGTCACACTGCCGCTTAAGCGAGCAATTTTAACGGAACACATAGCAATTTATCGTCTTCAAATTTATTCCCGTATAATTTTAAAAACGACTCCGTTACAAATAATCGTGATATTTGTTCAAAAACACGTATACGTAAAACAGAACAAATATACCATTCAATGTGATTTTTGTATTTTGACGTATTATAATGATTCAAGACAACAACCTGATCCAGGAAATGATCCATATTGATTTTCAATTTACTCGAATGAGATGGGTAGATGTTTAGTGTTAAAAGTGGTCTTTTTTTTTTTACGAATTAATAAAGGCCGTAACTTTTTTGTTAATTAATATTTAACTAAATTATGGATACGTCATTCCCTGGATAAAGTTGTGTTCTTTAATTTCTATCGTAGAATAATTTACGCAAAATTATACTGCTATCGAGATAAAACGATTTTTTGTATTTAAAAACGTGAGCGTCCTCCTCGGTGATATATTACCGACATTTTGACGGTATTGGTTTTATTTTTTTTTATTTTTTAACGACTTTTCCATTAAAAATATTGCTCTGACCGTCTACACCATCGACGGTTTTCGGGTAACGCATTTCGTCTACACCGTGCGCGGCTAGGAGGTAATTTTTTGTTTGTTGATGTTTCTTGTAGGATTTTTTTTAATAACCGGAAAATAATCGTTGAATATTGTAAATAACTATTTTAATTGTTCGGTGTATTTTCATTCGATTTTTACAATTAGGTTTTACGATTGTAGAAATTTGTTTGGTTTTTTTACTCGGAAAAGCTCGAAAATTCGAGAGGATGGGGAAACACGGACCTTATAATTTTGTCAAATTATTTCGTACAGCTACCGCACGCGGTACGGACGAGACGAATACCGGAAACGCATCGTACAAAACAAAATAAGGTGGGAAATCGTTTTTTTTTTTTTACCGTATTGGTTTTTGCGCGCGAAATTCGCGCGGTTCGCACCGGAGAGAGTTTGAATATTTATACAATTTGATTATAATCTCGATTTGTCTCCGTCCGGCGGTATTAATGTCCCGGTGAAAAAAAAAAAATTGGGTAAACCAAAAAAAAAAAAGCCATCAGCCACGTACATCGACCTGCGAAGCCCCGGTCCTTGTAGGAGGGGTGGGGGGGTATCTCAGGACTTGTCATTAGTGACAATTTTCCGACTTCACCTGCCCGCAGATCGCGCGTGGTATTAAATAATATCGCCGCCGCCCGAGAGAGCCCGGTGCGACGATTCACCTGTTTTCTCCGTACTACGGGTTTTTTTTTTTTTTCACTTTTTTTTCTCCCCGATAGTCGCACATTTATTTTATACCTGTTCCGTAAAAAAAAAAAAAAAATAATAATAATAATAATAGTATATTTAGTGACCGGCACACCGGCCGTCCGGTTATTATATTATATAGATTATTTCGTTTACGTTTTTTTTGTATTCGTGATAATATAACGATATTCGTTGACGGCGAAATGCAAAACGCACGTTATATTATTGTATAATGTGTTGTGGTGTCGGTAGATAGAAAGTAGAAGGGAGGAGAGTGTGTGTGGGGGGGGAAATACGGTTTTTTTTTTGATAATTTTTTTTATATTAACCGGGCGGGCCGGACGTTTCGAGTCGATATCGTGTTATCATACTATTGGTCTGCGATAACCACAAACGCGTATAAACGCAATACACAATTATCGTGTCGAGTGTTGATAGTAATTGAAATATAAAAAATACACATATCGTAAAATTTTTAGGTCATGCCCAAAGAGCCCGGGAATGATAAGAGAACGTGTCACCGTGTCACCTGTTAACAGGTCCTGTTATCAGTAACCGCTGTCCGCGCCGTGTATGGGTACCCGTACACGAGAGGATTTTATCGCGGATTCGGAGGATTAAATCCTCTCGAAAGTCCTATCGCGTGTGGCGGTCTAAGGATTCAATCCTTGCAATAGAAAAATCCGGTAGATTTAGTCCGACCTATCAAGTCTCTCTCGTTGCTCCGCTCTAATTAAAGATACCGGGTCCGGCAGACCTCGACAAGAAATATTTATTTATTGATAAAATCCGTCGTATAAATCCGCAAATCTTTCCGAACGTCTTGAAAGTCCAAAGGGTCCTCAGCATAAAAATCAACGGATTTCCTCCGCTACCGAAGTCCGCTGGAGGATACGCTCTGCGAAAATTAGCGGACTTTTATTTAGTGAGCACGACTAAAGACCTAGTCCAACGGAACAAATCCATCGAGGACCTAAGGATTTAATCCGTCGGACCAAGTCCGTCGAAAAATACTCTTGCGTATGAGTATCGCGTATTGATGTAATTTTTCGTCATCAGACTGCGAACGGACTGGTCCGCGGTAATTAATAGATTAAAAAAAAAAAAAAAAACTAAAATACCATAGTCTCGATAACTTATTTCGTTTGGGACGAAAATCGTATTGATGGGGCCCCGGTGGCCGACACTCTCTTGTTCTAGGCTATCTAAAATACATTCTAGATACATTCAGAATCGTTCTAGCCCACCGACAGTACCGGATCTAATCGTCGTATTTAGCCAACCCAATAATAGTACATTTTTTTTTTCAATTTTTATCACAAAAGAAAAAAAAAAAACATAAATTTTATATTGGAAACCGCAGTAATGCGTATTACCGGTATGTGGTCGTATGGATTTGCCGGTTTTATTCGAATCCTCTAAATCCGCCACTGTCCACTGACGATATAATACCCGAAACAAAATCGACCGATCGTTTTTCTTGTATTTGTCCGGACGGTATGAATTAATGTCAATTTGGAAACCATCAGTGTAAAAATTATTCTGCCGGTTTAGCGGACCGCGGCCGGCTTCCGAGCTGTAAACGACTGCAAAAGGTTCGGAATAACCGTTAATCGTGTCGTTTATTTTTTTTCTTTTCTAAACCGTCGATATACACGATATACACATATACACATATGTACACGGCCGTTAAAATACCGCGATTGTAAAATATATTAAAAATAAAAAGACAGGCACGCGGATTGTCCGCAGACTTTCTCGATTTTACCGTCATTTGCGCGTGTAGGTAAATGTAAATCTCTCGAATAGTCACTGGTAAAAAAAAAATTGCATTACAGACACCACCACGTCGTCGTCATCGTAAGGAACAACGATAGAAAAACCGACGTATGCATTGCTCCACGGGTGGGCCACAGTTGTAGGTGGGAAGTCGGAAAGTTATTATAGGACGATTTAAATCGTATAGCTGTGTGGGTATGATAAAATATCTTCTGGTTTTGATAAATTTCAATTGAAAATAGGTTAGTAACTAAAAAATAATTCACAAGGTTTTTATTCGCATCGTTAACTCACCACCCCACAAAAAAAAAAAAAAAAATACTAGACAATTTCAAAATAGTATATAATTAACTATAAATATTCGGTGAAAATTACGACTATTATTATTGTAACTGAATCGGCTATAATAAAATTAAAAAAAAATTATATGATCTCGAACAGAATTTGTGCTGTAGTAGAATCCACTGGTTATAAGTGGATCGGAGAATCGGAGCGAGATTTCCTGTAAAAGACGAGATAACAAAAAAAAAAAAAAAAAAAAAAAAAAATTCATCATATAGTAAAACCATAGGCGAATATTTAGACACATCGGGTTGGGGTGGGGGGGGGAAGAGGGCAAAGCCGAGGCATTTGTACTCATAATGTGAGCGCTAAATATGTAAATTTTACTGCGTAAACCACGTGAATTTAGTAAAAAATTAATAAAATACATTTTTACGAAAACAAAAAAAAAAATGTTTTGCAAATCAATTAAGAAATTTTGTGGTGATTATGGGGAAGATGAGTGTACCTAACCGTCAATATACGTGTTAAACCAATATGCGAAAAACGATAACACGCAGTTTTATTGTCATTATTAAAATAAAATAAAAAAAAAAAAATAATAATAATTTAATATCGGTATGTTAGGTTGGACCGGTAATATAATAATGCCGCAGTGCTGCTCGGGGCTAGGCGGTTGTTAATTATTACGACACACACGGAGTCGTAAAAATAGAAATTACACGTTCACGAAACACATATTTTATTATTATACCGACTTCCGCGCGTACAGGTGGTTTAGAAAATTCGATAAATTAAAAAAAAAAAAAACAAAAAAACAATATACTTGTACGTAATTATATGTACACGAACGGTGTAGTAGAAAAAAAAATATTATTCGCGTTATTACGAATGCGCGCCGGCCGTTGTAAATATTAGGTGAGAACTCGGTTTTATTATTATTATTTTTTTTTTCTTCTTCTTCTTCTAATACTATACGTTATTGGGAGGTGTCCATAAATAGTTGTTTTTTTTGTTCTCTCTGTTCGCCCGTACGTATACGTGATCGACGGTGATCCGCGATGCGGCACATAACGACAATTATTCATTATTCGTATTTCTATATCGTGTAACGTGCTCGCCGGACGATTTCATTGA
The DNA here is from genome assembly GCA_956483605.1 of Tuberolachnus salignus. Taxonomy (NCBI): domain Eukaryota; kingdom Metazoa; phylum Arthropoda; class Insecta; order Hemiptera; family Aphididae; genus Tuberolachnus; species Tuberolachnus salignus. The sequence continues at coordinate 27,500,293 of OY101434.1, read as the reverse complement.
TTTCTGCACGAAATCGCGAATCGCCTATCGTATTTCCACATCACGTCGTCCGTTCGCGGAGTGGCGCGCGTGCGTTCGTCATTATTGCCCGCAATCCGATCGTACCCAAATAATAATGGAAAATAATAATAATAATAATAATAATAATAATTACATTACGGATTTTGTAATTGCGGGCATTATATACACGGGTACACACTGGCTGTTCGTTACAACGGCACAACGGAATTCGTATCAAACGCACGGTGCGCAATAATAATTGCCAATGGCAGAAAACGACGACGAGAGAAAAAAAAAAAATAATAATAATAATAAAATACGCACCGCGCCGGGCGTAAACGCACGTGCCCGGCGCTGCGGAGAAAAAAAATACAACAACAAACCAACCGACAAACTTTCTATTTTGTTTTATCCAATTGTCGTACGACCCGCGCAGGTATATATATATATATGAAAATAATTATTATTTTATACCGTTTAAAACGATTATGTCGCGCGGATGAAATCGTTTTGGCCGGGCAGGAACGATTAAAAAAAAAAAAAAAAAACAATTAAGTCGTTGGGACGAAAACCGTAAAAATCGCCACGTTTAACCGAACTTTGTCCAGTGTTTTTTTACAGATGCGTACGATAAAACGGATTTCGTGCTTGAACCAGCCGCCGCACACAACGAAATGCATACCGAAATATCGGTAATTTTAATAGTTTTCATTTTGAATGTTTGCCGTCCAGTTAGTACAAGATCGGAAACGACGACGACAAACGTCCGTCCCGTGTCCGGTGACGAGGCGAGGCGAGACGACACCGAGCGGTGCCGAGTTCACTCTCGCGGCGTCTCGGCGCCAATGCCTTGGGGGTCTCTCGAAACAAAAAACATTTTTTTTTTTTAATTTTGTTCTTTTTCTTTCTCTTTTTTATCCCCGTCGGTATTTAAACGATTTTATTATGAATTTAATACGCGTGCGATTTCGGTTAATTACCGTCGCCGCGTACTTGTAAACGTGTATTATTATTGTTATACTGTCGCGGGTATACTACGTCTATACGACATCAAAGGTTTTTTTTTTTTTTTTTATCCTGTTCCACAAAACACTACACGTACTTGGGACGGGGGTTGACGGGACAGGCACTCGGGCACGTTCGCGTAGAGTGCCGTACAATATTATTATTATTATTATTATTATTATTATTCTTATTATTATTATTATTATTATTCCCGTGCTGGCGTTTTCGCGACAATACACTTGTATTCGCGTATACGAATAATAAATACTTTGTGCGCCGTACCGATGGCGCAGATAGCACACGCCGCCGCCCCGTCCGATAATTTCCCTGCCCCCCACTAGAAAACCGTCGTGCAACAGTATACACCGCCGCTGTGTGATTTACAGAAAAAAAAAAAAAAAAAAAAAGAAAAAAATTACAACAAAAAAAACGGCCCTGCGAGACAAAATAAAAAAAAAATACTAATAAAGAGCCGTACACACGCCCGCGCGCGTATTATTAAGGTCGATTCACACTGGTCAGCCCCTTTCCCAACCTTGCCGCCGGTACCGTAACAGTACCGCAATATATTTGGTATTTTTATTAAAAGTTAACGTTTCAACAACAAAAGTCATTAGCCCATCGTACACTAGGAGTGAAATACGCGAGTTACAATTATTTACACTTTTTTTTACTAAAATTTAGGCTATGGAATAATTGGCGTATTGCTACTGGATTATCATCATTGTTGTGAGCTTGTCGGAGTTGGCGCAGATCCTCCGTGAACATTTTAATATTTGTTTAAATATCATAGTTCACAATAGTTTCCGTTCCCTTCATACGCGTAGCGAACCGACAGAGTTCGTGCAAGAAATGTTTTATCGGAACGGTAACGTGTCCGACTGGTGTGAATCGACCCTTATACCGGACCGAATAATCCCAGTTACACGTTTCTTATCTATATTTATACTTTTATCGAATTAAACAGTCTGGATTAAGTGTATTAACAGTGTTCGAGTAAAAATACGTTATATTCGTCGAAATATAACACCCGTAGGTTTTTATTTAACGACAAATTCGTAAATAACGTAAATCTTAACAGCAAAAAAAAAAAAAAAATCAACTAATTCAAATTGAAATTATATTTATTAACAGTTAAAACCTAACATTGTAATTTGTTATGTTATTATTATTTTTAAACTATTAAAGTTAATAGTTATCGAAAAACGTAACCTACCACTACACCAGTCGGCTTTGATTGTAAATTGTAGTACCGCACAAGTTTTTTATTTTTGTGGTACACCCTGTACGCGTATTGTACGACCCGGAAATACGGAGGTGGCCCGACGTCAGAGGATTTCAATCGAGAAAAATAAAATGGCGGTGTTTTATTATTTATTATTATTATTATTATTATTATTTTTTGTTGTACTATATTTAAAACCGTCGTTACGCGGTGTAGGGTTATTATTAGACCGTACCGGGGCGGTGGCGGCGTCCCGGGCTATTTCAATGCGATGGCGACGAAAATATATCGCGTCGTAAATATTTATTTAATTTTTACGATTATTTTTCATCTCCGGGCCGTCCGACGCGCGCGCACGCGAGTCGTCTACACTGTTTTCGTATACATAATATTGTCGTCATTGTCGTTGATAATAATAATAATAATAATATATACGGCGTTGCGTAACGCCCGAGCATTATTATCATAGCGTATTATAATAATATATACGTACGACGAGGGGCCGTGTCGACAAATCGATTTCAAACAGACAGGAAAAAATAAAATAAAATAAAAAAGAAAAAAATAAAATAAAACCAATATCGTAACCGACGCGCCCGGAGAGTGCCGCCGATGTATTATTGACGGGCCGTACCGGCTACTTTAATGCGGGTACGCCGTACGGTTGCAGAGCAATCTCTCTCGTTATTATATTACGTCTCTGGCCATCGCCGTCACTCCCTCTGTATAGACGTCCCGAGGCCGTGCGCATAATATTAAATTCCGTTGCGATATAAGACTATATTTATACATATATATATATACATTTATATATATATATGCGATTATTATTAGCGTTTGTATTAGGCGCTATTCGTTTGTCAGTACGGCGGGGCCCTCGACAAACCCGAACGTCTCCGAGACGAATCGCCGAACGGGAATGCCTCGGCCGCACCCCCGGCCGGCTTTTCAACACGGCCGATTTGTCGGGTGAATTCTTTCTGGAATAATTTCGCGCCACTCGAATCACGCCGACGGCGGGTCGAATGCCGTACGAGGTGAACCGCAACTGTCCGAATACTATCCGACGACACAGATCACCGCAAAATCACTGAAATCGTATAAATACGCGCGCATTTGAATGGTTATCCAAAACGAGAGCGCGTGTCTATAAATACCGTCTAACACTAAGTGTTTTGAAGTCTAGCAATCTAATCTTTATTTTATTTTTATTTTGTTATTACGTTCATCTACCGTACATTATTAAATTTATATTCTTCTTCGGCCGAAATATAATCGATAAATATTATCCAATGTAACAACGCGTGAAACGGCAATCGTTCAGTTAATCTTGTGATTTGGTCAAGTCAAGATGAAAAAACGCACTTTAAAGTCTCTAACCGTCGGTGATAAAATCAAAATTATTGACGAAGTCAAAAGAAGATTGAAACTCAAAAAAGACATTGCCAGTGAATTCGGTATTCCTGCCAGTACATTATCGACGATATTAAAGAATAAGGACAAAATACTTAGGGCGGTTGAAGAATCGCCCGGCTCACTACGGCGGAAGAGATTTAAATCATCAATTTTCCCAGAAATTGAGATAGCTATGGTGGAGTGGATGAAGCGAGTAAGAGATTACAATTTACTCATTTCAGAATCACTCATCCAAGAAAAAGCTGCAGAGTTTGCAAAGACTTTAGGCATAACATTTCACGCTAGCACGGGTTGGCTGGAAAAATTTAAATTGAGAAACGGAATTGTAGAGATACTAGTATCAGGTGAGAGTACATATTTTCTATAACTCGAATTTTTTTTTTTTGGTCCCCGACCGATTCGAGTTATCGAGGTTAACAGTACAGCGGAACCTCGGAGACGAATAATAATTGTGCGACCGCGGTTAAATCGAACAAAGAATTTTCGTTGCCGGACCCCCCCACTCTCCGCTATTTTTTTTTTTTTATTATTGTATAAAAAAAACTGAACTGTGGTGAAATTTTGTTAGTAATAACTCATACCCATCCCACACCCCCTCGTAAATACGCTACCGATTGAATCAGCACTGTATCTCTGCAAGAACGCCTGGGTTTGGACGTTTTTGCGTAAAGGTTCTTTATATCCACACACGCGTAATTATGATACGAAAATGGCAATTTTTAAAATTGTTTTTAAATCAATTTTTCCTCGGTGACACGTGAACAAACAGACGAGCGGCAGAGGAATCGGTTTTTTTTTTTCCAATGGGGTACGGTAAAAATAGTATAGATAATATCCTACATGATGGGCATAGAGTAGACTCTTAATATTAAATACTTTAGATAGTGAAAAAAAAATCCCATAGGCAGGGGCCTGTGGATTGTCGGGGAATCGGGAATTTTCCCGACGGGCCGGACTTTGCGCGGGCTGCTGCTACACATTCATAATAGCGAGTAAATTACACTCGTAACATTTTACAATATTATGAAAAATATCGAACATTTAGATTGTTAAACGTTTTCCTAACCGTATAAAATAGAGTATTAGCGCGCTAAAAATTGTGCCGATTTGTAAATTAATATTTCCCGGGCGAAAGAAAAAAAAATCCGTCCACGTGTATATTATGAAGTCCGGTGTAGGAGGATTACACATTTTAAATCCGGGTAAAAAAGATTACTATTATCGTGTAGACGTTAACACGTGATGGCCTTTTCGGTACCGTAACTCTCGAGTTATGAAATACCGAAGTGAGTCAGTTCGATTTTCGACCCTGCGGCCGCGGCCAAACGTATCTAACAATATACAATATTGTATTTTCGTATTACCATATATATATATATATATATACACATGTATGTGTATACGTCTCCGGTGATAAATTATTATTTTGCAAAGTGCATTTATTTCCATTTTAAAACCATATAACACGTACACGTGCCCGGCGACCGCTTGTTCCGTGTGTTTATAGGGTTACACGTCATTTTTCGTTTAACGAAAATAATAAAAAAAAAAAATCCTAGAGAACGTCGACAACGGGGGGGGGAGGGGGCTCGTATACATGCGCTTAAAGCGTGTTTCGCCGATTCGTTATAATTTATGCAAATTAAGTCTATATATATATATATATATATATATGTAAACGGGGCGTGCAGTGTATAATATAATATGTCGTAGGTATATAAACGTCCGGAAAGAAAAGGCGCGAAATGCTCGCGATAATAATTTAAAAAAAAAAAAAAAAATTGGATTTATATTAATGCGTTGTAAACGTGTGTTGCAGGGTCGACGAGAAACATGTGCAGGCCGTCTCATTTCAGTCATCCGGCGGCCGCCTGGCTAAACGGCGGCATTAACAACAACAACAACAACAACAACAACAACAACAACAATAACAACATCAACGGCAATCAGTTGGACGCCAAAATGCAATCGTCGTCGCCCGGCGGCGGCGGCGGCTGGTATTCGCCGACGGTGGACGATTCGCCGTCCGCGGCCGCCTCTTCGTCCAAAGACTTGCAACACTCCGGAGGCGGAGGAGGCGGAGGAGGAGGGGGAGGCGGCGGCGGTGGCGGCGGCGGCGGCGGCGGCGGTGGCAACAACAATAACGGCGGCGGACATCCGATGTTCACGTTTCCGCCGACACCGCCCAAGGACAGTACGCCCGACTCGATGACCACCACCACGACGACGGCCACCAGCTCGTCGTCGTCATCGTCGTCGTCGACCAACAACGCGGCAGCCGCGGCCGCCGCAGCCGCCGCGTATTCCATAGCGTCCATGGGCGTGTTCCTACACCCGGACAACCACCATCAGGGATGCGGCGGAAACGGCGGCGGAGGAGGAGGCATCGGCGGCGGACCCGGAGTCGTCCAGGACGTGAAACCGTCCATGCTGGTGTCCGGCGGCTCGTCGTCCAAACAGCGCGAAGGTACCACCTCGTCGTCGAGCGGCGCGACGTCGCCCGGTAGTTCGACATCCGCCTCGTCCTCGTTTAACGCGTACCACCTGAACCATCATCATCTCGGCGGTGGCGGTGGCGGTGTCGGTGGTATCGGCGGCGGCGGCCACCACGAGCCGGCCGCCGGAACCGCGGCCCCGTCGTCGGCGTCCTACACCCACCATTACCCCTATCACCACCACCATCACCACCATTCGGCCATCGCTCCCGCCGTGTTCTCGCCCGCCAAACACCCCTCGTCCTCATGCCATTCGCCCGGCAACAACGCCATGAAAAACTCTTCGTCCTCGTCTGCCAGAAATAAGTCTAGGACCAGCGCCGGTAAGACCCCCCGGACACACGACGATTATAATACAACAAAAATATTATGTCGATCGTATAAATTAACACTAGAAATAATAATGCATATAATAACACATTACTAACAACACATTATTACTGACTTTCTCTATAACACCATCTTCGACGCTTCACTAACCCTTTTGCCTACATGTTTAAATATATACAAATAGATTCTTATATTATGTCGTTATCTCGCATTTTTGGTCATCTTTTTTTCAAAATCGATTTTTCGGAGAAAAAACATCAACAAAATCTCTGGAATATGAAATAATAGAGTTTTCAGCCGACATATCAGTTATCAGCCATTTCAATATCGGCTCACGGTTTTCTATTTGGAATATCTCATTGGATATTGATTTTATATCGGGAATATCCGGTATCGGAAATAATTCATTCGTATTTTTCGTTATCTCGAGTAAACAGAAAGATACTCCAACATGTTTTGATGTTCGCTGCAGTTTCAATTCAACGAGCTGTAAACACGCTTTAAAAACGAATTTGGAAAACATCGTTGAATATACAAAAGCCGAAAAAAAAAAAAAAAAATTGTTGTTCATAAGTACATATGTATCGAATTTTACGTCATCTCGAACTATTCCCCTTGAGATCCGACATAACACGAGTTTACTGTATTTTATAAATATTTTTACTTTTACCGCTTAAACCACATAATATTTATAGACACACGCATACGTATAATATAATATATTGGTATATTCTTCAGTTTTTTTTATTTTTTTTTGTTTGCAGCCGTTTTATTATTTATCGCACGATAATTTTCCGATTTTCCGTTACATTTTCATTTTTTTTTTATTATTAAAATCCCTTTACGTTTATCGAGATTGGTATTGTTGTTTATTTCCCCGGGTTTGTTGCATTTAAACTGAAAATAAAATAAAATTACTAAATCTCATTTATTTCAATTTTTATCCACAACAATAATGTAATTAAGACGCGACCACAATAATAAAGGCGATGAGTCAAAATACGAACGAGCGTGACGGCACGTTGCATAAACTTTCGTAATATTATTGTATTATGCTTCGTTTTATACAAATTTCGCAGTAAATCGTTATTATTGTGTACACGATTATCACTGTAATTACTATTATAATGATAGCGAATATTTGTACATAATTTATAGGAAGTCGAACATGGCAAAAAATAAAAGTAAAAAAAAAAAAAAATTATTGTCGTGACGTTTATTCGTAAATAAATCATCGTTTCCCCCTTACCGCCCTTGTGTATTTTTCATTTCGACGTAGGTAATTCGCATTTCTCTCTAATTTTTTTTTTTTTTGTTTACAATAAAATCCTCGAGAACGATTATTTACATTCAAACGGTTTTTATTGTACAATCTGGCAGACTATATAGTCACAATTCATATATATTTTAATTTCGTTTTCGAACCGACATTGAACTTCGATATTATAATAAATACGTTTCGCGCCAACAGACAATACAATATTTTTTTCTTGTACACTCGGATAATACGAATAGCATATATTAATAAATAGTTTATTTTTTTTTTTTACTCTGGACAAATACATAGTTTTACGTTTTATACAGTAAAATTGTATATTAATAAAAATAAAATTAATTAATTAAATAAATAAATAAATAAAAAAAACAATCAACTTTAAATGACTACCATCTACCCGTGAAATAAAAAAAGCCCACAAACACAATTGCGGAATATATTTTGATCGAATTCGTTTACTTTCGTATTGGGAAAAAAAAATAAAAAAACAAAAAAATATTATAACGATTTCAAGTGTTTTTTTAAAAATCTTTTTTGAAATTTCTGCAAACCGTATCGTAATGTAATACATTTGTAGTTTTACGTACCTATTTACTATTTTCCTCTTATTGAAAACGATAGAAAAATCAAACGACTTTTGATAAGAAGTAACTGACGGGCGGTCGCGTTTAATGTCATCAATCCGTGTCGATAGATTCGTCAAGGTCGTGTGTGTACACATTTTTTTTTTTTTTTTTTATACGTATATAATAATTTCACGCTCCGGTATGATAATAATATCATTAAAAATGTTATCAAAGTTTTTCGTCAATATCGTGTAGATCGGCCCGAGTGAGAAAGTACATTTTGTTTTGTTGGTTCTTTGAACAGTTTTGGTAAAACCGAACCAGTTAAAAAAAAAAAAAAACGATCGGTTTTGTCGCGAAACCATCAAACGTGTCCGTACCAACAACCGGACGTTATAAATATGGGTTTTCCCCATTGATAGGGACTCCTAGGACGGTCTTATGGCTACCTCTGTAGTACTCCGCTTCGCCGCAAAATATCATATTATCACGTTTATCATATTTATCCCAGTCACGGGCGGCAACCGTTTTTAATATTTTCGTGCATTTTCGTGTATAATTTTGCGAAGTCGGGGAATAAAAAACTAGATTCGTTTTAAAATCGACATTTTTTTTTTACTTCTTCTTCTTCTTCTTCTGATATTCCTCATTATTATTGTCGAATAAGCACTTTTGTCGTTTTCTCTCTCGCTCTCTCTCTCTCCTTCAGTACCAAGTACTGAACCTATATACCGCGTTTTTGACGGTTTGCCAATAATAATATTATTAAGCGTCCCAAATAATGATACGGGAGAAAAATATTATTATTATTATTGCTCGCGTCCTGCATAATTTATGACCGACCGTCTATTTTTATTATTATTATTATTTTTTTCATACATTTTTTTTTTGCCGCCATATTGGTCGCGCAATTTATTTTACAATCATATATATATATGTATATAATATACTTACCTTATTACTTTACCGACCTCGTACCTCTATAAATACACACATACATATATATATTTATACGTATACGACACTTCTTACTATATACACACAAAACTATATACGACACGACGTCATTTTGAAAATATTACACGGCTTATAAAATCATATTATTCATAATAATATTGTAATACTTTGGTTTTCTTCTCTATACACATTGTATTATATTGTATTTACAATAAAATGGCATTCGGTTGAGGGGTGTTTCGCTTGCGTTTTTTCACACACAAACACTATTTTAATATAATATTAAACGAATCGGTGATTTAAAAAAAAAAAAAAATTTAAAAAAAGTTACATAAATTTAGACAAAAGCGCAAAACGAGTACCTAAAGTACAAAAATAACATTTTTCTCGAGTAATATATATATTTTTTTTTTTTTAAATGACCGATTCGAAATACGCAATACCTATAATAACGTTTATAGTTTTATATATTATTCTCTTCGTTCTTTTCCACCGCAAACCTTTTCTCCTGCGTCGGTGTTATATATATATATTGATATTATTTTAAAATAACATATTATTATTTTATTCTTATATCGTGCAATTTACGCGCTTATATTATAATATGCAATTGGGTTAAGTTCGCGCGCGCATGCATAGAAACGAACAAAAAAAAAAAAAAATAAATAAATAAAATAGAAAAAAATAAAAACCGACTACAAAAACGACCTCGACTCGAGTATTATAGTGGTATAATATTATAATATAATAAATATTATATAGTTTTGGTTCGAATGAGTCCTTGGCCCGGAGTTTGTAACGCACCGGCGAGTGCGAGCCGTAGTTGTGTGGTGCTCCCGCAATTCGTTTCCTGCGGGGAAGACGGTTGAGGTTTTTTAATTTTTTTTTTTTTTTGTTTTTTCATCTCTCCGACGGCTCTAACCGTTTTATTATTATTATTATTTTTTTTAAACCAATTTTTTTACCGCGTCGCAGAATACTTTCGCAGATAACGAACGCGTCGCAATACTGCAGTTTAATATTATATAACTTTTAAAACTTTATATAAACGATATTATATACGACACGAGAGTTTTCGAGGACGTCTATAATAAGTCCCTGCGTATCGCAATACTATACATACAAATAAAAATACTCTGTTTCGCTAAAATAATTATCTAAATGACTAATAAAGGTGATAAACCGTAGCCTCATCTGCGAGTATAATACAGTTTTTTTTTTACACGTATTATAGAAAATACTGTATATATATTAAAAAAAAAAACATTTTCTACGCGGTTAGGATAATTGTTCGGTTTTCGGCAGACGTTAACTTATCGTATCTCCGAGTAAATTACAAACTCCCGCTGACCCGGCGGCTTAGAAATCACCTGTCTTTGCGACCGACTACGTTTTCAAGGCAATATTTAACGATTTCTTTCCGTATCGGCTTCAAAACCTATAGTCACGTCAAAAACAAAACCGGGTCGTCTGTCGATTTTCGACTAATTTTGCGTGTTTTATATTTTTTATATATATATATATATATATATATATATGTATAATAATATACACGCACGATCGCGACCGGTGAGGGGCGCATCGGAGATAACGGTTTTTTTTTCTTTTTTTTTCGTTTCGTTTATAGACGGCTGCTGATCCTCAAATACGTCTATATATAACGTATATATGTATACGTACAGTTTGATCGGTTAAAAACTCAATTTTCCGAATGACCGGTTGCCCGCGAAATGCTGCCGCGGGACGAGCAGGAGTAACAAAAAAAAAAAAAATAATAATAATATATATATATATATCAATTCCGACAGAGAGGGTCTTCTATAATGTTATATATATATATATATTTATAATACGACGAGGGAGGGTTTCTTTTAAGACGATTGAAAAAAATAAAATCTTTTCTCGTAGTCCTATAAAAATACGAGACGCCAACAATGGACCTCGTCGTCGTATAATACATATATATATATATATATATATTATTTATTCCGTATTATATATTACGCATACACGCGCATATCCTCGGTTGACAGCTAATAATATAACGACGACGACCCTAGCGAAAAAAAATACAAAAAAAATATACCGAGTGAAAAGTAAACACTACGACGTCGCGCACACGTACAAATAATAATATTTTTCGTGCCGGCACCGGCTCTCGAGAATATTATTTACGAGCGATATGTGTGTACCTATACGTATTATATACATACGTACTTACATACTCGTATACTTACTTACCCGTGTTGTATATATTATATTCCTGCAAACGGGCAATCCGAGTAATGATACGCTATACAGTCTAATTAGCGGTGAAATTTACATACCGACGGTCGTTTTCTACGGTGCCCACGCATCACGAACTTCGAAAAAAACACACGGTTGTGTTTTTTTTTTTTTATTTTTTTTTTACGTCTCCTTCTGTTATATATTATTATTATTAGGCGGGTACCACCTAGCTATATATATATATATATATATATAAATAATACACCTATATTTCTCTGTCGTTTCGGATATAGGTATTATTAATGATTTTTTTTTTTTCTATCTGCGATATAGTCGTGTGTACAGCTGAATATTGCAAAAGTCCGAAAACGAGTGTCTCGTCGTATAGATATATACATGCATATATACTTTACAGTGCTCTCGCGAACGTAATTACCACGGCGTACATTTCAGTAAGCGCGTAAGTTCGTGATACCCGGCACGAGATATTATTATAATGTCGGTCCGGGTGCTGTTCGTATAGGTAGATACGTAATATATAATATACCGGCGCCGCTATATATATGTATATATTATTAATTCGGAAATGAAAAAAGAAAAAAAAACCAAACCATAATAAACCGATAGGAACCAACCTATCTACTTAATAAATAAACGTGAAATCGAATAGGATATACAGAGTGATCGACCGACTGCTAGACATTCGAAAAGTATTAGAAAGAATGTCTTACGGGGTTAGTCGATGTGTGTGTGTGTGTGCGTGAAAAAGGGATTTTTCGTCGTCGTCTGATTTACTTTTATATTATACACGGCAACGCGCAATATGGGTAAATATATCGTAATAATAAAATACGAATACTCGAGACGAGGTCGTTGATGTGTCTTGCGTTTTATAATTTTATATTTTTTTATTTTTTTTTTTAAATATTTTTTCTTCTTTTTCTTACGATGGCTTTCACACTGCGAACGCGGCGTGCGGTTAAACGTTTTTTTTTTTTTTTTTGTCGACACACCTTTTGCGTATGTGTGTATGCGTGTGTGTATAATATAATTAAAAAAAAAAAAACTGACTTTTTATCGCGCGCCGTATGATGTCGCGCCCGCGCTTCCCCTCGCACCACCTAGACGACATAGAGCGCATATTATAATAATCCCCCCTTTCACCCCCCACGCTTTACGCATTATTATTATTATTATTATTATTATTGTTATATAGGTACGTCATACATCCGCGACTTAAGAGAATATTATAATACGATTATTACGAGCTTTGAGAAACGGTTTTTTTTTTTTGTCCGTTTCCCGTCGTCTGACAATACAATGGACGACACACACGCATCGCGAAATCGTCGTCGTATAAACACACGAAATATTACGACGATACACGAGCGTCATTGTGTTCAGAAATTATTATTTTTATAAGTCGCGGACCGCCAGACCCGAGGAGGTAACTCTGACCGACGAGAACGCCCGCAGTCGGATTATCATCGTGGACCTATATATTAATTAGCGGACTGCGCCTTCTACACACACTGTCCAACGAAAACAATCGTCCGATTAGCAAAAAAAAAAAATGTTATCTAGGAAGAAAAAAAAAGAAATTGTTCGTGTTCTTTTCTTCCATGTCGGACTGGGGAGGGAGTGCAGGTCTTCAAATGTTTCCGTTGGTACGAAGGTGACTGTAACCGCTACCTAGTGGCGTTACACAAGTACTACTTGGAGGTTTGTGGTGTGCGATCTGAAATCTGTGAGATTAATTGATCTTTGATTCTGTATACATAGATAATATCCCTTCATACACGGCCCTTATACCTTGGCCAACATCACAAGTCTACTGATTAAATCTTCGTTTTCAGTCTTATATATCTTAGTCCGTGGTCTCTATGGTATTATTTATGTTGATACAATGATTTTCATGGACAAAAAAAAACTCATTTTCTTCTTTTCCCTAGATATCCATTTGTGCTAATCGAATGTTGTCTGATTAATTTTCGCTCAAGGCTCTAAATAATAAATACAATTCTAGACGTTACATAAAGAATCGTAAAAAATAATGAATAAAATAAAAAATCGCAATTGTACCCACTCGGAACTACGTACAAAATACCCAGATATTAGTGTTGTTGATAATCGTCAACACTTGCGCATTTGTGTATCGGATTACTACAGGATATAGAAGAAAAACAAATCGCCCCGAAAAATCGGCTTTTTTTTTGGTTTTCGTTTTGGTTTACATAGAGAAAGTTTGACCGACTGCGGCCGCTCGTCTGCGCGTGGGAGTGACCTCCCCATTTTGGTCGCGGCACACGTACGGTACCTATATGCAATAAAATAATATCTAATTTGTTATCATATTCTCGTGTGCGTACGTATTTTATAATATTATAATAATATATAACGCGTGATGCCCGTGTGGCGTGTGTGCGTTGTGTGTTTGCAGAAGGACGAGAGTGCGTGAACTGCGGAGCCACGTCGACCCCGTTGTGGAGGAGAGACGGCACCGGACACTACCTGTGTAACGCGTGTGGCCTCTACTATAAAATGAACGGACAAAACCGGCCGCTGATTAAGCCCAAGAGACGTCTGGTGAGTAAAAATATCGCCGCCATTGTTCGCTTTTGGCGCTCGTTATATTATTATACGCATGTGAGTGTGTCCTGCTCGAGCAGCAGCGTTCGCACAATGAAATTATTGTTCTACCGTGTGTGTGTGTGTGTGTTTGGATTTATTCGCGTTGGAATTTAGACGCGGTAGATAAAAAAAAAAAAAATTTTAAAAAAAAATAAAAAAAACCGAAAAAAAACACACACACACACACACGAATATTATCGACTCTTCTCGGATTGTACATTACGTATAAGGATAATATAGTATGCGCCCGCGCGTGTGTTTTATCGAACGTTTATAATATTATTATTATTATATAAAAGACGACGAATTTTTTTTTTTTTTTTTACGACAATCCGACCCACGTGCGCGCCCTATTATTATTACTTATTCTTCTTGTACGGCGAAGGTCGTTTGTCGGTTTTCGTCAGACATAAATCCGCGCATCTTCTGCGTAGACGCGGCCAGTAGTACGCACGACGACTACGGCGTTTTTTATTTTATTTTAATTTTTCGTTTTTTTTTTTTTTTTCGTTTACTACGTCCGCACGGAAAAGTATGTAAATTATTTCTATTCTCGTGTAATAATTCCGCGCGTGCCGATCGAAAACAACAAACGGGACCCCCAATTTGTCCATTTCGTGTTTATACATTATAATATTATATTATGGCCGCCAACAGTAGTTAATAATTTTTCACCGGCACCGCTAAAGAGACGCGTCCATAAAAACACACGTCGTATCCTCGACAACGACAATAGTATTATGTATTGCCAGTGGCGCGGGGCGAAGAGATTTTCGAGAGGCCACGGTTTCGGGATTTCGTTGCGATAGGTGATGGGCGATGACCGATTTTGTTGACTCTCGATGACTTCTATAATGATCTGATTCCTGCGAACAGATTCCCACCGGAAAATCATAAAATCTCTAACGTTTTCATCCCATCAAATCATTTCCGTAGTCGTATACAATAGTTTAGATAATAATATAATTCTAGACTATAAGTTTAACGAAGGGATTTGTAGACTACTGTATTACTTAAATATTATAAATATTTCTGCTGGTGTGCGTAAACTTTAGAGGGGGGGGGCTACGCTCCCCGAGTCTTTTCAAAATATGCGATTTTAGTTTTATAGACGTGAAATATGGTTGACCTCATATGTAAAATGATGTTCACTACGATACTACTTTAACAAATAATAATCTGATAATCAACGGATGCCGTTTACAAAATCTGAACAATTCAAACATTTCGTATTATCAATTTTCTGCGTGCGTTCGAACAATGTTATTAGCCACTAGGTTAGGTTAGGTTCCACTCAAGTTGATAACAGTGGCGTGACACTGCCGACATTATACTAGCGTCGAACGTCAACAGTTTTTAATCCGTGACACTACAAGTGTCAGGACTTCGTGACATCGAGACACTACGTTGTTCAGACGACGACACCGACGTGACATTTAATGCTATCGAGTGTCAGGCTTTAATGGTATCGTATACCAAGAGGGAAAATTGTATTGTTTAACCCTTTAAATATATTTTGTTTATGCCATAATAAATTTATGTGATAAATATGAAATATATTTGAAATTAATCGATAAATTAATTAATTGTTTCTATATCGTATATAATATTCACCGTGTATTTTCTCTTCCTTTTATTGCGTATGGTTAATGATTTTTTATAATACTTGTAATGGGATTCACACACGGAGTCGACAATCTATCAAATCGTTTTCATTGGCCCGGCCAACACAACATTTCTGTGAGGTAAATATTTCGGTGCGTCTCAATTCATTCGGCAGCTAAAATAAAAAAAAAATTTCACTCTTTAAATTTGTTACCATAGGCAGAAATAAGGTAGAAATTGAGGCATATGGGGCTTTTGCCCTTACTGAATCTATCGACGAATAGCCCCCCTTCCAAAAAAAAATATAAAAAAATGTAAAATGTCCTTGTATAATAATACTAATAACAATCGTGAACTTCAGACCGTTTAAACCGTAAACACTGAACACTGGTAGTGAACGTAAAGTACAGTTTATTATACCTATAGGGGTTCTATAATCTTGGGACAATCGTAGAGGCAATCAATCGCCTATCGAATAAGCGTTCGGCACGCCACTGGTAGTTTTAATATGATATATCTACGGGTCCGACACTCGTATATGAAACCGCGCGTTTAACGACGAGTAAATCTAATTTTTGCAATAGAATTAAAAAAAAAAAAAAAAAAACAAACAAACTCCTATAGTGAGTGCACGGGCATTAACGAGGGGGAAAAAAATGTGTTTCGACACACGCGGCGAGATGTCCTCCGGGTTTCCGAGCTATTAAACCGGCCGCAGGAGATCCAATGACGAAAAAAAAAACCACCCCTTCGGTTGATGATTTTGATTTCGAAAATTATTCGTTCGCACAGCGAATCGTGTACAACGTATTGAACTTTGTGTATTTTTTTATTTTTATTTCTAATATTATTTTACGTGCGGAAAACGGGCTCGACGCCCGTATCGACCAAACCGGGTGTTTTCGACGAGAGGAGGGCGCGGACGACGGCATACGCGTGTAACATAAAAAAAAAAAAAAAAATACAAAAAAAAAAAAAAAACCACGGAAAAAAAAAAAACACACACACACAAAAAGTAATCATCGATGATTTTAGCGCTACCGACGCCGTGCCGCCGGCGTCGTCGTCGGGGTCGCCTTTCGTATTGATTTTTTCCGTCTACCCGACCGCATTACACACACACACACACACAATCTACGAAATACATAATATAAATACATAATATATACTTGCATACATTCGAGCGCAATACAACAAATACACTCGTATCCCCCCCCCCGGGCGCGCGCGTTCGTCGTCCCTTATTTTTATTTTTACTGTTATTTGCTGTCTACCGGGTACTCGCGGAAAACCGGACGACGGAAAACGAGGGTCCGACAGCTGTTACGTCCCGCGGTGCGCGCGTATAAATATATATTTATTTATAGGGGTCGTATACAGTAGGTTTCTATATATACATATATATATATATATATATATATATATATAATTGGTCCCCCTTTTATTTTATATTTTCGGGAACCGTTTTTGTCGACGACGGCCGTAATGCCGTGTTACCGCGCGTATACCGGTAACCGGGTTACTTACCCCTCGTCCGCGACCATTGCGCGTTTCACGCGTATTATAATATCCGGCCAATGGCGCGCCGGCGTCGCGACGCGGCGTGCGCGCGAGCATCGGCGAGACGGAAAGTCGCTCCCCGTCCCACTCCCCCCCCCTCCCCCCGCGCTCGTATATTTATTATAACGTCGCTGCCACGAAATATATTTCAAAACACAAAATATATACGCAATTATCGTACAAAATTCGTCGGGCCGTGTCCACGTACCCGCGGCCGGCATTTTTCAGTTGTACGCGTTTTTTCCGGTATGTATATTATATAATACCATTTACTACGCGCGCACGAGAATAAATAATAATAATAATAAAAATCGTACGATATTTTGTATCGGGGTCGGACCGTGTACAGGGCGATGCGCACGAGACGCGCGCGAGAGACGCTCGCGCCGTTAGTCGGAAAGTTTTGAATTTTGAATTTCCCATCGGATTACAATGTGCCGGTTATATCGGTATACGGGCACACGGAGAGAGTGTATTTTTGCATTTTGTTATTATTGGCTACGGTTCGGATATTTAGAAATCGAAAACCGTTGAAATCATAACCGATTTATCCGCCGAAAACACGTTTTTTTTTTAATCGATTTTCTTCCGTATTCCGCAGTACATTTATTATAATAATTTCCCTGCGGAAATATCGGGGTTACGAATGAAAATCCGTTTTTCGCAGCGGCCCGCCCCGAAAATGTATAACGGTGTACCTTGTAGGGGCTTTGGAATATCAAAAGTCGGCGGCTACGGTTTGACCGGCACTCGCGGCAATGAGGCCCGGGGCAGGACGATGGACGTGACGTTTTCAGAACCGTGCGTAGTATTTACATAAAGGCGTCTTATTATATTGCCGCGTAGAATACCGTGAAAGAAGAAAAAAATAAAAAAAATACTTTTCGAGATAATATGTAATAACGCGTGACTTACCGGAAGATCGATCACCCTGTATACGTATACGTAAGCCGGTCCTCTTGGCCACCGCCGCCGCCGCCGCCACCACCGCCTCCCGCGCGTCACCGCCGGCCACTCGGCCGCCGCCGAATTTACATATAATGGGAGCGCGCCGGCCACACGAATATATAATAATATATATCGTTATAATATTATATATATTTTTTATTGTACGATATTATGCAAGTGTAAGCGTATGACGTATGACGTGTAAGTACAACACTGGTAAAACCGAGAAAAAAATAAATATATATTATCGCGTGTGCCCCCCCCCCCAATGTTCACAATAAAACAGTTTCGGTAGGTACCTACATAGAAAAAAAAAAAATAAAAATAATAATAATACTCGCCCGGATATACAATCGAGAATATTATTATTATTTGTGTATGAATTATCGTCGTGTAATAATAAATACCGAAACTCCTCCTCGTCGTGTGTGTTTGTATATAATATTTTATTTTCGCGCTCGTGTCGGACGGGTTTTTTTTTTCTACCGTTCTCGATATTTTTTTAGATTTTTTTTTTTTTTCATATATAAATACGACTAGAAAATCTCAGTGCGCAGACTCGTGCAATTTCGGGTGGAGCATTAATATTGTTTTAATTTTCAAAATATTTCCTATTTCAATCGGCGTGTGTAAGAAAAAAAAAAAATGAAATACAAAGACGTGTTCGGTTTATCCCGTGTCGACTTGAACTCAAAGTTTGAACTTTGTTATTACATTTTTCGATATTTCTATCAACCGGCGGTGGTACTGTATTACCGGGGTTCCCGACGGTTTTTCAAGTAACCTAACGACAAATTAAGGATATATTGGTTTTATTTTTATTGATTTTTCGGTCACCTTGACTACAAAAAAAAAAAAAAAAATACGACATGATTATTCTGTTTCCATTGCAATGATTTCACTATAATAATGTATATAAACTAAATTACCGTACATCCTGGATAGAGTCTCAATAAATTATATCGTGTCAAATTGGGTACCATTAGGTCACCACTGATATATTACAATTTATCGCATATATTGCGTTTAATTTTCATTAATACACCCGTCAAATTTCTTTACGTGTCTATAGATTTCGTCCAAAACCGGTGTACTGCGATCATATTTTATTGTATGTATATATTTTGTTGTTGTTGTTGTTTATTTTTTTTTTTTATAATAATCTGTTAAAAATCGCCGGGCGGAAAATCGGTATAATTTATAATGTCGAAAGTTTTACATCGAGAATTTCATGTTTACTTACTGAAAAAGTGATTTCCGAGAGACAAAATTACATTATTGGTATTAATTATGTTTAC
Source organism: Tuberolachnus salignus (assembly GCA_956483605.1). Classification (NCBI taxonomy): domain Eukaryota; kingdom Metazoa; phylum Arthropoda; class Insecta; order Hemiptera; family Aphididae; genus Tuberolachnus; species Tuberolachnus salignus. The sequence goes on along the minus strand of OY101434.1, from coordinate 27,480,752 downwards.
GTGCCGTTCTCCGCCGAGAATCTGATGATAAAAATCACGGGAAAATATTATGCTCGAAACCAATTTATTACGTATAGTCACAACGTAGTCAGACGTCAAGTAGAGACTGAATATCTCGGCAAAAGTAGATCGTTTATCTCTTCAATTAAAATCGTTTTCTCCGTCTCTATCTCTCTGTCTTTCTATCTCTATCCATCTCTCTCTCTCTCTCTCTTTCTATCTCTTTTTCTCTCACTTACCGACTTAACAGTCGTTATATTCGATACACCCCGTGCAGTACGACGATAACGTTTTATCTCATTTACAGTATGTTTTCTATATCGATCCGATTACACTGTAACCAGAAAAATCACAAAAATCTTAATTTTTGGGCCTGTACGGTTTGTCTATCGTTTTCTCTTATTTATATTTAGTGTATGTGCGCGGTATTTATGTCGCCAACAATGTTTCGTTTAGTGTAAATGCTCAGATATGTTCAACGCCATAAATACGCGTATTTTTCACTAGTCGGCTATGTTAAAGAACAACCTGCTTCTTCCACTAGTCTTTTTCTAAAATTTATAGAAAAAAAAATACACTGATCACAAAGTATACATATGTTGTGGATACGTTGCGACCTAAACCACGGTTTATCATTTTTTGTCGACATTTGCGTTACCATGGTTACAAGAGGGGAAACAAACACCTTACCATCAGTTCACCGAACTCCGCTAGTCCGCTCAGAATCGTTTTTCGAACCGTTATCACGGCCAATAATAAAAAAAAATCCTTTTGGAATTCCCGTCTGTCCAACTCGCTGACCTATTAGTAGCGCAAGAAGTATGTTTGGCGATTTTTTTTATTTTTTTTTTTACAATTTTTACCTGTTCTTTTTTAGACACGCGCGCTATATGCGCCGTAGCACTCTCTGCCAAGTGGTTTCGTTTTCTATTACGACCAGCGAAATAATACGTACCCGTAAACCGTAATAATTGATATTGTTACATGTAAATTAAGATAAACCGATTTCGCCCCCGGACCAGTGGCCCAAGACAATAATACTTAATTTCTATAGCTGCATGGTATACGCGCGCCGGCCTATATATTTTATGTTGTATTTTACGCAATAATGATCGGTGACATGCCCAAGAATTTCCAACTGGTGGGAATGTATAGAAAACCTAAATGATAATCACGAATAAATCATAGAATCATCTTCTATGCCTATAGTATATATATATATATATATATATATATATATATATATATATATATATATATATATACTTATACCGACAGTAATGGGAATTTTAAAAAAAACGGATCCAAAAATGCTAATTTTTATTCAATAAATCAAGTTTTCCCTCGTAACTTGGCCGAAATATATAGGAACGTTTCAAGAATGAATTACTAAACCGAAAATCGTGGTCTGCAGCGTAATTATTGTAGGGTGGAGGGGGGGGTATGTGGGATAGGGCCGTCCTCTCAGAGCTCTTTTTTTTTTTTTTTTTCAAATTTGTACAACGAATTCCTGTATAACGTTAAAAGTGTAATGAAAAAAAAAAAATCAATCAAAATTGAAGTCAATTTAATGGTAAACTTTTACCATCGCTGCGGTGATAAGATTGATAAAATAACATTATCGTATATTATTATCATTTTAACCGCCCTTTTCATATAACGTTATCGGTTTAAAAAATTGTTAAAAAATAAACTCTACAGACTATATAACTATTAAAATTGTATAGACTGTAATTATATACCCTCGCGCCCTCCCCTGTCAGAACAAAATATTTTCCTAATCACGCCACTGACGGTAGTTGTTTTAATGCCGACGCTGAGCGGTATATAACCGTTCCCTAACGTCGTATTCCGCACGCCACTGATAATAATATAATATTTAATAAATCACCTAGGTGCCGTAGAAGAAAAAAAAAAAAAAAAAAAAATGTATTATATATTTACGTTCGTTCCGATCGCCGGGCAACGAAATCGACGGGATTTTCGAAAGAAAAACCTTTCACGAGGCCAGCGGACCGTTTTCGCCCGCCGCTGTCGCGTTCTGCTCGGCCGCCGCCGCCGCCGCCGCCGTTCTGTTGTTCGGCTTTTACTTTTTTCGCTACACGGACCGCGGTCGTATCCGCGCGTACACGTGTACGCACTTTGTCCGCGCGTACACACAACTTATTATTTTACAATACACGCGCCGTATAATTATATATACGTATATTTCTTTATTTTTTTTTTTTCCTTATCGTTATTATATACGCGTTTGAGATACCGAGCGACGGAGACGGCGAAATACGACACGATATATTATTATAATAATAATAATAATAATAATAATAATAATATATATATATAAGATGTATATACGGTGTACAAGCCGTCGTCGTCGTCGTCGTCGTCGTCGTCGTCGTCGTCGGCCGTCTTGGTCTACGTACAACACGCGCGGGGCGCATCGTCGTCGTGTATAGATCTCGGGAGTTAATTAGGGCAAAGCCCCCGTGCGTAAATAATGCTAAAACGCCCGGTGGCGGCACGTCAATCCTTACATGGCGATGAACAGTAGTGGCGAGCCGACCGCCGCCGCCGCCGCCGCCGCGGTACCGCCGTAACCGCCCGCAACCGCGGCTGTCGGTCAAACCGCACTCCTTTCCGTCGTCGTCGCCGCCGCCGCCGCCGCTTTCGCGTGCGCTAGTGTATGCAAATGTACGGTTTATTTTAAAAAGAAACACAAAAGTAACTACCTATATTATTATTATTATTATTATAACTATCGTATACGTTGTATAGGAACTAACACAAAAAAAAAAAAAAAAAATACGCGAGTCGGCGGCGTGATTGTGATGAAATACGCCGTGTGTAAGTATACCTATATCTACGGGGGGAGGAGTAGGGGGGGCGGGCACCTTTCCCGCCGACGATTGACCGTTGATCCGACAACAGAATGGCGGCGCGGCCACGCGATAACGGTCGTTGACAACCGTCCACGTCGTCGGTCTTCAGTCTTCAGTGGCAATTGAACTCCGCCGCCACCGCGGAGGTCGTTTATTTCTATCGCGTGTACAATAATATTTTAGGTGCCTATATTTATAATACGATATTATTGTAATGCACACTTTTGCGCCAAGTCAATGTGGCGCGTATTTTGGATTTTGTCACGGGGCGGTGGGACACGAGATACGTATTTATCCAGATAGGTCACTGACTCCAATTCGTTTTAAATTATACAAATTTAAATACATTATCATTGTTATTATACTCGAATTGCCGCGCGGTCCTTCCGGAAAACGTATGTTACCGAAACTAGATGAAATATTAATATATTTCCATCATCCATATCCTCCTCGCCCCCGCCCCACACCCAAAAAATCCACCGAACCGCCGACATAGTATTATACGGTGTGCCCAATTTCACCGACGAAAATACGATATTTTTCGCGTGTCACAACAAATCCGTTGCCGTGACAACCGTTCGCGTACGTATATATATATATATATATATATGAAACAAAAAACACGACGATCGTCGTCGTCGTCGTCACCGCCGCCGGGTCGACCGTTAAAAAACATTCGATCGTTTCCTTCACCACCATTACCCGCCGTTATGCCGCACGTTCCGTTCCACGGGGTTTTTCGAAAATCCCGTCGGGCTACCCCTTCTCCCCGGGGGCGGTGGCGAAACGGACACCGCGGTCGCGCCATTATCGCCGCGGGGCCAGGTGAAAGGGCCCGCCGCAAACGTATAATTTATATAATAAACGCCGAACGGGAAATTGTCTAACGAAAAAAGTCCACGGAGAGGATATTATGTACGAGTAAACTAAATATAAGCGGCGGGTATGACGCTGTCCCCCCGTTGCGCTCAGCGCGAGAGGGGCCGTCCGATAACAATCGGCCGCCGCGCCCCTCGCCGCCGGGCAGACGACGCGAAGGGGTGACGTACGGACCCGTAAAAATGTATTATACGCTCCACCCCGGGACCCTCTGCACAATGCGGTGCGTGCGAAAAAGGGGAACGCTCGGCGGTCGCGATAGTATCGACTGCGCAATTGCCGGCCGCGACGAACGACGAACGACGGCGGCGGCGGTGGCGGCGGCCTTTGCAGCTCACACGCACACCCTTGCGTCGAGGGGCGCGCGCGCGCGCGCCGTACGTTCGGGATCGTAGCGCGTGCGCGCCCCGAGTCCCCGGGTGCTCCCCCCGCCGATCCCGAGCCAACGACGAGAGCGTTGATAAATGATCTCCGCTCTCTACTCCGCGTACCACCCTAGCGAAATATACGCGCGAGTATACGGATAGATCTGTGTGCGTGTGCGCCGCGCCGCCGATGACAAAGCTCGCCCTTGTTCCGTTATCTCTTCTCGGTCTAAACGCGTTACGAATCCCTTGTGATTTATTATCGCAGAAAACTGTCCCGCCCGCCTTGCGGCCACCGCCCTCCCCACCACCCCACACACACACACACACACACGGTAGGCTAGTCGGTTTTTCCTGCCGCCCGCCGTCGGAAAAACCACTCGCTCACGAGCAAAAGCTTCTGTGCGGCGGGCGGGCGGCGGCGCGAGTACCCTTCAGTTTAAAACCCATTATTTTTCTTCGGACCGCTTAATTCCGCACGATTTCCCGCTCGTCCCGCACGCGAAATAGGCTCTCGTCTCGGGAAAATTCCGTTTGGCCGAATTTCCGAAATAGTATACGAAAAATCGGCAATAGTCCGACAACTTGGATATTGGAAGTTGAATTGCTCACAGGGGTTATATTCCGGGACAGAACATTAATGGAAAAACAGGGGGTTGTAATGTAACTGGTTGAAACGATTGGTATCCGATGGGAAATTAATCCTGGATTAATATTTTGTATTAATTCGCTTATTTCCGGTTAAATATTTCCGATATTAGACGCGGAATTGCTTATTTTACATTTTCGTACGAGTATACCTGAAAAAGATTTCGATTTCACGTAGATGTACAACGCGCATACGAAAACGAGACAAGAAAACTCGTACAGGTACTAATGGAAATTGAATTTAATTTCACCGATGAATTGGAGTTGCCGTTATTCAAAAGTCCAAACGATATATCGCGTCTGGTTTTGTTTTTGTTTTTTCTCCCAATACTTTATAGCATTCAAAGCTCCGGTATTATATCTTATGGAATTCTATAGGAATTCGGCGGGGCCGAAAGGGGCGCACGACGTCCGGATACCGTTTGCCGGCCGGGTTTTTCTCTATGACACCGTCGAAACACGCCGGCAAACGCCGGTTCGGAAAAGCGTTCGATGACATTTCCAAAATTTGTAATCGCGCAGAACGCGTTTACGGGTAAGTGGACGCGCGGGCAACGGGCCGGGCGGGGCGCCGCGCGTCTAGCGGCCGCGGTCCGGTCGGCGGGCGCCGTTTTCCCGGGGCGGCGCGCCCCGCCGGCGAGAAAAATACGAAAATAGAAAAATTGTCGGACGCCGCCGGCGGTGCACGGTATATTATTATACCGTACGGTATGCGAATAATACCAGAAATGGCCGGCAATTTGTTGCCGTATTATTATTATTATTGTACGCCGAGCATAATACAATATTATAGACGCGGGGAGACTATATTATTCAGTTTGTCCGTCGTCGTATTATAATAATATAATATTATAAAATATAAATACGCCGCGCGTATCTCTGCCGCTTCGGTATGCTAATTTAACGACCTAGCCCCGTGCCCCACCCCGTTCGCAATCCCCCGTCCGAGTGCCCCGCGCGCGTCCTATCGCCGTACCCCCCCTCACCCACCCGCCGTGTATATACGCGTAATGTGTATACGGTGTGCGCGCGGTGTGTTGTAAACAAAAAAAAAAAAAAAAAAAATACTAAAAAGACGCGTATTAAAAACACAACGCCGCCGCCACCACCGCGGCCATTGACTAAAAAAAAAAAAAAAAAAACGAGAGAATAATATCGTTCAACAATAGAACATTATCGTCCGATATGAATTTTTTTTTATTTTTTTTTTTATCGTTATTTTCGTATATTATTACAATATATATTTGTATACCGCGCGCACACTCACACGCGTATAATATATTCGTCGTCGGTCGCGGTGGTCGCGGCGGTCGGGTTCGCACGAACGGCACGAAAACGATTTCCTCGCGGCATTGTGTAACACGCAGAAATATGCGTAAACACGACAATTTCGTGTTTCGATAATAATAATAATAATAATAATAAAATGGCGGCTATGCAATTTGCCCGTATCAATGTTATACGTACGATTACATAATAAATAGCAAACCTCTAAATACCGGACGAATTACTATTCGTGTCGGAGAATAGATTTAAAAATGCAAATCTGACGGATCGGGGTATGGGGTATCCCTCCGCCCCCCCCCTGTTCCCATTAATAATAACTACAAATCGTATTTTATTCAATGGGGATCCGGTGACGACGGTTTATTTCCAATTATTTTTTTGTACCTTTTATTGACCGACCGTCTTGGCGATAAGATTTTTTCACTAATCCGCCGCCCGATCGATGAGCATGGTCGTCCATCCCCGTAGGGATTGCGTTCGGCGGATTTCGTCGTTTAGATTCTTTACTAGGGGATACGAGTTGAAATTGTTATTTTATATTTCGTAATTTCTCTCTATCGTCAATAAAAGCCAAAACAAATAAAAAAAAATAAAAAAAATACAATCAAATTTTTGTTACGTTTTACAGTAAACCTGTTAAATTTCTATTTCCAACATATCACAGTAAAGGACCTAAATAATTGTAATCCGTTTCTACAGTTGTGTCTGGCTTTAAGGGTCTATAATCGACTATAACATACAATGTTCGACTATAGATGAACAAAAGTAATAAAATACAATTTATTTGTGTAGATTATTTATTTGCGCATACCTATTCGTACAACGATTACTCTAAATTTACGATAAAAATCAAAACAATTCCAATGCCCTAATTCCGATACCTAGCAAACTTAATTACCACTTAATTCCGACTTGAATAATAATTATTCTACAAGATACGAATATTTCAATTGAATCGGTTCGTAAACGACAATATAGGTCATTAAATTTAAATTTTACTAGTATCGCAACAAAAAAAAAAAAAAAAAAGTCTAGCACATGTGTTACGTCGCGCTGAAATTAAAAATATCTCAAGTCACCGGATGCTTTTTGTTCGGCTTAAAATGCCTAAGTGCGATTATCTTGTAAACTCTTTAAAATGTATACGTCGGTCAATTGTCACTGTGCATTTATTTGCCGGCACGTAAAACGAATACTACGAATATCCGAGACGGTACATACGTATGTTCGATTTTCACTCGGTGGAATTCTCGAAATCCGATTCGTTAAGTATTGTAAACCATAACGAATCCTCGACTCCCCAGCCCTTCTCCGCCCGGGGACCAAAGACAACATATACAACGATCGAATTTGACAAAAAGTATTTTTCCGCAAAACCCAATACTGTATGGCCCGTGTCGTTTTCGATATAAATTATCGTGTACCGTCGCGATATTGTACCGGCCGGTAGTTTTTACATGGTTTCTGTTTCCCCCCCCCCCCCCGAGCGATAATTTATACAAATATATACGGCGTGTACCGCACGGCGAAAAAACATAATATTTTATTTTTATATATATATAGTAGATAAATACCAAATACGTATTCGGTAATTCGATTAACGGTGTTCAGGCTTAATAATAATATTATTCAACCGGTAACGTTGTATAGTGCGCACTATACGATATTATTTTATTCCGATGCGGCGTGTATACGCCGGGATGGAAATCGTGTTTACGCCGAGTCCGGTTAATCTATAATCTCCGTGTAATTTAATCGCCGTCGTCGTACGTTAATTATTATATTACCGAAACGTTTAAAAAATTCTTTACGCGTATTTTACAATATATATATATCTATATTATACTCGTATAGATTCCCGTGAGGGGGCTTGGGGAGGGTCGCGGACGAGAAATTTCGGTCCGGTCCGGTACGACGACGTTCGATGCGAAAAATATTATAATTACCGTCTCTTTTTTTTTTTTTTTTTAATATGACGGTGTAGAGTGGTCGTATAGATACCGACAGCACGGACACTGGTTAAAAAGTGTTAGGCTAGAACAAGCGAAGTTATTTACCCGATATTTTGTAAACAATTCAAAAAAAAAAAAAAAAACAAACGCGCGGCCTATGGTTTTTGCATTAAACTATGCGACTATAGACGAGCAAGAAAAAAAAAAAAATATATATATATAGAAAAACAATACGCCGTTTGGTGTAATAGTTGCCGGTGGTAATTAAAAATGACTTTTAACTGGACTCGGGTCGTTATTTTCCTGAAAATTCGTAACTTATTAACCCGTACAACGTCGGACGAGTTTATAAATTAACTCGAACTCGGCCGGTCAAGTTGTTACGATTTCCTTACGATAACTCGACTTGGACTAGTTAGGAAAAAATAGTAATAATAAAAAATCCGTCGTTAATTTACGCGCGTACATATTGTGTTTATTTTTTAATTTTTTTTTTTATTTTTAATCGTCGAATATTCTATCGGCGGTCACGCGGTTAACGGGAGCGCGGGGGGGGGAAATAAAAATATACACGTACGTACACCGGGCGCACCGGGAACCCAATATTTATATATATATATATATATATGTATGTATACGAACATAGGTACCCGGTTCCCGTATATTATTATTATTTTTTATTATTATTATTCGAATAAAATATAATATTATATATAAAAAAATATATATATATATGTGTGTGTGTGTGTGTGTGTGTGTATGTACACGTATACGAGAGGCGCTCGTGTGCAGTGGGTGGTGCTGGTGCGCACCGCAAAGTCCCCTCGGTCACGATCTTACAGTAAATATTAACGCGCCGCCGAGAATACTATAAATTTTTTTATATAATATATCTATACCTCTAATTATAACCTTTAGCCTATTAATTATTCTTATTTTTTTATTTTATTTTTTAATCGTAACACCCAACTTTATCGAAATCGATTAATAACCTATACGTCGGTTTTTTTTTCCTTCTTTTCTTTTTTTGTTTTTTTTTCTTCTCTCTCTTCGTCCGTTCTTTTCGCCCTCCTCCTCGAGACTCCTCCTCGGCGTATAAAAAAAATAATACTCGCGCGATCTCGTCTCAACGTTTTCTCGACGATTATAATATTATTTATAATATATATATATATATATATATATATATATATATATATATATATATATATATATATTAATTACATCACGTTAACACCCCGCTCGTATATATATATATATATATGTATACGGATACGAATTATTATTATTTTTTTACGGTTCACACGAAAACTAGTTCCGTACGTTTCGATTATAATAATATAATAATATTAAATATTATAATAAAATATTTATTATAACCTAACGTTACGAGTAACATATATATATATATACAATAATGGCGACGACGACGACGACGTACCCATCTATATAATATTATGGGTACTCGTGTAATAATAATGTACGTGTGTTGATAAATAAAAAAAATAAAAAAATACCGCCGAACATTTCACACAGTCGTACACGGCCATCGTCGTCCTTGACGGGTATATTTCACTCGTTACGACTACGCGTCGGACACTTGCGTACGCAAGAGAAACTGAGAGAGAGAGAGACGGAGTGACGCAGAGAAAAACATTATACTTATTACGTTAAAAATACGTTTTTATTAAAAAAAAATTGTTCTGCCCGACGACGCGCGCGTATTCAATAGGTTATAAGAAAATCCGTAAACAAATATTTAATTCGACCGGGGCAGTGGGGGCCCTAGTGCCGTTCCGTCAGGTTTAAAAAACATCAAAACGAAATACAGTTGACGGTCTTTCCGGAATACCCGAGTGCGCTTGTCTTTTTTTCGTTTATCATCAACAAACATATTATTGAAATGTGTTTGAAGAAAACTAAACTGCGCAGTACCCGATATAATAAACGACGACTTTGATCGTTTAACAGGCCAAAGTGTCGAACTTTAACCGTACCCAAATACGACTTATAAGTCGTATCTTTAATACGACAACTAAAGCTATTGGAAACGCCCGATCGTGGGCATTTATCTTTAATTAAATTTGTTCGTAATTGCGTCCTCATTGGTATTTTGTTTAAATCCAATACATCGTCAAAAAATTGCCCAAACTGTGCGTCTGCGCTTTGTCGAAGGTTTTTTCAGTGCACTCTGACGGCTGTAGATCTCGCCTACGCAAAACACTCGATCTATAGCGGCCATTCGTGTAAAATACACTCGATTAAATTTTTAAGTTTTTACGTTTCGAGTTGAATTAGTGTCGAACGTATAGCGTTTACATTTTTTTTTTATACTTAAACGCTTTCTTTGCGCGTGGGCGGGAGATGTGAGGCTGAATCCCCCTGAGCCTCCATCATCCCCGCGATGTATATGATTTAGATGGATACGCATCTATATGAAAAATGATTTCGCAGTTTTTTACCCCGTGCAGCTGTATATGAACTCACGGCTTTATTATTATTATTTAAGTGGATCCTACGACGTCCGTATAAACGGGTCGGATTATCGCGCGGTTAAGTCTTGTATATTATTTATACCGCCGCGGAGCACCACGTGCAACTCCCTACCCGTAGGTAATAATAATAATCGTCTAATATATTATCGTTGTTGTTGTTGTTGTTGTTGTTGTTATTATTATTGTTATATTGTTGTTGTGGTGTCGTTTTATTATTATTCTATAATACTGGTACGGCGCGCGTGGCGAGAATATTTCCTTAATGAATATTGTACCGACGATACCGGCGCGCGCGCGACGGTTTGCGCCCCCCCGTCAAGGCACAGCGTTCGTCTAATAGCGTAATTGATTGTGCATGACGAAGCGATCTCGGGCCGTTTTTCTTACACGCGCGCGTTATATTATTATTATTATTATATTATTATTATTATTATTATATTAAATTATTATTCGATCGCCGTACACAATATACTTATACGTTCCTTATACTTATATCTCGAAGAGAGAGAGAGAGTTGCCCGGTAATTTTTTCATATTTCTTTCCTCCCCATCTATCCACCCAGTACATAATTTTTTCCAACGATTGTTGTCGCGGGACGATATCACGCGACTGTGTGATTGTAATACCCTGCCCTAATAACACGACCGTTTTCATGCCTTGCGATCCCGGCGGCGGTTCACGGGGTCGTCCGGCTAATATTAACTATTATATTCGATCCTGATTTTTAGCCCTCGGTAATGACCGCTCGGGACAAGCTCTCTGGTATATGTTCTCCCAAGCTCTGACCTTTTTCTCGTTGTCGTCGGCGAGGTCGTCACGTCCCGGAATTTGCGCGGCATATATAAAACGACGGCAGTCCCCATACGATTGTTATAGAATCCGAGCTGACCACTTTCCATAGCATAGAGTGTTATTCTAGTGTTACTACCTCGTCCCGCCCGACCGAGTAGACAGTACCGCCTTTCGGTGATGCTTCGATCGACAACGACTCAAAATAAACAGGACAGATGTGAATAATCGCGAGGCTGGCGGAGGAATGGTGTGCCCGAAAGAAACTATCTCTATACATACGCACAATAATATTACCAGCGACTGAAGAGTTAAGGTCCTAGAGGACTGAACGGTGCTCAATAAGGGACACGAGAAATAGATTCGAGTAGCGCAAGGAGGTGATAATCTCGGGAAATACGATTTATGAACCCGAGTAACTTAAGAGATTTTCCGGTAGGGCTTTTCAATGTGCAACAAAGGGTAAAGTTTCCCAAATGATTCCGTGCAGTATTATACGAAATCCTCGACGGGGTGTGATGTTGGTTGGTATATTCCCTCTCCTTAAATGAACGCTCTTGGGCTTTGGTATTTAAAAGCGCGGGACGACGATTTTCGTATAATTCTATCGTCTCGTCTGGAAGAAAACTTTCTGTCACACGCGTTTATAATCACCGCAACAACCTACTTAGCAGTGATCCGGCTGCGACGAGAAATTTATAGCGATTATCTAAGCAGCCATGACCGAAAAACAATCCAAACGATAGTAGTGTGGAAATTAAAAACGAAAATATACTGTTGGTTTCGTCCTCGGCCTCTAAATGGACGTCATATTATTATTATTATAACAATATCGTCGGTCTGATTAGCCTACAGAATCTCACGGTAATTATATAGTTGCGCCCTACTCGGGCGGTATAATTACGAGTACGGTGTCGTCGACGGCCATTGTATAATATCGTAAAATAATAATAATGTATTCCAAGGCATTCGGGAATCGGGTCTACGGGAAAATTATTCGGTCGACGAGTAATGTAAACCGCTAATTCTTTGGAACATTTTCCGTTTTGTTTCCCCCCCCCCCCCGAAAGCATATTTTGGGGGCGGTTTTTACGACCGCTCATAACGGGAAATCGCACACAATCCGTACACGTTACGATAGATTGCGTTCGTTGTAGTCGGATCGGAATAAATGCCGTCGCGTGAATAAAATACGCTCGAGGGAGTTTAGACGAACGGATGTTGATTTTTTGATTTTCGTCGCGGATATTATCTGTCCGCGGGCACACGGAAATTCGTCTTCTTATCGCAGCGCACGCGCGCGTTCATTATCCCGACACCGTCCGCTCGATATTGAAACCTAATCACTTCAAAATTATTGGCGGTCCGAACACGGACGGTACCGGCTCCGGGGAATTCGGTGTCCTGACCGGTGTGAACCCGAAACGACTACAGCCGAGACGAGGAACCGTGACGGTTTTTGGGTGGGAAGGATGAGGAGAGCGGGGTGGGAAACGCAACAACATCGATTTTTAATAATATGTACCGGACCCGTCACCGGAACGTTCGGTAACGAAGACGACGCTAATAAGAGACGGCTAATTTAAAACAGTGCGCCGTGACAAAGACGTGAACACGTAACGGCCAATGAGAACGTCGCATTCGGCCGCGCGCCGGCGTCTTCGGGGCGATTCTCTCTGTGGCAGTGGTTCCCAATTGGGGGTCCGCGTGTTGATTTTAGGGAGGGTCCGCGCTTGTGGAGCAAGATGAAATAATTGATCTGATAAATATATTTATCAACGATAAATAACTAATTGATTTTCGGTTAACTGATCAAAAGCAACTGGCCGAGAAAGCTTTAAGATATTTAATCACCTTTTTGAAAAACGTATAGATGTGAACAAGCTTTTTCTACCTACTGTTACGTGAAAAACAAATATCGTAATAGATTTAATATTGACGCCGATTTAAATGTGAAAATATCAAGCATGCAGCCGAACCAGAACGAGATTACGAACAAAAAAGAAAGGTTTCACTCGTGCCATAAAGTTCGAAAATCAATACGATAACTAATTTAAGTAACTTTTAATTACAATAGTGTTGTATGCAATGTAACGCATTAAATCAATTAAATCTCTCTCTCTCTCTATATATATATATATAGTATTTTTTGAGAAAATCTGTGTTTATGTTATTACAAAAAGGTATGTAAAATTAAAATTAAAACCGTAAAAAACATTTATTTTTCATTTTCATAATTAAACGAAAATTGAAATTTGTATTTCCAAAAAGGGGCGCCTCGGACCAATTTGAGTTTGAGCTAGGGGTCCGTGGCTTGATACTTAATTGGCAATCATTGTTCTATGGTATCACGGCGGCGGCGTACGGTTTTAACCGAAACCGCGGTACACAACCGGTGCTTTGGGCGCGCGCAAGTGTTATCGCGTACACCCGCCGCGGTAACCGGGGCGTGGTAACCGGACGGAATCCCGAAAATTGAATATCGCGCACATTGTAATAATAGTAATATACATATATATATATATACATACATACATACACATATTTATCTAATAATAATAATAATATTATTATTATTACTATATACCGCGAGCCGTCTCCGCGCGGTCGTGTGTCCATTTATCAAAATACCCGGGCGCGCTGCACTTATCAAATGATTGGATCGGCGAACACAATATTATTATCGTGTCGGATTATATACCGTACACACGCGTGCAAAGACCTTAAATATCGTATATGTTTTATTACGTTGACGTGCCGTTTACGGACGCCCGGGCGAGCAAGTAAAAAAAAAAAAAAAAATATGATGAGTCACAAATTGGACGGTCGTCGTCCCGGACGTCTTGTATTTTATAATATTTTTCGGGTCTCGCTGACGACCACGACCACGACGACGACCACGACGACGACGACGACGACGACGAAGACGACGACGACGACGACGACGACGACGACGACGACGACGACGGGGTTGTTGCACACGCACGCCTACGTCTGTTCCGCGGCCACTCTAATGGACGCGTCTTACGTTATTATTATATATATACGAGAAATACACTGCGGGTGTACCCGTATACGCCTGTAATATACACGTATATATATATATATATATAATATTATTTACGGTTTTTTTTCTTCTTCTTCTCTCTCTCTCTCTCTCTCTCTCTCTCTCTTCTATTCCTCGGCGCTCGTCGAAAATCGATCCGAACCCATTGACGTTTAAACATATTATATTGACAACCGGACAAGTTGTTTCGGTCTGGACGGCCGTGTACCGTAAGTAGCCGGGCCCGCAGGAATTCCGGAGAAATCAATTGCGACAGGAATTATTAATATATACATTGCGGCGCTGTTATACAATTCGGACATTTATTCGTCCGCGGTGAAAACCGACGGAATTCCGTTTCGACAATGTCCCCCGGCTAGCCGTACGACGTCTCGCCGTCGGGAAATCCGAACCTAACCTGCGCACACGCCCGCGCCGTCCGGTGCGATCCTGGTACTTTGTTTTGCTTTACCCGGTTTTCGGGGAAGCACTTCGGGGTTTTTACACGATGATTCGCTCTAGACCGGGGGTTCCCAACCTTTTTATCATGGTGTACCTGACCAGACACACTTCTATAATCAATACGCGGGGCACCACCTCAATTCTAAAACTAAATTAGTAGTCAAATTTTTTTACCGTATATTTTTATTATTCATTCGTTTGTGATTAATTGATATTTATGAAAGTAAAAAAAAATTTTAATTTTTAGTTAAATCTAAATATTTTAATTGTCAAATCAATAATAAAAAAATAAATAATAATAAAATTAAATAAATAAAATTAATGCGATATTTGTTGTTGTTTGTACAAGGACATCAAATATCAGGCTGAATGGAACTAATTTTCTCTCTTAAGTCACTATCCAGCCTACTTCTGTACTTATTTTTCAAATAAGAATTTATCAATAAAAACTATAGAGTTTGTCATTATCTAAAATTCTAAATTGCTACGATTACAAATCCCATGTCATCGACATTAAATATTATTTTGATAAAATAACAATTTTATAAAATTAGCTAATATCAAATAAACTAAACTAAACTAAATAATATTGAATGCAAATAGTAATAAAAAGAATTTCTTCGCGTATCACTGGTTGGGAACCTCTGCTCTAGACAAATACTTCATATGAACGCTTTTTTTTTCTTCTTGAATTATCGGTCTGTAAGTAGTGACTGAGAAAACATTTTTTACGGCCAGTGCAAAAATGCCCGGAAATTCGGCATTTTTTTTCTTCGTGATTTATTGGCGAAAGAAAATAGTTGAATGGTAACGCAAGAATTATTTTTTTTATAATTGTTTAAAGTTTCAAACTTTAATGAAAATCGTATAAATCACTGGCACATTTCAGAACACGAACTCGGCACAGAATTGTTTTTCGTCAGTAATGATTTATCGTTGCGTACATATATAAATTAAATTTTTCTCTATATCTTACACCCCGTCAACTTATCACATACGATTAATATAGTAGTGATCCAGCCACAGTATCTTTTCAAAACCGATATTTTCGTAATAGTTTTATTTTTTACCGATACGCGTACTTAAATATAATTAATATTATTTTATCGGTTACGCGATATTGCAGTTATCGCGTGTGTATTTTTTTAAAATTTTTTTTTTATATATATATATATAAAATATACGGCGTGTTCTCGTACAAACGGTGGCGGCGGACGCGTTTTTTTTCTATTTTTATTATTAAAACAATAGGCTTGTTTAGAATTTTTTTTTTCCAGCGCGTTCAAAACTAATGTCTCTTATAATCTATATAATTTATATACGGTGCGGCGGAGACCATCGTCCGTCCGTCGTTAGAACAATAGACAAACTCTTTTATTATTTGAAAAAAAAAAAAAAAAAAAAAAAAAACAACTAACTGCAGCTGTAGGTTTAATATATTATATGTATATAGGTATATAGGTGTAATCCCGGGCAATAAAAAAATATAATATTTTATCAGCCCGACACCGCGTGGTCCTGCGCGTGTTTTCGTGCCGTAGCTGCTATTATGTATCGTGTCGGTCGTGCGTTTTCCAATCGCAAGTATATTAAAGGTAGGTTTACTCGAAACGAGCATCGCTGAGCTATGGACCTGCCTAACTCGGACGAGTTACGTTGTAATTTACAAAAAAAAAAAAAAAAAAAAAAATAAAAAATTGATTAATCCGTTTGGTTGACGGTATCGTCACGGGGTTATTATAAACTTATGATTGAAAATAAACAAACCATCAAACCTAGTCGAGTGGAAATCGAAACGGCACGGGGGGTCCCTTTGAGATTTCGTTGTCTGACACACATCCGCAGCATAGCAATCTAGTTTTTTTGTCCGACCAGTCCAGATCGACGCGGTGAAGCGATAAGAGTTTTAATAGCAGACTTGTATTCAGCGTGAAGCGTACACGACATTGGTCATTCTTTCGAATTACAGTCCTTAATTTCCAAAAAGTTGATTTGAACAATTGGAAATTTATACAAAAGTTTTTAAATAAAAAAAAAAAAACCATACACTTCACGCTGAACTTAAATCTGTTCTCAAAATTCTTATCGCCTCACTACATCGATCGGACTAAAAAACAAAAATGGACAGTAAATTGGTCAAAAATGCTCCGTGTGTGTTGGACAAAGAATGATAAGGGAATCCACGATTCGTTTCGAATCTCTTCAAGGTACTATTGTTTATGTAAAACTACTCGCGAAAAAATCGGTAAAATTATTTCCATTCCTCTCAAACAGTTTTACCGGTAAAACTGATTCTCCTATTCTCTTATTGCCTTTCGCATATTAGCCGGCCAACTCATCATGACAGTTTCCCGAATTCCTTTTTTCCCCGGTCTACTCTCGACGCCGGGTATATTTTAACATCATATTATTGCAAAAACACTTTTTTGTTTGTGCCGTACAAATAAATAAAATAAATAATTAACCTTTGGTAAACATTGATAATATTACCGGTATTCTACCGGTGAAATAGTATGTACTTTTTTCTTTTTTTTAAATAGCTACAAAAGTAGGTCCGTAACCAATTTATTCATTAAAGTGTAACGTATAGTCAAGACCAATGCGGTAAAATAATAACTCCAACGACGGTGGGTTTTAGTAATTTTTTAGTCGCAGTTACTTTTCGAGTTTTTTGTAATATACGAGTTTGAGTCGTTTCGCGGTGTCGTTCGTTCCCGAGGGCTGGTTGAAACGAGACTCGCGAAAGGTGGCACGCCACACTTAACGGACGGGTTTTTATTATTATTTTTTTTTTTTTTCTAACGTTTATTATTCAATAATAAACCTTTTAAGGGCCGTGACCGAAAATACGTAGTCTACCGTTTATTTAACCCCCCTTTTTTTTTTTTTTTTTTTTTTTGAAAGACATTTTGTCGTGAAATCCGACACCTCTCTTGGAATTTATACATTTTAACGCATTATTTTCCGCTGCCCCTTTACTTTTTTTTACCAGCACTTAGCGATTTCGTGTTCAGATATCCATAAATATATACACTATAATTGGACGGGTAAAAGGAAATAAGTTGAAAAACATTATTTTCAGAAAACTAGAACAACAAACCGTTAAAATAGTTAAAATTATTTATCAAATATTTGTTTAACAATTGTTCTACAAACGTGGATTATTCTCGAGTCTTGAAATATCCGATTCATTTGGGACAGAAATGTGCAATAAAATAAAAATCGTTAATATAGTCGGTTCGTTGTTTGCAATATTTACGTTACGATTTGAATTATCAAAATTGTATTTTTCGGTGTGAATCACGGGCGCGCGTTCGATCATCTCTAACGCGGTTGTCGTCTTTTTTTCGAGGTTTTAAAAAAAAAAAAAAATAAAATAAAAAAAATAGTTTTATACCGCGAGGTCAAAACACCTGTGAACGACGTCTCGTATAGGCAGACGGGTAACGACTAATTAAATAAATGAGGTAATTACAGGAAAAGGGCGGAGATTATATATGTATAGGTACCTATAATATATTATGACGTGTGTTCGCGTTCGTCCCGGAAAAACTATTATCGTCTGCGTGTTGGCGCATATATAAATTCTTTGTACAACACGTCTTTTATATTATTTTTTTTCCAACAGACGTTAAAATACGTCCGGTCCCATAATTTATGCGATGCGAAATAATTTCGAATTTCGAAATTCGATTTAGACGCGCCGGCGGACGGTTGAAAATTTCCAAAAACGACTTCGATGCCGTTTTCCCGAACTCAATAAATGTTTTTTTTTTTTTTTTTTTTTTTCAATACCTGCGTGTATAGAAATTCCGGTAAAATACCATCGAGGACGCTCGATTTATCGAGTTGTTTTTTTTCCAACGTTGCCATATTTAATAATTTTTATCGAACGCTGTACTTGGTCTAATTTTATACACCAAATTAGATATAACTAAATAATATAACGGGATATTTGTTTGTAAAAAGGTTGGTTATAACCACGATTAAATGATAGTATGGGGTTGCCAGGCGAACAAAGTAATAAACTGACGCTCCTCGTTTCCTCGTTATTACAATGACTAGCAGAACCGGGCAACAGCCCCCCTAACAGTTAAAATATTGAATCACAAAATAATGTGCATAATATTATTTTGAATTCTGATTCGTATTATTTAATTTGTATCCTATGTAATGCTAGTAATTGCTTTCTAAAGGATCGTTGATGACAAACGAAAATGTATATGAGCCCCGTTAATGTCGTTAATTATTATTATTTTTTTTTTTATCATTGTTTGTCGGTCAACCAACTATACTATCTCAAATCGCGATTATAACATATAATTATAAATATTAAATATGTATAACCTATGGTAAAAGTTGAAACGGTATTTGTCGCCACAACATGTCGTGGAATTTACAACGGAAATTCATTCGTTGGATATAATTCGGGTAGTACGAGCATATAGGCTTTAGAGACTCGAGAATAATCCCTATACGAGCGGAAACGGTCGAGTTGCGGTCGTCGTACAAACTCTTTTTGTACAGTTTCGACAATAAAAACAAAACGGTTTTTCTTTTTAAACTGATAGGGCGATTGACTTATCCGGCCGTGCCTATAAACCGAAAATCAATCGTTCGGCCGAACACAATACACAACGTTCCCGATCGTTCGATATAGCCACAAAACCCGGTGGCATTTCAATTTGAATTTAGGAAATGTTCAACAACAACAACAACAACCTACAAAAAAAAAAAAATAAAAAAATAAACTCAAATATTATATACGCAGGCATAGCCCGAATAATATAAACGTAACGAAAATTATTCAATATTGTAACTTTAGTGGCTATACACAATACAATGCGCGTTCTTTTCGTTCGATATTTCCGTACCGGTCGGACAATTAAGAAAGATTGAATGTTTTGACTCTGACGCGGTTAATTAACACCGCGCGGCCGAGTGTATAATATTATACAATACATTGTCGACTCTATATATATATATATATATAATATATATATATATAATAGTAATAAAAAAAAAAAAAAAAAAAAAAAAATACTTATACTATTGTGCGTGTGAAGTATTTTATGAAGGGCACGCGCAATACGCTGCGTTTATATTTAGGTACTCGTGTACACAATAAAATTATTATTACTATTATTATTAAGAGTTTCGATCGCACGCGGGTCGTTTGTAGTATTCCGTAAACGTTTGTCAAAAGAAGAAGAAGAAGAAAAAAAATAAATAGATATTCGTTCGCTAATCGGTATTGCGTCGCCTTTTGTTCTACGGACAACAATATACCTAATAAATAACGAACGCGAGTTATTATAGGAAAAAAAAAAAAAAAAAATCGCTGTTATATAGTAGTATAGGGAACCATTGCGAAATGTCGCGAAAGATCGTTTCGAAAACGATTTTCACCAAGGCCCCACTATAACATACTGTATGATATTAGTGCGATGCGTTACATAAAAATTCCATAGACTCTAAACGGACGGACCGAGATAATAATCGTGATAATAATACTACATTGAAGAGGTGTACAAAAGATTGTAAACAATTCCGTAACTTATATTACCGTTTATAATTATATTATTGAATGGACAGTATTTCAGCGTACCGATAACGATAACGTTCGTAAAGTTTAAAATCAAACGATGAATATTATCGAGCATATTAGAAAATCATTGACGATTTCATTGAGATAAAGTCAGATTCTTCAACACGGAACTGATGTAATGCCCGGTCTAATCGTATCCGTTACAATAATATTTACAAGTCGAGTACAATACACAAGATAAGAATAGTAATAATTTCGATAAAGTATACGGACGGTGACGTCGTATACATGTATGTATTATTTTGAAAACGCAAACGATTACACTAGCATAAAATATTATAGAGAATATATAATCGTATTATAATATGATTCGTGACTGTGGTTTTGTTTTTTTTATTAATTTTTTTTATTTTTTTTTTTTCCAGTCCTTGCAATCGGCGGCCCGCAGAGCCGGGACGAGCTGTGCAAATTGCAAAACGTCCACCACGACCCTGTGGCGGAGAAACCAAAACGGCGAACCCGTTTGTAACGCTTGCGGTCTCTACTACAAACTGCACAACGTGAGTACCTAAAGACAATACAACGATAATACTACCATCTTTCTCGTCCGGGCCTCGTGTAGAAATTACCGTCGGAAAACAGTATTTCTTCTTCTCCTGTCCGGTTAGACTTGCCAATGATTCACTATGTAAATAAATAAATAAACAAGTAAATAATGTATAACAGTCAAAAATAATAAATTAATATAATATGAAAAATAGAATAAAATAAATAAATACAAATATAAATGGTCGGTAATTTATCAAATTTTATATCGGAACCAGTGTGGTGTAGCTCATCGTCAATGGCATTCTTGTTTGCTTGTGTTATGTCGTCCTTGGTGCACTGTGTTGGGTTCATGGTACAGATGAGTATGTGTTCATCTGTCTGTTGTTCACCGCATTCACACTTGTCATCTTCTTTATTGTTAAGGCCCCATTTCATCATGTTTGCTCTTGTTCTTACGACCACCCCAGTTCTCAACCTATTGATGGCCTTCCAAAGGTTCCACTGTAGATCTTTACCAGGCAGGAGGAACCGGGTAGGTTGGATGGGATCGTGTCCAATTCCATTCCAGTTATCCATCTTTGTAGTCTAGCATGGTCTGGAGGATCTTTTAATTCTATTGCCGAGTGAACAAAGATCACTTCGTCGAGATTTCAGTCTTGTTATCTTGGTTTCATACTCAAACAAGTGCGAAATATGCCAGAAAACAGTATAAAAGAATATTATGTGAAAATTATCCGTTGCGGCGTTTCTCGTTATATATATATTCAAAACTCGGTTTATCTCGGTGTAATTTTCAAGTAAAACGTCGAGTTGCAAGTTACGTTTGTTGATAACTTTACATAACAATTCTAGTATTATTGTATACAGTCAAAGTATAGACTTTTATAGAAAAGACCAACTTAACATCAACTCGAGGTTATTTGTTTACTGGAAATTTCTATTTCGACTTACGACTGACGACTCGGATTCGTTTGCAACACAGTGTAGGTTTATGTTTCTTTCTAGGGTACCCCGATTTAAACTATAATTATATCACAGTGGGTACACTGACAGTGTTCCTTTAAAAACACGTTCGTACAATATTATTATTAGTTTATTTACGTATAGAAATAATAAATTTGTTAGGCGCGTTCGCCGGCGCCAACCCCGTCGGTTTGCTCTTGTTTTTGGCGCGAACGACGTCACGACATCCGAAACGCATTTAGGCGGCCCCTCTTCTGTACATTGTATTCCGGTCCGTCCCCCTTTTTTTTTTCTTCTTTTTTTCCCTCCCCCCCCAGTCCGGGAATATCGCCCGGTTTAAAATGGGGATCCCGTCGTCGGTCGACTAGACCGTTTAATGACGCGGTATGGCGGCGAGTATAATAATAACAATAATAATAATAATAATAATACACAATACGCACGGAATTATACCGACAAACGTTTATAAATACAACAGTAGCGTGCGCAGGGTTATACACCATTGGTTTAAAATTACAACGACCGTAATATTATACGGAGCGATTCGAAACGGTACCGGGGGGGATTTCGTTATCTGGTTTTGTCCAACGCGTACGGCTTTTTACGGCCTGAATTTTCACCGGTTAGGTTGAGCGGACCGATAAGAATTCTGAAAACGCGTTCAATGATTTCGGCGTGATGCGTACGCGCCAGTTTCCACATTTTCCGGGCCCGACCAGAAACCTATAGGTCGTAATTTTTTTTTTTTATTTGTTTTTCCACGGCCAACCCCCCGCGGTGGTCGGACCCCGAAACACAAAACACGGTCACGAACGTCTGTGAACAGACAAACCGACAAAAATTATTATCGTAAACGTAATTTCGCATTTCTTGACATTTGGCGGCCGTCTTTACAACGCCCTGGCCATACATTTAGCAGACGATTTCGGAACGTTTATACGGCATTTTTTCTCTAAAAAAAAAAAAAAAAGACAAACCCCTCCCCATCAGATATTATCGGATATAATATTTGCGTATTATATATTCGCGTTCATCCCGTACGCCGACGAGGCGGTTATCGAACCGACTTTAGGTCGTACAGTTGTTTTTTTTTTTTTTTTTTTGTTCCGGCAATAATGGACGATAATAATAATAATAATAATCTAAAGTGTCGTGTAACGGATTTTAAAAATATAGCTCAACGTGTGGTCCCGTTTTTTACACGTATAAAAATAATAATATTCCCCGATGTATATATATAACCGTATGTGATATTATATACTTACCATATATATATATATAACGTATACATATAATAGACGTCGTCGTCTCGAGTACAATGAAAAAAAAAAAATTAAAAATATGACAATAAAAGGGCTGAGGAACGATAATATTTGTACGTATTTCAACGCGTCTCCTCGTATATTATAATAATACCCTCCGTGCGAATCTTCATCGTGTACACATCCTCCGACCCGCACCGTATTGCCTTATTATCCTTAAACCGCATCCTGCTCTAGGGTTTTTTTTTTGTTTGTATTTTTTCGTTACGTCGATCACACGAGCTGGTGACAAAAGTGCCTCGCCTCGTCTCGTTTCGTATATATATATATTTTTTTATATCAAAGCTGAGCAAGTTTATCGACTTTTTTTTTTTTATATATATATATAACCGCCGCCGCTGTCGGATAATAATTTTATGTTATTTTCACGTGAAATAAATATATCGCGGGAATAAGCGTATTAACAATAAAAAATAATATTGAAATTCAATTGAACGGTCGTTAGAAATGTATTTGGAATATTATTGAAATTTGGTTATTACAAAGAAAAAAAAAAAGAAATACCAACTAGAAATTGTTCTATTCTCGTTCGTCGTAGTTAAACGTTTTTTTTTTTTTTTATTTAAAAAATCATGCGTAATAATTTCCAATTGTTCGTGTTTTTAACGGATTTAATCGTACGTTTGAACTTTAAACGCCTATAAAAACAGATTACTGCGTTACTTTTCTTTTATTTTCTTCCATTTACCACTAAATAATAACGTATGCCACGTATTGGGTTGTTCAACTTTCTTACGAAGCTAAAACGGTTTATAGTTCGTATAAATTTGAATTTGTCAGGTAATTAATTTAAAAAAAAAAAAGAATCTCCGTCGGTCCTGAAGTCCGCCCCACTGCTTATAACGTAGTCGTGCCACGGTCCGGCTTTGGTTTTTATTCAATAAAACGCGCGACGTTTTTTTGTACACGTCACGAAAAATACGTACCGTACGTAAAATATTATGATATACTTGGGACTCGTGGCCGACCGCGGTCCCCGTTCCCTGCCGCCAGGACGTCCGTGACGCAGCGCGGCGGTACCGGCCGGACCGCCGCCCGCGGGCATAATTTTTCTCTTACGGTACCCACTCGATTATCCTGTTACACACCGACGCCGTCGCGTTTGTCATCGTCCGACGGAAATACACGTCGTCGGGAGGTCGTCTGACACACACGGTTAATTTCCACCGGTAAAATTCGTCTCGAATGGCCGTAAATAGCGCAAAAACCGCTAGAATATTTCGAAAATGTTGCCCGGCGTCTATGAAACGACCGATACGAGTGTTTCGGGTTAGGTTAGACTACGAAAGAACAAAATCGAAAAACTATAAAAATATTGCGTATATTTTCGCGTTTTTTTTCTCTCAGATATTCAGGGAACTCGAAAAAAAAAAAATAAAAAAAAATTACTACCCTCAATGCACCGATTAGACAATATTATACGCCACTGCCCGATGTCGACGACCGAAGCGATAATTTCGGTAGAAAAGTTATTCGGACGGGCGGGGGGGAGGAGACAGGGAAACCGTATATATAATATATATTTCTAAAAAATAAATTTTCCATAATCTTATGTACGGTCATAAGTCGATTGTTATTATGTATTATTATTATATATAATAATATATGCGCATAGGTTTCCAAAAGAACGTCGACGAAAAATTCCTGTTTCGCCGCCGGAAACGTACGCCGCCGCGGGTTTACGGACGACGATTTTTTTTTTTATTTTCTTCCACTAAAATACTTCTAAAAAAATATGAAAAAAAAAAAAAAAACCACACTCGTAGTAGGAGAGAACGAAGCGCGTTATCGGCACATTACTCTACACGGGCGGTTTGAAAACAATATAAGTATATTATAATAATAATAATATTATTATTATTATGTTAGTATATAATATTATTATCGTCACGGGTCGCCGCGGCTAATTCGAAGTCAAATTCCTCGGATTCACACGACGTGTACGCGTACACATATTATAATATATATGTATGTATATAAAAAAATAAAAAAAAATATATATATATATAAAAAATACGCTGCACCCGAAGACTGCCCGATGTATAATATTATATATCCCAGTCTCTCGTATAATAAAAACAGCCGGCGGCGATAGGCCAAAGGTCCTCCGAGGCGAAGATCTGAAAGATCGTGTGTCCGGAGGGGTACGTTTATGCGCACATACGACCGGAGGAGGTTTGCTGGTTTTCAACGATTGTTTTATTCGCATAATTATTATTATTATTATGTTAAACAGAATGTTCTAGACGATAAATCGGTGTGCGCGGTTTTTTTTTTTTTTTTAATGAAAATTCGGTTCTTGTCGCGTTTTTGTGGGGCTCTATTTATTGTAAAAAAAAAAAAAAAATTTATATCGGCTATTATAAACAAATGGTGGTTTTATCACCCTCCTCCATCTCGCCATTCACTTATCATAAATATCGTAAAATTCAAGTAATATAATTAAACGTCAAATTTAATACAAAGGCATGCAGATTTTCAAATGTTCTCGATAGCGTACTCGTGTATTACCTGGAAAAAATAAAATATCGAAAAAAAAAAAAACCCGACAAACAGACACCGTGTTCTTATATTCTCATCTTGTTCGTTTAAAATAAAAAAATCGATTATTAACGAAAACTCACAATTATTGCAAAAAAATAAATATAAACCGCCAACTTATATATGTGGTGGGGGGGGGAGGCTGAGGACAAGAGAATTGTGATAATTTATCCTTTTCGAAAAGGACTTGCTCTTCACCTTACCGGTAACGTCTCTACGATCCCTTGCCCCTCTTTCGAAAATCATGTATAACGCCACTGATCCGGATAAAAAGTACATATGCGGCAAGAGATCGCCTGGGAGAAGAGGAACATCGTGGCTAGCCAACAACCCCGGATGAACGCGGTTTGACAAATGGTCTGCGCAATAATTACTACAATAAAAACTATCGTATACTCGTACGACGGTGGCCGACGCTCGAAACGGACCGGCACATTCGGAACGAGAATTTGTTACGAGTATTATGTCTACGTGTCCGGAATAAGACGGGACCGGCCCCCTCCGATTGTCGGGACCGCCGCGGGCCTTTTCGGGGTCCCGGCACCGCGCGCGCGCGTTAAAACGCGGTTGGGTTTTCGCGCGCCGGGCTTTTCGGCGGCGTTCCGACGAAACGTACCGAATAAATAAATCGTACCGCGTCGGCAGTAATCAGAGAAAATCAATTCGGTGTCCCGACGACGGCTATATGGCGTGAGATTGTACTCAACAATGAGAAACGGTACGGCGCGAGACTGGCGTATAATAGTAATAATAAAAATAAAAATAATAATAATAATAATAATAATATTATTATTATAAACTGCCGGAGCAGCAGACAGACAATGGGGCGCGGGCGCTCCCCGGGTGCCGCCGAGTTGTTCTAAACCGCTAATGACTAATTATACAATAAACATCGCCGAGACCGGGAAGAAAAAATGAAAAAAGTCAAATTAGTGCGTACCCTTCACCGCTGTCCCCCCCCTACCGCGGGTCAACGGCAAACGGGCCGCGGGTCGTTGATTTTTATTCCGTTGTCTGTTGCCGTCGCCGTAGAAAATATTATTACAATCGCGGCCAATAATATTATAATAATAATAATGCCGACGCAGTTGTAAAGTCGTCGATATTCTCGTCATCGGCGGCGACCCCGACGGCTTTCCATTGTATTACGCGCCGCGCCGGGCGGAAGAAAACAAAACGCCGTTTTCGGAACAACAATCGTTTACGCAATCGCCCGGGCCCGCGTTACCGAGGCAGCAGATTGCCTCGCTGTTTTCTCGGCCGATTTTTCACGGGAGAGCGGACCGACGGAGTGCTTACAGAGAGAGAGAGAGAGAGAAAAAAAAAAAAAAATTTTTTTTTAAAAATGATACCCACGAGTCGTACCCCCCGCTGACATACTGCGGTGAAATCACGACACGCGGCCGCGTGGGCGGTTTACGTACGGTCCGGGATTTTCGGTTCTCCGACGAGCGAAAACCCAGGCGATTATTATTATGTTTTTTTTTTTTTTGTTCTCTTATCTACGAGACGAATTAGTAATAATAATTGCGTTTGTGAAATTCTATTCATTTATTTTATATATATATATATATATACCTCTATATAATATATTTCGCCATAGTCGACGATAATAAATTAACGTTTCTTATCGACCGACGACGACGGGGATTCGCCTCGGTCGCGCGCGTAAATCTTAAACTAACCGAACCGATATGTACTTTTTTTCCGACATCCGATATTGAAAATTGCCTATGTTGAAATGAACCGAAATGCCGGTTGGAAAACCTTTTATATTGACGCTTTTTCTCCAACAATATCCGGTCAAATATCGGTTAACTAACGGACGGCGAATTATATGTCGGACCATGATCTGAGAAATATTTCTCAGTTTTTCCATGAAAAGCGGTGATGATTTATCATAAATAGTACCGTATAGATAACACGACTAGACATGCGGTATCCTCGGTATTGTATTTACGATAAATCCCCGTGTACGTGTGATAAACAATATTATAATGTATCCGTTTCTTCCCGGATATCCCGTTTCGCCCTTCTGACGGAACACGGTCTTAGGAGACAAGGTCGGGACACTGGCGAGTGAGGGGGGGGGTGATTGCTGTTGTAATAATAGCGGTTTGCAATTTGTGGTTAGGTTTAAAATAAAAATACATAATAACACTATCGTGATAAACGTACAAAACGTAAAAAAAAAAAAAGAATCGAAATATTTTAGAAACTCATGACATAAATAGTGTCGGGTTTTGAGGCGACGTCTGGAAAAAAAAAATTAATTATGTTAAATTGCCTGGCCGGGCCCGCCGGAAAATCGACACGGACGATACGGCGCCGGCGTTATCGTTCAAAGACCCGGTCGACCCGGAATCGTCCGGGGGCGGGAGGGGGGGCAGGCCGTCGAAATCCCGGGACAAATCACGAACCGGAAGATGAGTAATAATTTTGAAAATAAAATCGCATTTTTATTCGAAATCGTCGTCGTCGTGGTCGCGGCCGCCGCGGATACACGGCGCGCGCGCCCATAAACACACCGCGGCCCGGGAATGTAGTACATCAAACGCCCGTCCCGCAACGATATTCTATAATAGTATCAATAATAATATATACACCACGGTGTATACAATATGTCGCGTACCTATTGTACACGCGTACCACGTATATAATATTATACGCCGAGGGTAGTTTCCACCCCGTGAAAACGCATTATAATACCTGCGCCCTTACTACTACTACTACTACTATTACTACATAGTATATATGTGTATATGTGTACGTATATAATAATAAAATAATACGCTTTGGTCGTGCCCGGCCGGATTATACGGTTACAACGTTCTTAAGTGCTGCCGCCGGTATCAATGGGAAAACGGTCGTACCGGCCCGGGGCAGCAGCTGACGTGCACGCGGCCGGATCGCGACAATAAAAAACCTATTATCGACGGGCGGGGACGAGTGACGGCGGCGGCGACGGGATAAATATAATATTTTATTATTGTATAATATCCGCGGCCGAATTCAACGATAACAATGTAAAAAAAAAAAAAAAAAATAAAGGACCCCGAAGATTCGATACTATTATTTATTTTATTTTATTTATTTATTTATTATTACTTTTTTTTTTTTTTTTTTTTTAAACGACACGCACTATTGTGCGTTTTACGCTACGCGACCTCTTTTCGGCGTTCCTTCCGCAAATCGATTTACAGTATTATAATATTATCCATCGTGTATTCGCGTTCGGCCGCGCGTACCGAATCCCTTATTGGATTTTGCGAATTAGCCCCGTCGTCGACTCGTTACGTTAAAAACCCCGTATACCGTTTTTATTATTTACATTGTGTGCCCGTGTATCGGCTCTTAGACGACCGTATTATATAATAATAATACGATAAAAAAAAAAATTGTTTAATAATAAATCGTCGAAACGGTTTTCCAGGTGAACCGGCCGCTGACGATGAAAAAAGAAGGGATACAGACGCGCAATCGGAAACTGTCGTCCAAGTCGAAAAAGAAGAAGGGCTCGATCGGCGGCGGCATCGGCGGCGGTGTCGGCGGCGGCATCGGCGGCGGCGTCGGCGGCGGTGTCGGCGGCGGCGGCGGCAACGGCGGCTGCCTGTCGTTGTCCGGCATGATGCGCGGCGACGGCACCGGCGCCGGTTACCATCACCCGGCGTCCGCGGCCCTGCACCCGCACCCCGCGGCCATGAGCCACTACCATCACCACGCGGCCGCGGCCGCCGCGGCCATGTACCACCATCACCATCACCAGGCCACGCAGCCGGCCGCGCCGACGGCGCCCATACACCCGCACCACCATCACATGGCGTCCCTCACCGGTCTCGGACTGCCATCCTCGTCAAATGCGATGGTAAGCATCAGTCACACCGTGCCCGCTTAATTATTTCCATCGTTGTTGAAAGTGTGTGTGCGTGTGTGTCTTTCGCGGTCGACCGAGTGCACACCGACGTAGGGGTGTACGGCGAACCGAGAGAAACGAATTTCGGGCATTTAGAAAATCAGTATGTGTACACAAAAGGGATTTAGGGGATTTAGGTATTGTGCGAGAGAATAAAGAAATTTTAAGACGGAAAGTAAACTGTGGCTGGATCGAGTGAAGAGTGCCACTCGTCCTTTATACATATATATGTATGACGAACGAATATGTAGGTGACGGCGTTTAGGGGGTTGTTGTATACGGATACATAACCGAGCGTAGACGGGAAATTGATACGATAACGTTGGTCCGTAACGAATGACGAACCATCCGCCGAGGCTGAAGATTGACGAGCAAATGGGATGGGAAGAAACCCGGTGAAACGATTTCGTCATGAGCGGGCGGAGGAGGACAAGGAGGAGCGACGAGGCTAAATTTTCAACAACTATTTATAACGTTATTTTTTATTTATTTATTTTTTTTTAAATGTATATAATTATAAATATTGAAGGGAAATTAGAATCCAATCACCTTGCCCGTGTTCGAGACCGCCCCTGTCTAATTTACTTAAAGTGTCCGTGTGCAATTTGTTGACTGACGGTTTTTTTTTTTTTCGTTTTGTCGTTTTTTTTTTAATCACAGGCCAGTTGGAGAAGCGAGTACGCGTGATTATTGGACCTGCCGTTCCCCGGGCACACTAACCACAGCAGGGTCGGCGAATAGACAAACGCGCATTATTAGTATATTTATACACTATTATATATTATAATATATATATAATAAATATTATTTAAATCATTACATTATATACTATTATATATCGGTAATATTATCATTATTATTATTTTTATTATTTTTATTATATACATAATATATAATATATATATATATATATATATTATAATATACTCAAATAGTTCCTATTTATTCCCATCTGCAGCGGAAGAGACGCCGGAAAAGAAAAAAAAAAAAATTAAATAAATAAATGTATAATAATAATAATAATAATCTCCTTTTTTTTTTTTTTTTTTTTTTCGAAGTCAGTTAGGATAAAATCAATAAATTTATACAGACAAACACGCGCGTAAAACAAAATTAAAAACAAAAAAAAAAACCAAAAAAAAAAATAAATAATAATAATAATGGCCGGTAACCTGTAATAATAAAATAATTATCATAAATTATTATTGTCGTATTATCTTTGCGCGACGCGAAAACGGTATAATAAAAAATATATATATATATATCTTATAATAATTATCATCGTTTCGGTTAAAACCAAAAAAAAAAAAAACAAAAAAAACAAAAAAAAAAACAAAACAAAAAAATAAATATTTATACGAAAATTAATGAAACGAAAATATTTAATATTAAAACCGTTCGTATTTTCTCATTTTTTACCTATACATTTATTTTAAAATATTATATCATCGTAATGTATTTTACTCGAAAGAACCAGTTTTTTTTTTTTCTTTTTATCATTTTGAACGCGCGTACAACGTCTCTGTAGTATAAGTACATCAAAAAAACGCATAATTTATAAAAAAAAAAATAAAAAAAATATTAAAAAAATTATAATAAATATTATATATATATATATATATATATATATATATATATATATATATATAGAAAATGATATATTTATGAGCTAGTCGAAAACATGTCAAATATCTTGTTGTGTAAATAGAAACCCCCCTCCCCCCGATGTTTAATACTCGATATACATATATATTATTTGTATAGTGAATTAATATTATTAATTATTGTATATGCGCGAGATAAATTTATTAGTATTAAAATTAAAAAAAAAAAAAAAAAAAACATAATACGTATTAAATCATATATAATTTACAGAAAAAAAAAAAATATATATATATATTACATTATTATATTATATTATTATTATTATTATTATTATTATTATTATTATCGTGTGTACCTATTTGTATTATAATAATAAAAAAAAAAACAAAAAAAAAAAAACATAAAAATAATAATAATTATAATGTCCGATTCGATTATTATTATATAATATATTACGTAAGCCAAGAGAAAATATATCGTAAGCTTTGTACATAAATAATATAAATATATATATATATATATATATATTTATATATAGTTAGATTAATAATATTATATTGTTATTTTAGTGACATTAAACGATTTTAGACAAACAAAACGTGGTCGTCTCCCGAATTTTTGTCGCCATATAATTTATTTTTTTATTTTTTTTTTTATCGCCCCATATCCCCCTCACTCAAGGTCGTTGCAAACGATTGTTGTCGGATAAAATTGTGTACTCCATTGCGATTGCGTTCAGCGAATTCGAACACCGCGATTTATCGTATTATTATTCGCACGCGGGCAAACGCGTTTTCAGAACATATCGATAATTTTTTACATTTTTTTTTTCGAAAAACATTCAGAAATCGGTTTCGTTTCATTACGGGACAAATCGCGAACACAATATATTTAGTGGTTTATTTATTGACACGCGCGGAAAAACTATAATAACGTTCAATTTTTTTTTTTTTTTTTACCGTTTCTTTTCAAGGTTATATACAAGTGTATTTATATGACGAAACGTGTGTTTGGAATATATACACCCCACCCCCCTCTCCCCGAAAAGTATTATATAAATATGTCTACGTAAGTACAACAAGATCGATTTATAAGAAATAATACCGATTTCGGAAATAAATCGCGTTTATTCCGGCGGGAAAAATAACCGAATATATTTATATATTTATTTTTTGTATTTTTTTTTTCTCGTTTTCTCTCTCACACACACACACACACACACACACGGTTCGACGGGTTTCGAATTTCGTCGTCGGACACGAGAAATAGCGGACAGAAAGTGTACACGGCCGCCTCGCGTGCCCACGTCCTGCGCGCACGTACACTGGCCGCACAAACCGGTCGACCGCGGCGAAGACGATTCGTGGTGTGTTGCGGTTCGTCCGCACGACCGTCGGACGCGGTCCCGGGGCCAGGCGTAAAACCACCGTATTATTATCATTATCATTATCATCGTCATTATTTTATTGGTATTTATTAATATAAATATAATAATGAATGACGAAAAATAATGCCGCATTTTTCTTATTGTTGTTCCCGCCAAACTTTCCGACGCGAAACAATCGGAAACCGTAACAAACTTACTATACGCACGCGCCGCCGCTGCCTCGTACCCACCCGGGTCTATACCGCTCTAGACATTAAGCAGCGGGTTTTTTTTTGCTTTTCTTCCGTTGTCACCTAAGAATAGGGCCCAGGCCGTTTAATCTCGGGTCGTGTTTTACATGGTAAAGAAGAGAAGCGAACGGACGCGCGGAGCCGGCGTAAAAACGGTACACGGGGACGAGTTCCGCTGGGCCCGAAACGGCCGCGGCGAACGCGACGCCCGGTGTAAAACGGATTTTGGCGGTAGAAAAAAGCGAAAAAAAAAAAAAAAGAAAAAATTCGGCACCCGAACAATATAAAAAATATACTCGCAATACGTACATAGTATTATATTATTATTATTATTATTATTATAAACGCCGGAGCGCGCGCGTTATTGACACGGTGCCAAAACAAAGCGATTTTTATCGCGGCGGTCGGACCTGCCGCAGACCGTCGGCGGCTGTTCGCCGAGACCTCCAAAGATGAGAAGAGCGCGACGGCTGAACGCGAGATCCGCCCGATAAGTATTTAGGATTTTGTTTTTTTTCTTTTTTTTTTATTTAAACATTATCGTATCGTTCCTCGAGTTCTATTAATTTTATACGGGTACTCGCGGTAGTCGGACCTGAACGGACTTTACAGGTCGGGGGAAAAAAGAAAACGACAAATACGTCGGTGTACGCTATTTATATCGTTTATTATTATTATCATGTCGCGACAGCTCGTGTGATACGGTCCGTCGCGATAAGAATCCCATTGCACTTTGTACGAGATTGGACGGAGGTTAGGTTTGTTTTACATTAAACGAAAATCTCCATTAATTCTAATCTCGGTTCAGATAAAAATACGCGTGCAGACTCTTGCAGTGTTGCCAACGTAAATATTATTACAATCTACGGGCGTCTGTTCAACGCAAGTGCAATCGACTGAGTCGATAACGACATAATGATAACGGTTGCAACTACGGACAAATTCGCGATTACGATAATAATTCAACAGGTCCATTAAACTGAGATAGACAGGACGGCCCACAGGAGACCGATTTTGTTTTTTATTTCATATAATAAATTATACAATCGCTATAGGTACCATTACGAGTGATGTAATGCAAATACGTTAAATGTAAGTATCGATCATCTTGCCCGTCCCTGGTGGCAAAGCCGGACATTAACTATAGTTAAAATGTAAAAAGTTAATTATAAGTTATAAGTTACTATGTTGTAAAAATATTAGACTATACGAAATACGTTTATGAGTATAGTTAACTTAACTTGAACTTTTTTTTAAAAAAAAACTGATCAACTCGCCCGGCTTTGTCTGATGGTTGTACCTACAATGAAAATACTCTGTGGTACACGAGCCTACGACGACGATAAACATTCTGTTTTTCACACGCCGAAAAAGCACGCGTTTTACCACAGAAGGTCTCTAAATTTCATACTAACACTATCGTTATAGTCATTCGAAAAAAAAAACCCCAACCCAACATCGTTCGCCTCGTCCGTAATCGTCCGGCTGACGACGATGCTCGGTCATCGGTCCTGTAACATACTGACCTAGCAGTAGTTGGAAACGACTATTTAACATTTTTTAACATCTAATTATCGTAACATATTTATTTTTGTTCGTGCTGTGGACTAGCAGTGGATACGTTTTACAATATGTTTTATAACCGGTAAGTATAAACGTCACTACAGTTGGACCGTGAACTGCTTCAAAAATAACGACGGGTCTGATAAAAAAATATAAATTTATCTGATAGTAAGTAAATATTACTATTTTCGCTACTTCTTTTTC
This sequence comes from Tuberolachnus salignus, assembly GCA_956483605.1. Lineage (NCBI taxonomy): Eukaryota > Metazoa > Arthropoda > Insecta > Hemiptera > Aphididae > Tuberolachnus > Tuberolachnus salignus. Next base: position 27,446,124 of record OY101434.1, on the reverse strand, counting down.
AGGTTTTCTCCGTTATTAGAAAAGTACAAAGTATTTGAAAAAAAAAAAAAAAAAAAAAAAAATGCTTACAAGAAACATACTTCTATATGAAGTTTTGATCGGAGCAAAATAAACCAGAAGACAACAGGAAAAAAAGCACACACATTATCGAAAAAAAAAAAAAAAAATGAGAAACGGAAAACACTTTATAAAGGTAAGATCCGGGTGAAAACTATATATAATATTACAAATGCTTTCAATTATCTTTATTATTTTATTGCGTTATACACATAGCCAAACTATATTTTATACTTTTTAACATATTTCGTCTTGTGTTACCGATTTGAAATTAATCGAGTCTCAGAGAAATGAAATTTTTCAGACATAAGAAAAACTCGAGTGAAAAAAGTTTAGTCAATCTAGTTGTTTTGTTGTCGTCGACTTGCGTTCATCGATAACCGTGTATTATTTGCGATTTTCCACGTGTATATTAAATTATGTAATTATGATTTTGTAACACAAAGTTGATTTTTTTTTTTTTTTAAATATTTTCTATTACAATATTATATTATTGTTGTCGACTGTTATTTATTATTACGATATATTGTTGCATATAAGGCTAATGCAATTATAATAACGATTATATACTCGTATATGCGTATCAGATACACCTATATCCGATTGGTTTGCAAATGTCGTCGATTTATTTTATTTTACGATTTATCTAATTATTACGTTACAATAAACGGGCAGTCGCAGTTTAATCAGATAGTCGCACGCTAATATACAGGGTGGGACACTCGAACGGCCGATTTTAATTATTACATAAAAAAAAAAAATAATAATGAAAATAAATTATTAATGTATTCAAACGAAGTGCATAACATGTTATTTATTTTTTTTTTTTTTAAATTATTTCCTCAAAGTGACCGTCATCTTTTCTTAAGCACTCTTCTAGTCTTCCTCGTATGTTTTCCAATGCACGGCATATCACTTCCAAATGTGTATTGACAATTTTTTCTCAAAGTTCGTTTTGTTAGTTCTTCAACGTTTCGAGGTACCTGTGCGTGGACTTAAATTATTAAATACCCCCCCCTCCCAAATATAAATCGCATGGCCTTTTATATTCTCGTCTGGTAATCGGGACGGCCAATGAATATCACCGTTTTTGGACATTATATGATTTCGTGGACATGTCGCACATGGCTTGTTGAAACCAAAAGTTATCATTTTGAGGAAACTTCCTTCTAAACTAACGTTCACCGGCCACAACATTACTGATCATATGAACAAACCGATTTAAGGTTATTGTGATGTTGAAGAGAACACGGAATGACCGCCGCGAAGCAACATAACTGTCGTTATTTTTGTAAAACGATTTTATCGCAAACGCGCGATGTTTACCACTCCACTGTTCTGTGTTTACTAAATGGCGTATTATTTTTAAACTTATAATATTTAGTATGCGTTCTTATCTTAAACTACTGTCGAGAAAATCTGTTTGTAAAATAGGTCGTTTAATTGCCCGCCCTGTATTACGGACCGTTCGTCGCACACAATCTGTTGCAGGTTGCCAACGACGTTAGAAAAATATAACCAATATACCCGGGGTTGGGTTGCCCAACCTGAGCAGTGGGCATTCAACAGTGTCGTTTTTATTATATTTAATATTGTCGGTAGTCATATTTTTTTTCATTTGGTTCTGAGGAAAGTCGGGACCTGCGACCACCCTCCCCCCGGTAAATATGGCATTGTCCATAAAAAAAAATTAAAAAAAATAAAGAGTAAAGGTTAGGCAAGTTGCATTTAACCTACCTACTGTTACAATTACTAGCTGTAGTACAGAATTTGTACACAGTCGGTATAGATCGATATGAATCGCCCAGTAGTATACAGTTAGTGATTTATCAAAATACATATTGATAGTACTTAAACTGTATGTTATCATCAATACCATACGGAACAAAAATGTTTAAAAAATAGTACTCGTGGTAAATTGTCCGCTATCCAACTCCGGTAAGTAATAATCATACGATAATATTCAAATTAACCAGTTACTACATAACTTGTAGCATGACAAACGCTGCACTAATTAAGCGCTTAACCGTTAAAAAAATTAAAATATATTTATCGAATGCAGTTTTTAATAAAAAAATGTATGATAAATAATTGATAACCACAATCCGGTTCGCGCGTTAATAATAGTTGTAAATAGTCGGTCATCGATTTATATTATTGTACAGGAACTCAATAATTTATACTCGATTTAATAAACCGAACCATGTTGTTTCCTTTTCCCCATGTACACCGCCGACGATTTTATAGATATTGAGAAACACCGTGTCGATAAAATAAAGAAAGAAATATGATTTCCGATGAAGAAAGATTTATTTATTCGTAATATTCTCAAAAAATATTGATAAAATAATGTAAACATATACTTTTACATAAATACGTTGTCTTAACATTAAATATGGTACGTATTGACTTATATGCAAAAGACATTTTCGATTCTTAGTATACTCTCGTAGCCGTAATCGGGGGGGGGGTATAATTTTATACGTGATTAAAGATATACAGGGTTATGCATTTCTCCAAAAAGAAAGCTTTCAAATTGAATTACAATGTGTCTATATAAAACAGCTGTAACGAAATAACTACTAGCGCCCATATGCCAACATTTAGAACTAATTTTAATATTATATATATATTACGAACTATGGTAAGCTGGTATTTCGGTTCATTGTGATGGAATAAATTGATAGAAAAAAAACAATTTTATGAAACATTTCCGTTTGGAGCGCTACACTTTGCGACCAGAATATCTATACAACGGATCTGATAGTGTGGAGTCCAGTGACCAATATGATGCGAACAAATACAATTATTTTTACGGTGACCGGGGTTAGTTATTGGTCCCCCGTACGCCTGATAAGAAAACAAAATATTGAATATAACCTCAAATGTTCCGATATTGCTTCGTTTTGGGCCATGAATCCTCGATTTATTGTGTGAAATCACGTCGGGTAGATCACAGGGCAAAAATGATTGCGTTTTTACCATGGATTTTTGCTCTTCTGTTATCACGGGGGAAGTACTGCCCCACGTCCTATTTTACGCGGCAAAAGTATGGTATTCGGCGGTGGCCGTTGAGATCATTTAAACTTTACGGTTATTGTTCATTTGTATTTTACGTAATTCGCGCATTTCGCTTTTAAACGTATTAAACCGCTTTATAATCTTACAAATGTAATTATTTTATCCTAGTCCAAAAGTTGAAAAAAAAAAAAACAAAACAAATATAAACCGAAACGGGACCGGTTCTCTCTGCCCGTGCGCCCGATAAGGAACAAAAAAAAAAAAAAAAATCATAAAACATAACATCAAATAGTTCACTATTGAACTTCGTCCGTGGCTTTTGACCAAATTCTCCATTCGTCGGAATTACGATGAGACCAGCTACAACTTCTCAGGCTTGTCATAGCGCGAAATTTGTTTCCGCGCAAAGCATCGATTCGCCATAAACAATACCATGGATAATACCACGACTCCGGTACGTTATCTGCGATATTATTTATGATAAACTGGGATGTGAGCCGCGTGATAAACACGAATTCGTGGTGATAAATCGTTGACATTCGCGGGAAAAACGAGAAATATATTTATTATTATTTTTTCTTCCCGGACGCCTCTTTTCGCTTATCAGATGTCCGACTAGTTTTAGCTCAAGGCGCGGTCCGCTGTAGTCACACGTACACTCGCACCGGCGACGTACGCAGGGGGGAGGGGCTAAGGGGCCGAAGCCCCCCCGCCCATTCCATTGGCCGTATTTATATATATATTTTTTATATTTTTCAAGTCTCAACTGCAACAAACCAGTATGTAACCAGACGTGTTTTCATAAAAAAAATACACTATATTCGTAAGTAAACAATTTAATTGCCACCGTTGTCCATTATTAACCTTACTCTACTACATTATTATATGTTGATAATATTATTATTTTTTATCTAACTGTGGTGACACACGTTATACACACCGGTTTTGTTATTACCACCAACTGGTTTCGCATATACACTGCAATTTGGTATATCATTGCAAAGTAAGCAGCGAGATTTGTCAAACGCATTGTGTGATATTCGGTGTACGTTCGAGGTACACCGAGAAAATGCAGATGTAAACTTAAACAAAAAAAAAAATGATATCGTGCAATTATCAGATTGGAGAAAATTGTATTTTGCTGTCCCTTTTTTTTTTTTTTTTTTTTATAACGACCAAACATTAAGGGTTTTTTTCCGTTGTCGAAAACATCGGTGATGTACGTTATTTTTCAAACTTGTGACAACCGATTATAGTCATTAATTTTCAAGCCCCATCTCTGCCACTGGCCGGGAAATCCTGCGCACGCCGCCGCCGCCGACCCGTACTCTACAGTGACCGCCAAAGTTACACGCGGTCATGTCGAGTCTACGATACGGTCGCATAATTATTCCGTACTGTTGATAATACACCCGGTCGGTTACCGCAAACCGTATCAATAGTATTTATAACCTCCCGTTATATTGCACTATCGTTATTATTATTATTATTATTACGAACAATAATATCTTAACTCGACGCTGCCAGTCGGCGTACCTACGACACGATACTAATAATAATAATAATAATAATAATATTGTAATTATTATTATTTCACGTACGTTGTTATTATACACGATACACACGATTATAGTGGAAAAGGTCGAAGATACCGTCTCTTTTGGTATACGTATATTTATATTAGGGGTCGTGCGGCTCGTATAAAACACTTTCCTCCTCCCACACCGTCGCGCGTTATCCCGTCCGCTTATAATTACAACCCGGGTACCTATACGTATACGTATATATAAAAAATTATTATTATACGGTTTACACCATAATGTTATGGCACGTTGTGCGTTCCTTGAAAACCGATATATCGGCGCGCGTCGCCGTTATAATAATATTATAACTGTTATTAAAACAACAGAAAAAAAAAAAAAAAAAACATTTAAAAAACGCGATTTAACCGATTACGATTATTATTATCGTTCGACGATATTCTCCGCGCGCGCGCCGCCAACACTTTTTACGACCCTCCGCCAGTTTCGTATACCTAATTTTTTCTCTCTCTCTCTCTGTCTTTATAGATTATTACAATAATAATATTATCGATTTCCCACGACACCGGGCCGTGAGGCTCTTTGGGTACGGCCGAGAAAAATATAAATATTATATATATATATAATAAAAAATGCGTGTTATACACCGAATTATTTTTGCCGTTACACCTTACACAACCCCCATCCGTTAACGTGACACGGCGCGATAAAACTATAATCTACTACGTGTTTTGTATGGTACTTAAAAAAATAAAACAAAAAAAAAAAAAAAAAGAGTACCTCCTAAACAATAATATAATATACACGCGCGTCGTCGTTGTCGTCGTCTTCTCCGCCGTCTTCCGTGCGAATGCGAAAAAAAAAAAAAAAAAAAAGAGAAAAAAACCGGTCGCGTATTATACATTATATTGTGTATATTTCGAATTTTTTATTTTTTTTATTTTTTTCCCTTGCCTCCTCCTACTCTTATATTTTGCACGGTGCTGGGATCGAACGCGAAAAGCCGTAAATCGTCGACCTCGTATTTTTTTTTTTCTTTTAATGATCCCACACAATATATTATATATTATACTCCCGCAACATTCCGCGGTAAAATACAACTCTACGCCGCGGCCTTTTCAGCTTTTTTCATTATTATCGGTATATATATATATATATATATATGTACCATACGTATACAAAACAATTAGACTGCAACAAGTTTATGCTACGAATCGTTTTATTATATTATGATGGTATTGCCATCTAAATGTCCCCTGTATGTAGCGCTGATGTCGTTTACCGTAAGTCGGTGCCCCCTCGTATTTGTCTGCTAGTGCGCATGCGTCTCGTTGTATTTATACAATAAACTGCCACCAGAGTGCGGACCCTTTGAATTTAGATCCCAATCGAAACACAATTAGTGATTAATTTCCAATGGTTTTTTTTTATTTTTTACATTATCGAGAGTGTATTTATCACACATTCATTCATTGCATAAATATTTCATAGGTTAATCAATCAAATTCGCTCGGTATAATAATATATGGCTTCGTTTACTCATTTCTTTTATATAGTACATAGTGACGTTATTTCGGGGGTGGGGGAAATATAGAGGTTAGATCCTCTTTAATTTTTGTAAATAATTAATATTGTTTTAACTTTTCTAAGACAATAGTGTGGTATTTAAAAATTAGAATTATTAAACTTAACTCTTAATTTTTTTTTAGGTTTATTTTTTCAAAAACAAGTTACAGATTATCATATAACTGATAAAAACAAAAACCGTGACTTGAGAAAAATCTTAATATAATAAGAAAATTCAGGCTTCAATACCGTGACTATTTATCATAGATATTGTATAAAAGAACAGTGTTCATGATGAGGGAACATAAATAAAAATATGCAAAATATTTCAGATTTCCCGTTTATGCCTACCGACACATTTTGAAATTATTATTAGATAAAAAATAAATAAGACATTTATACGGTTTTAAACCATTGAAATTATAGGTACGTAGAATATAGTTATTGTAAAGTATTATACAATTGTCTACACTAACGTGTCTATTTAATTTCCAATAATATAAAATCCAATATACAATATAATAAACATACTATTTACTTTTACTAACAAAAAAAAAAAAGGCTTCTCGTAACCAACCGGGTTTATAAGCAAAAAATCTCGCTTATGATCGTTTTTTAATCAAACGCGTTTGGTTACGAAACCCATCCTACCCCCGGAACAAATTTCTAATCATAGGGTACCGACGGTATAGGCGTACGTCGTTTCGCAGTTTTAGTACCGTAGTGGAAAACATAATAATACGACGGCTTTGGGGATGCTTTTGGGATGTGAAATGTGAATAACCGTTTTTAAACGTTATTGGGCATAAAGTTCGGGCCCAGGGAGGCGACGAAAAAGCGTGTTTTTACGATCCTGAGACGTAAGTACAACCCTAAACATATTATTATACATATATATATATATATATATATATCGTCGATCGCTTATGCTCGAAGTGTGGGGGAGTAAACGTCCGAAATTTACTACGGTGTAATAGGTTTTTACGAGCTTTCCGTGTCGGGTACGGAGGAGTGTTATAAATATTTATATATATATATATATACTAGCTGACCCAGCAAACGTTGTTTTTACTCATAAATATTGTTTACGGTAACACGCCATGAAATGAATAAAATTGTTTAATTAATTGTATAACGTAAAAAAAATTACCTGAGGATTTGATATTAAGATTTAAAAAAAAAAAAAAAACCCCGAAATCTGTACGGTTAAACCGAAATTTTGGATTATAAATTTTCGCAGTGGATCAGTTATAATTTGATAACGGGATGTGTACAGTTTGTGCATGCGTACAGGGCGTACAGGGATTGCCTCGGCCGCCGAGTGACTAACGAGGGCCGATTTACGCCGTTGACCGTCCGGCGCGAGGCGGCGGAGAAAAATCAATTTTCCAGCCGGTCGGATCGGCTATCGTTATTGTATAAGTGGCGGTAAATAATATCGCGGGCAAACACACCCGCGCGTGTATAATAAAAATAATAATATATATATACTCGTAAGTTAGGTTGTAATGTATAAAGGCGTCGGAGAGGAGATGGGATTTGACGCGGTCCGGCGGACACACGATAGAGCCGGACCACTGATTTTCAGTCGGCCGGAGGATTATTACCCTGCTGTTCGGACGTCGCCCCCCACACACCCCGCGGGAAGATTTATTTTTTCGCGCCGGACGGAAACGCCGCCGCCTTATAAAACATATTTAATATATACGGAATGCGACCCCTCTAGTGTTTGTTCCTGATTTAGGCCAGTACATTATATACTTATACTTATATATATATATATATATATATATACACACATCACTTGGCTTTCGATTTCGAAAGATCCGATTGTTTTTATTCGTTATTGCGTTGTTTTGTTGGCTCGCGTCTACGTTTTTTTTTTTTTTTTTTTCTTCCAGAGGTTTTACTATTCCGAAGATATTTCGCCGATGGCGTCATCGGGAAGGGAGGCCGAGTTGGACAATTTTCGACGGCGCTTAGGTCGTCGGTGAAACAATATGCCTAATTTTAGTTTTTAGTTTTGAGGAATTATAACGGCAACACGAGGTGCTTACAATCGCACGTAGCATTCAATTTAAATTAGTTTTCAATGGCCAGCCAAAATTTCGGCGCCTCTAGAAATATCTAAAAAAACGACGCAATTGAAATATATTTTTTCTAAATGAAAAATAATGCAGGCTATTTGTGCATACAATAGTAAATATAAAACTATGATGGTAATTTCATTTCAATAAATACGTGAGTTTAAATTTGCCAGCAAATTGTACGGTTATTTTTTTTTCCGGTTATACTAGCCGGTTAGAAATTTGTCACCCCTCCCCCCGCATCCCTTCATCAAATACTGAAATGACTTAGCGTAACGAGAAACGTATTAGTTTTATTATGATATGTTTTTTCTTAACAACTTTTCTACCAAAACACACATGGGCTAATAAAAGTTTGGTTTTTGTAACATTTTGGATCTAGTTTTCCATTCATTCTGCACTGAGGAGGTAATTTTATGATTTTCCTTGTAGTTTACATTAATAATGGTGGGGGACGGAAATGTTTACGCAACATGTTTTTTTTTTTTTTTTTTTTAAATAATCTTTAAAGTTTAAATTTTGCTATTTTCTAATTAATTAATGTGAATAAAATTTGTATGGCTCGATAAAAATAAACGACAATTTGAGACGAACAAAGACGGACAATTGAAACATTTTGTTTTGTAGTCAGAAATGACTACAATTTGCAATATGGTTTATATTGCCTATGTATATATAATATTTTACGACACGAAGATTATAAAATAATACACTCAAACAGTTTTTTTCGAGAAGGTTTAGAAAGTTTACTACCAGTAATTTTGGTGGTTCATTGCTCCTACAAAAAATACGCCGTTTCGTGACATATTTAAATAAAATAAATTCAAAATAATTATAATTGATATAAACTGATCAATATTAAGAGATCCGTCGCCAACCAGTGCTAGCCGATACTAACTAAAGGATAAGACACTTTCTATTGAACAATATTTTCGTTATTCAGTTTCATCTTGAAATATATTTGGTGAAAATCGTATACAGGACAAAGTATGAGCTTTATCTAATCTAATCCTATAATAGAAATTATAATATATAAAATATAATATAAATCGGTAATTTCAAAACTATTTTTAGCCAAAAATTACATAAAATCCAAATAAAAGACAAAACGGGTGTTCAATTAAATTTGTATAGAAAATTAAATTTTATTTAATTGGAAATGTTTTGTATTTTACTTTTTCCGTCGAAAATAATACCATTTCGGGAAATATTGCAATAATATTTTTTGTAGACGATTAGATGTTTTACAATAAAGCTAAAATACAAATTTATGCCCAGTGCATTATTTTTTTTTTACCTATATTTAAAGAACCATAAAACTACCCATTTCGACCATTTTTCAACCCTCACGTAGCACCAGAAGGGGTTGGTCAGTCATCATCATCATCAAATTGAATAACAATTACTCTCCATAGGGTACTTAACAACATATGTGGACCTGTGTTCAAAATATTACATTTTTTTTTTGCTCATATAAATAGAGACTACCCTAATATATATCCCGTATGCTTTCCCAACTTCCCACCTTTAACAGTAGTGGCCTACCGGTGAAGAAGTACACATTATGTCCGTGTCTTTTTTATTTTTACTACGTTGCTCGTTTTGTATGCCGTACCGTATTTCGTGACGTACGCGAATGTACATCGCGAAATTATAAATGGCGGGCGGCTAAAGGTACTCGGTATTTTTTTTCTCGAAAAGTTCGTGCCTTTCGGACGCCCTGTGTATTTTTATTTTTATTGTTTTAGATTTTTGGACCGTTGCGCTGGTGAGGATTGCGCCACTGCCGTCGTCGTCGTCGTTAAACCTAAAAAAATATTACTATCGTATCGTCGTATACGGTCCGGTCAAACGGCTTTCGGCGGCGCGGAAAAAACCGTAAGTACCGATAGAATGAGGAGGGACGAAAAAACCGTGTCCGATACACGCGTGACTAGCTTAGATTAGGCTATAAATATTATATAAATAACTCGGTGTGTGCATTGTAAAACTGATAGGGTGATTTTTTTTTTTTTTTTTATTTCTGTCCAAACAAGTGTTGTATTTTACATTTGATAAATCGTATTCGTATGGAATACACACAATAATATTATAACGCGATCCGATAGGCGTGCATACGGCCTATTAGACGATAATATTATTACCGTTATATGCGTAAATCGGTATCGTTTTTTTTTTTTTCGTCCAAATTGCATTTTGGTTATTATAATTTATAGCGGGTGGATGGCCGACTAGAAGAGTCTCGGCGAGCCGTACAATAATATACGTAAAATATATGAGAGCCGAAAGCAAAACAAAAAAAAAAACAAAAAAAAAAGGATCTTAACTTTCGTAATCTATAAATGTAATCCGGACTACAAGTCATTTACGAAAAAATTGCACACGCATTAAATACGTTATAATTAAAAAAAAAAAAAAAATTAATTTGTAAAAACTAAAATTATATATAAATAATTATTATATTATCAAATACATAGTCAACAAAATAAACATACATTTATATTTGTAAAAAAAAAAAAATATATATTTTGCGTCTTACGGTATGACGACACGAGCCGTAATTTGGCCACCCCTGGTATTTAGAGATTGGCCGGTTCGGGTTCTCGGTTCTTATAAGGACACCACGGTGGTGTACGGTTATCCCGGACACGATAATACAAGGAATATGTTTTGTTACCGACGTCGAATATTAAAATTGAATAAAAATTGAAAAAAAAATTAATACCGAATGGGAATTTAAAGTCGGGGGAGGGGAGGGGCTCACGGTGAGATATTTTTGATTGGAAATACACCCCGCGGTCGAACGATCGAACCCACAATAATTGTTAAGCTCTCAATTACAAAATGGTCGAGGCACGTAAATAATGAATTAAGATCGTTATTGAATAACGAAATAACTATGTTATTATCAACATATTCTACATTTTTTTTTTTCCTAAAAAATTAATTATATATTGCTTAACTTTTAACTTTTCGACTGTCTGTAGTTACTGCACTATGGCTTTAAACAATATTATAACGGTTATTTCGGTTCTTTCGGTTATTCAGTTTGCTAATAAAACCGGACGGACAATATTTATTTATAACATTTAATCTGTAAATCTATTTAGAGCAGTGTTTCCCAACCGGTGGTCCGTGGGCCAGTCATAGGTGGTCCGCGGTCCCATAGATTTTTTTCTTCGATTTCTATTACAAATTAATTATTATTTTTGTTTTTAAATAGCGAAAAAAATTACGACTTATTGAGGAATCGTATAATATTATACGGTTATCTTATCGCTGTTGCTGCTGTAGACCGATAAGTATTTTCCACTTTTATAAGCGTGTAGGTATCAGCCACAAAAATCACACTAAGTAAATTATTTAGTATAGTAAAGTATAATTATGTATTAGTGAGGTAATAAAATGTAAAGTAAAATAATAAAAATTAACATTATTCAATAAATTTTGTGTATTCTCGTTAATGAGCAAACAAATGGTATTCCTAGTTTTCGTAAAATTGAGGTGGTCCGCGACCTATAAAATATTGTCCAAGTGGTCCGTGGTGGGTAAAAAGGTTGGGAAACACTGATTTAGAGAGATCGGGAAATAATTGTTATCGAGTCGTTTTAATTCGTTATCGTTCGTCTGTGTACTATAATCGTAGTGATATGTAATGTCGTCATACATTATGATATTCAATTGTGGTTTTTTTTATTTTTATTATTAATTTTTATTAATTATGTTCAATATTAAAATACCGAAAAAAAAAAAAATAAATAAATATCGAATAACCCGAAAATAACGAAATACCGGTATCAATAATTCAATACCGCCAGGCCTGTCGGATAAAATTTTTAAAACGATATTGTCGACGCGTGAATAGAACAACAATAATGTTTTCGATATAGTTTCCAAAAAAAAAAAAAAAAAAAAAAAAAAAAAAAAAAAAAAAAAAAAAAAAAAAAAAAAAAAACAAAAACAACACATATAAAACATAAAAAAAAAAAAAAAAAAATTCTCATTCGTCTCGAAACGTCGTCGTAAAAATACCATCATAAATATAATAATATATCGTCAGCCGGTCGATATCGCGCGCCTCTAATTTATGTGTTCGATCGATACGCGCGCATTCCTGTGCGCGCGTACGGTTTCATTAAATTTAAACAAACAGGTATTCTTTTTTTTTTTTATTTTTTTTTTTTTTTTTTTTTTTATACGTGTTTGTATTTGTTTTACATTTATACGATTTTTTTTTTTGTAGTCATATTATACCCATAGAACCTGAACGATATTATATTAATAAATACTGCACTATATGACGCGGTTTACACGAGTTTTAATTCGTCCCCGTCCCTACCCTCCACCCGTCCGCTCGTTAAAAATATAATTATTTCGTTACACGCATTAATATTTGTGTAAATACCCGACAACTTTATCGTACGGTGTGCCGCCCTGTTGGTGGTTTTTTTTTCCTTCTATGATACAATATTGAATATATATATACATGTACGATAGTTTGATCGAAAAAATACCCGGATTTTTCAAACAAAATTTGATTAACACAATACCATTCTAAATACGCATTATCACCTTCGAAATAATCTCCCAGCGAAACACTACACCGCTGCCACATTCTTGTCCACTTTTGAAAACATTCCTGGAAGGCACTAATTGGAATGCCCTTAGGATCGATTTCCGTATTTTGTTTAATGCCATCAATCGTTTGAAAACGACGTCCTTTGAGCGTAGATTTGTTAAACTTCGGAAATAAATGAAAAGTCGCACGGGGCCAGGTCGGGTGAATATGGTGGTTGTGGTTCCACTACTGGGAGTATGGTTTTTCGCTAAGAACTAACGAATGAGCAATGAGCTGTGAGCCGGGGCGTTATCGTGATGCAACATCCAAGAACCGCTTTCCCAACTTTCTGGCCTTTTCCCTAACATTTTCACGTAATCCTTTCATGAAGTCTAAATAAAAATGCTGATTTACTGTTTGTCCTCGAGGCACGTCCATTCACGATGAACTATAGTTCAGTATAGTTCATTAAATATCGTATATTTCCACGATAACCAACAAATCTGATTAACATGGCTTTCACATTTGATCTCACCTGCCTTGCTTTTTTTGGTCTAGGAGAATTTGCTGACTTCCACTGTGATGATTGACGCTTGGTTTCAACATCATACCCGTAAATCCGGATTTAATCACCTGTTATAATATTTTTTTAAAAGTCTAGGTCAGTTTCTGCTCTTTCAAAAAGTTCTTGAGAGATGGTCTTTCGGTTTTGTTTTTGTTCGTCGGTTACGAGACGAGGAACAAATTTGACTGCGATTCGGCTCATGCCCAATTCTTTGGTTAATATTTCTTGGCAAGAACCATAAGATATTCCGACGTCTTCTGCAACTTCTCTGGCAGTTAATAATCGACGATTATTTTGAATAATTTCACGAACACGAGCAACAGTTTCATTTGTTTTACTGGTCGAGGTCGTTCGTTATCCTTAACCGATGTTCTACCTTTCTTAAACCGTTTAAACCACTCAAAAACACGTTGTCCGAGACAGAACATCATCTCCAAAAGCTTGCTGCAAAAGTTCAAAAGCTTCACTAGAACTTTTCCCTAATTTAAAACAAAATTGTACGCACACACGTTGTTCTTCTATTGGTTCCATTACGAAAATCACCGCATGACTGAAACACGTTTTCGTAAAAATGCCATAATATATTTTTAGCAACCGTAGACGCGCATTTAGGGCGAGTTTTTTTTTTTCCTTTACATGTAGCGCCCAGGTGAGGCGCCGGCCAATGGTTAGGCCTGGGTACTTAACCGACTGAGATGAAGGGATTGGTATGTCTTCAGAACAGGGGGCAAGACGAAAAGATAAATTAACTAAAACCAAATGAATAATCGTGTGTGTGCGAGTGAACGCGGCCGGCAGACAATTGTCAATTTCACTTTCTTGTGCGTACGTCAGACTTACGGCACTGTGGCGGCGACAATGCCCTTAGTTACTCTCAAAGTTCCAATATATACGTGGTTTTTTTTTATATATTTATATGATGAATCGGGAAACCCGTGACAATATCCAGTCGAGCGAAACGAACACTATTTTACCCAAGACTACGTCGGGTGCTCAATAAGCTTAATCAGTTCGCCTGCTCATCGTTTCGTCCGAACAATCGTATTGTAACGTTGTCAGGCCGCGAAACACATTTCGGCAAAAACTATCCGTTTGTTCTTTTCGGGTTTTTATTATTAAATCTCGACTTTCGTCGTGCCCAACGTGTTATAAAATACACGAATAATAATAACAAGTTATGTCTGTTTAACTGACGGGTGACGTAGCGAAATTGCATTACGTAAAACATACGTAAATTGCTCTGTTGGTTTTTTCTCTTTTTAAATGACATTATTTGCATTTTTTTGACAATTTGTTCGTAAACCAGCGACCTCCAAAAAAAATTCTCCGCGAACATTTACTTATTGATTTATAAACGCCTCGATTTATATTCTATTGCGGAACGCAAGTATATAGACGCGGGCGTGGGGCGAAGAAAATATTTTTCGTAAAAAAATAAATCGTGTACACGATTTGTGTGCTGTGATAATATTATTTTATAACGATTATTCGTCCAAAATCCCATTATGTGCGTTATGTATATTGTTATTTGTTTTAATATAAATTATTATTAATATCTAATAATAATATGAAATTATGTTTTTTTTTTCGTATCGCCTACACACACACACATAAAATAATAATAAAGAAAAAAAATCATAAAATACCGATAATATCCGATGTTCTAACCGATAACGGCGATAATATCCTTTCGGCAAAACACGATTCACACAAATAATTTATATGGGACCCCGACGTACTATACGATACTCCGCCGCCGTCACATCCTAATTTTTCATTCTGATAAAATATTCATGACGAGAAATTAGGATATTATAGAACCGAAAAATGATTGCACGCGAGTTACGTTACCGGTGAAACTACGCCATGTACAGCGGAAATTTCGGCGGGCGGTAGCAGTAGTTCGAAATCCGGTCGGATCGCTGCGGCGGGTCGTCAAATGATTATCGCACGTTATTAAACCTTAAAAAAAACAATTAAATTTCGACCTACATCGAATAGCGTGCACCGTGTTTCCGAGCGTTTTTACAGGGCCAAAACGGCGGTTTTGTCCGCAACAAAATAATACACCCAATAAAAAAAAAAAAAAAACCTTGCGACAAGTCGACAGTTTCCAATGGTTACGGACGACACGGAAAATGTTTTGGAAATCACACCACGCGATTGGACCGCGCCTAAGTATTATCATACGCAGTTTTTCGGGTCATTGCGATTATTCAACTGTAACCGGCCATATCTGCCGTTATTAAGAAAAGTACAAGGAAAATCGCGAAAATTGACTTACGCGATGCACCGACTGGACACAATTTACTACCAGATAACACAATCCCCCGATGTCGATGATCAAGGTTAGGCTTAGTTTAGGCCATGACGTACCGCCTCACACAATTGTTCACGGGGCACGGATGCTTCAACTCGTTCCTTCACCGGATCGGCCGAGCTCCGTCCCCCCGGGTATTTTCACTGCGGATTTCCCAGTGAGGAGAACGAGGTGGACGACGACGCTCTCCACACCCTGATGCGCTGCGAGGCGTTTGACGGGGACAGGGAGCGCCTGGTCCGGAGGATCGGTCCGTTCGAACCGGGCGACTTGGTGCCGCTCATGCCGGAGTCCCCAGACCACTGGGAAGCCGTGGTCGACTTCGCTGAGACCGTCATCGCGGAGAAAGAGTCGGCAGAGCGGCAGCGCCAGGCCCTAGACGTCGCCGGCGCGCAATCGCTAGACCTCCGGCCGGGTGGCCGGCAGGAGGAAATCCCCCTTACGTTTGTAAGGGCACAAGCTGGTTTCGGTCTGACTACTGCCCATCTCCACGGTAGGGCAAGAATTGTTATAAATTATTTCTATGTGAGCCCGCTCCGCCTTAGGGGAAAACGGGATTTCGCTAAAATTATTTAATTGTATTTTTTTTCATTTTACCATTAAATGATGGCGACCCGCCTCCCGAAGTAGTGCCTCACGGTGTTTCCGGGAGGCGGGGGTATTGCCGGTTTAAAGCAAAAAAAAACCAAAAAAAAAGGCTTAGTTTAGGAAAGGTCGAAAACTTTTTCTTCGCGGACAGAACAAAAAAACAAATTAAAAAAAAAATCACATTTTAGTAAAACTGGTACATCCCCCCCCCCCGGTTCGTTCGGAATCGAATAATGACCAAAACCAACATTTTCACAAACTTCCCTTACGAAAACTAATATAAATTATTTTAGAGTATTATGAAAACTATATTAAAAAATCATTAAACCGTAAAACATACTTTCCTTCCTTCTTATTTCGTATTTAATACTTTTGTTTGTACCACTTACAAGTCGCGTACAGATTTAAATTAAATTCTCATCTGTACCTTACCCTTCAAACTTCTCGCCTACAACAGTGACCCGCCCCCACGAGCAATATCTTTTTTTCCCTTCTTCTTCTTTCGATATTGTGTGCAGTACCATCGCGACAATTCCGCGGAGCCGTCAAACCTGCAGCACGCCTATTACGGCGTTGTTTATGGGATCGGCTAAATATTCTGTGGGTATACCACAAAAAACAAAAAAAAAAACTCACCGCCGTCACTTTCTGAATTATATATTGTCGTGCGATTCCGCAGAATATAAAATAATTCTTCTTTGTTTCCGAATCGTTTCGAGTTTATAACATTACCACCACAGTAGTGTATTAAATTAATACACTGCAATTCGACGATTTACCATAATAGTATCGTCACTGTCGACCAGGGGCGTTATTAAAGTAGAGGAATGCGGGGAATACTCTCCCGAATAATTATTTATTTAAATTAATAAAACTGACGATTCGAAACCTTTTCGGGATACGTTTAATGGTAACTGTTGGCTGATCAGAGTTAATCATGGAAATGTAATAGATGATATTTCCAAAAGACCGAGGAAATTGCATCTATAGTTTTATACAAATATTTAACAACAAGCTACACGCCAATTCCTTATTGTATAGTGTATTCAATTTAATCAACCTGTATTTAGTTATCAACTACAATCTAAAAAAAATTCTGTTCCTTGTAGAGTTGACAAGTTCTCGTGGGGGGGAGGGTGCTATAATATTTAAAGATTTTTACTAAAACACACCCAAAAGCAAATGTATAATTACGCCACATCTGTGGATGCGTACAGGTGTAAAACAATCGTATCCATTGAAATAATTATGTGCGCGTTCAAAAATGTTTTTTTGTTTTTAAATTCAATTTGTTCGATTAATTCAATCCACGGAAACGGGGGACACTATATCAGCCCAGTTACCCAATTCTCGAGTGTTTACTATGAAATATCACCAAAATTATCAATTTAGTATTCTGGAGTGTTTATTATTATTATTATTATTATCACGATAAAAAACCCGTTAATAAGCAAATCATCGGAATACAACACCGTCGCGATAAATCATCACTAATTTTAAAACGATAAAATATCAAAACGAACACTCGGGAATTCATAATTTCGACGATTATTAATCGTAAGCACTCAAGAATAGAGTACCGGCGCACCAATTCATACCTACGTATTTTTTAATTCGGTTTGCGGAACACTAAACCAGACTGAATATCAATTAGAGATGGGCGTATTCGGATTCTACGGATTATTCGAATAATCGATTTTGCTGTTCAATGATCCATTTTTTTATTCTAATAAATTTAATTCTATATAATTTTTAAAATTTATATAGCGAATCCATAGATCCGGATATATTCGGATAATTAGGCAAATCCCGATTTGGATATCCGAATATTCGAAAAATTCGAAAATGCAGATTTCATGCCCAACCCTATAAAATCAATGCGATATTCCGGTATAAATAAAACGAACTAGAGTCGGAAAAATCGTAGGAATCGATATGGACTAGACACACGGCTGCGATATAATATTGTTTTCTATTCGTTTGTATTATTGCTCTATACGATTGACGCTTACAGCTCGTAATAAGTATTTGCACGCCCAGTCACGTTTCGTTTTAGGATTTATAAAGAGTGCCTATATATTTGTTTTTTAAGATCGCGTGGGTATATCGGATATTATGATATACACAATAGTAACATAATATATGTCGTGTTTACCGGACACATTTTTAAGTGCCTACGCGTACATATGAGTGACGAGCTCCTTAAGAATACTGAAAAAAAAAAAAAAAAAACCAACAAAAATACACCCCGTTCAAGTGGCCGCTCACGAGTGTCGTCCCCGACCCGGTTCGCAAACTATCCGATTTCAAAACGGTGTTTTGACACGACCCGAGTGTACGCTATAAACGCACGTCGTATGCACAATATAAATCAAAATATGATTTATAAATTATTTATTTTTTATTCGTATAATACTGGTAACCTATAAAATGCAACAAAAAAAAAAAAACTATTTGTAGACTTTTACAATCCCCCTCCCCTATACATTGAATAAACGTCGTCAGTACGTTACGGTCGATTAATTTTGCCGTATCTGTTTTTCTAACGGGCAAAATGTGTAGCCAATTAACCGTTTACGCGTAAAACAATCGAAAATACCTTTGAAATAGGTTTTCGAGATAAAAAGCGCATAATACAATACCATTCGTAGATGGCAACTTGTTGAACACAGCCTCGTCAGTGTAGTTCTACCATTCGACCAGTTAAAAACCGAAAAAAACCGTACATAAATTTACCGTAATTGTTGTCTTTAATAACAATATACGTCATCGGAATGTTATCGAAGCCTATAAAAATATCGTAATGGATGTTTTATCAATAAAATCGACTTTAAAGGTACAAACAAGTCCGTTAAGATTATAGTTACGAAAAATATGACTACTGATTTCACCCCGTACGATTAAAAATATTTAAAAAAAACTAAATAAAAGGGTAGATTATAGAGGGGAATTCAATTTATATCTGTACGCGACGATAAATCATTGCCGACGAAAAACGATTCTGAGCGAATGTATTTTTACAATTTCCGCATAAAAGCGAGAAAAAAACCAAAAAAAAAAAAAAAACTAGACAAATTAAAATAGGTTATTATTAGAAATTTCTTTCACGCCTAGAAAGCGCTAATATTAATATTCTGGTTAATTTCAAACTTTATCATCTTTATATCGACTATTTCAAACTGAATTATAAAAAAAAAAAAAAAATAATAATAACATAACCTAAAACCACAGAAAACCGTTTTTGTCCGTAAATGCCGTAGTTAACCGTGTTTTGAAATGCCACAATTTAAAGATTTTCATCAAAACTTACACTCGACACTTAAAAATAAAAATTTTAACATTACCCTGAATTTCTTTTTCTTTTTCACTATTAAGCGTACAATTGAACCTCGTGTCGAATTTTCGTGCATTTCTGTTCGGCCGAAACGGTTTTTCGTTCGATAAACAATTATTTAAGGTGCCTGAAAATAATTTAAAAAAAAAAAAAAAAAAAAACCGGTGAAGATGTTTGGGAAATTTCTCTCTATACGATTGATTTTAACCGGGTTACGATAAAAGGTAAAAAAAAAAAAAATCAAAAATAATGAAACAGTTATTGGCTGTACGTTTCTCCGGTTTTTTCACGATTATTAAGCTATCTACGACGACGAAATACCGCGGACGGGTTGGAATGGAGAGGAGGGAAGAAAAATAAAACAAAACACACACACGCGCGCGTATTATTTCATAGTAAAATCAAAAAAAAAAAAAACTATCGTTTCGAACTAATATCGTCGAATCGAATGAACGAATAATATTTAATCGTCGTCGTCGTCGTCGGGTGTTTTTTGTTATTTTTTTATTATTTTTTTGCCGGATGCGCGTATTATAATAACATTCGAATTATATTCGTATAAATCATTTCTGGTTTTTTTTTTTTGCGCGAGCCGAACGCAGAAACCCCACGGGTATATTTATACGTACGTAATATTATTTTAATATTCAAATATTACGTGCACCGTCGCGGCCAATTAGTCGAACGTCTCATAAAAAGCGTCCCCGTTAAATTATCGCACTCGTCCCGCCATACATATTCGCCCGGCGCGCGTACTACAACGTATACGCACCGCACGAACTATTCGAACAATAAATAATATTAAAAAAAAAAACAAAAATAACTCCACACAAACTCGTCGGCGGGGCATTTTTTATTTGTTTTTTTTTTTTCGTCCCCCGTCCACGGAGATTTTCCGCAAATTTCGCTTACCCCTCACCCGTGCGTCCGGGCAGAACAAACGGCAAATTATTTATCGAACTGTGTAATATTACAATATGGTAGTTACGTGTCGTATGCGTACTGAATGATATTAATATAGATACGTGATTTTTTTTTTTTTTTTTTTATAAACGATACATGTAAATATTTATTAGTGTTAAATTATTAATTCACTTCCTTGTTCCTCGTGCACAGTGGTTTCGTAATTTCGTTATTTTTACATCCGATTGTCGCGTACAAAAATCGTCGTTGTTTAGTGTACACTTTTCAAACCGAAATAAATGCATTTGGCGCGGATACCGGTCGTTACGATATCCAAAGCGATTATTTCGTTTTTAATAAATTATGCGCTTAAAACAAATTTTATGGCCACGTTTAGATACCGTTCGTGCGCTTACTTAAGGCGGGGTCTGGGCGTGCCGATGTCACGCGGAAGCTAAATAAAAATTTAAAAAGCCTTAAAAAAATCACAGGGGGGGGGGGGAAATAGTGGACGAATAAAAACGCTTTTGAAATATAGAATAATATTTTACACGGGGAATGATTTCACTAGTTTTGCGCGGCGGGGATGGGGGGGGGGAGAGAGAGGTTACAGAACTAAGGAAGATTTGGTGTTTCCCGGAGCTTTTTCTTGTCAAACGAAAGCGGACGTGTCCGTTAAAAAATTACTAGGGTCGAATATAGCGTGACAAATTTCATGTACTATCGGGAGGAATGTGTTCGAGCAGCGACCGAATAGGCTCGACTAACAACCCCCCCGACAGAACGGGCAAAAAAATGTAAAATAAATTTAAACGGGTGACTTTTAGCACGAATATTATAATAACGTTAATGTCCCTCCCCCCGCGACACAATTGTCGGTGGGAAATCGGGAAAACGGGATATATAATAGGGTAATTTAATTTATATCCGAACACAGGACGGTACATGATAACGCGATAAACGGGCTACGTAGTGAACAATTCGGCTAACGACTGATTTATTCAAACTAATGACTTGCCCCCCCAGTCGACTGTTTTATATTATTTGGCGGTAAAAAATTTTGTGAACATCGACTACACAATCGGTAGTACGTGATGAAGAAACCGACTAAATGGACCGCTATAGTAATAAATAGTCGTTTGTGCTAATCGCTGGCAATATCGAGTAGGCAGGTAGGTACCTAGATTTTCAAAAAATATATTTATTCTTGTTTTAAATTTACGCAATAATAATTATTATAATAGACGAACACGGATTCTGCGGGGAGGGATGGGTCGCCAAAAAATCAAATTATTTTGCTCTATGTAGGTCGTCCTGCAGCACGATCAATTATAATAATAATAAAAAAAAAAAAAAAAATTATTAAATAGATTGAAAAACTGCGGTGTACGACGATCGGAATATTGTAATTAATAAAATCCGGTTTATGCTCCGGATGATATTACGCCGTTTTCAATACGAGTGCACGGGCTTCGGTCCGGGCGGTTTATTTTATTCTTTGCGCATCGCCACTAAATAACGATTAAAATATAACGTCTAGACATTTTTGTACAGAAGATTAAACCACCGCATTCGTGCGATATAAAACGTGCAGTTTACGCGCGTTTTAATGAAAACGATATATTTCTATTTGCTCGTAATATATATTCATTTTTTTTATTTCATTTTTTTTGCTATTCCAACGGGAATTTACAAATTTAGTTCATATTTGTACGCGACGATAAATCATTGCATATACGAAAAAAATGAATCCCAGCGAAATTCCGATAAACATGTTTTGATTAATTTAAATTGAATATTTTTGTATTGATTTGTGTCAACAAAATTAATTACGATTGTCCGTGTTTTTTCGTCTCGAATTGTTTAGCAGTTTTACAACGAGCCGAACAATTTTTATCGATTTTTTTTTTTTCAATGTTTAAGGAGTTTATGGCGGCGAATATCGTACCAATTAGACCAACACTCGCTACCGGAAAAACCATCACTAAAACCAATATTACATATTATTGATACGGATGCTCAATTTTTTTTTGAATTTTGTTTGTGGTGGTGGTGGACAGGTTAAAAGCGCATAACGAATTTTACATCAAAACACTACGATTACTACTATGCGGTGTAGGTATTTGATTTACAACAGTATTAACAAATTTCTAATTGAGATTTTAATTTTAAAGCGATTTACGATCATTTTAAAATGTATAAGCAATTTAGAATTTTCAAATGCTTATTTCACACAACGTCTACGATATCGTATCCTTTGTAGAAACTCTACGGAATTATGAAAATCCGCGATTCCAGTTTACATCCAGTAAATAATATATAAAAAAAAAACTTACTACGGTGTTTGTAGGTAGGGGGGCAAATAACCCTATTGTCCCCCGCCCCCTGGGTCCGCCACCGTTCGGTACGTTCAGAATTTAAATTGTACGATAAAAAAAAAAAAAAAAAAAAAATATACATACATATTGTCTAAAAAAATCTCCGCAATCGTGGGAACGTGTATTTAATATTATATATAATATTGTTGTTTAACCGCGATCGCAAACGCCAACGGGCTCGCGGGCCAGGCTGCTGGACCCGACGAAAACGTCGTTTTTTTTTTTTTTTTTTTTTTAAATTTTTTTTTCTCCGGGTGGTGTAATTTTTTTTTTATTTTTATATATGCGTTTCGCCTCTGCGACGGAATATCGTCGGTCGTTCGTGCGGTAATGTTTAAATATATATATATATATATATTTTTTTTTTCTACACCGATTCGACGACGTCAAAATTAGAACCTGTTATTATATAATGTATACCCGGGGTCCGCATTATTATATTTTTTTACGAGACGGTCGCGTCTCCTAATTGGATCCGTAGGACAAAACGCGCAGGACTCGCGAGCGGCCGCGCGTTTTATAATCCGCTGGCTACGCAATGTCTGGGCCGCGCAACCCCCTGGCAAGTGGAGCCCGCGGGTCGAGTGGGTACGGCCGCGACGCCACGACGTCGTATCCGGTAATTTTTTTTTTTTATACATATAAATACCTACATTTTTTTTTTTTTATCTATGTAATAATAA
The DNA here is from genome assembly GCA_956483605.1 of Tuberolachnus salignus. NCBI lineage: Eukaryota > Metazoa > Arthropoda > Insecta > Hemiptera > Aphididae > Tuberolachnus > Tuberolachnus salignus. Next base: position 27,422,523 of record OY101434.1, on the reverse strand, counting down.
TAATAATGATATTATTATAACGACGAATGCGCGACGGTACGGCCCGCCCTGTGTCGCGGCGAGGTCTGAAGAAAGCAAAAAAAAAAAAAAAAAAATACTACGCGCGCGTGTTTACGGCGTAAAAAATAATAATATAAAATGAATATACGTTTTTTTCTTTCTTTTTTGTCCGGGACAATCGGCCGGCATAGCTACGCGTGTACCCGGGTCTCCGATTTTCAACACGACTATATAAAATCCAGTATATAATTATAAGTTGTGAAAATATCCAAAACCCGAACGAGTACGTTTTCTTCTTTTTGAACGTAAATCGCCGGCGAATAACGCGTACACCGGATTCCAGAACACTGTGAATTTTCGCCAACGATTTCCAACCAAGGTTTCCTTGTAGCGCTGTCAACGATATTCTGCGAGATTACCTTAAGATTTTCGTGATTACCAAACATTCGATTTCCGTTGGCGATTAGTCATTTATAGCCATTTGAAATTTTCGAGTTTTGTTTTTAGTTTTTATTGTTCAACTTTGGAGGGCAGCTGAGAAACCCTATACCAACAAGCTTTCAGAATATATTCACTATCGCAAAATAACTAACGCTCCTTTTTTCGTATTGAATTGTGTACTCTCCACAGCGTCCTCCACGTCAAAACTATTAACGAAGAAGCCAACATTTTTTTTTTTACAATAGATTCTTCTCCCAACTTGCTTTTCACCACGACCAGCGAGTCATACATAATACACACATAAACACCCCGTCGCAGATTAAAGAGAACATGGCGGTAGTGATCTCCTTTAATCCAGTTACGTTTCTATAATTTAATCCTCAACTGAAGTGTCACTAAATGGGTGGCTTCTTCATTCAAGACTCTTCACGCCTATTGTTTATTCCTCACTCACTCTATTTAATTGTGCATTTTTTTGTATATATGGTTTATTCAAATTAAAAAAAAAAAAAACAAAAAGTCATTATTTGATTTTACGTGGGTTACATTTGTTTGATTTCTCAACAATTGTCGACACAAGGCTAGTCGTAAGAATTTGTTCTTTTGGCCGTATAAAAATATCGAAAATCCGTAAATATCAGGGGAAATTATTTTAAAAACAAATCACCCGACCTACAAAGTGTAATAGTTATTTCAAAGTTTCCCCACGAAGTTTTGCAAATAAAATAGATAAATATATATACATATATGTACACGAAGATTAATAATGTACGATATTTATGAAAATTTAGCATTTTTTTTTTTTTTGTCAAACTGAAATTTGTTTCCCGGGTTATCATTCGGAAAAAAAAAAAAAATGAAAATACGACGTACGGCGGCGATCGCCGGTCGCAATAACCTACAATGTGGCGGTCGGCCAACTCTTAGGCCACAGTCTAGCGATTATATGTCTACGTATGGGCGAAACCAGCGAAACGATAACAATTGAAGTGCACATTGACAGACGACAAGTAAATCGTCTGTAAAGCATCGGTGGCGTTTGTTAAATAAAACAAAAAAAAAAAAAAAAACGTCTGTACAACAACGGCGAACGGATCCGATCATTTTTTTTTTTTTTTTTGAACGTATAATATACGTATTATAAGAATATTTTTACAACAACAATGATATTATTATTATAATGGTACAATATAATACGAGTGTAACACTATAACCGTGTGTACTCCGTATTGATATAGTACAGTATTACAATATGCGTATAGTTTTTGCCCATTGTTTGCGCGGCGGGTACCGGAACTCGTCGCGGAAACGTCGCCGCATGTGGGCCGGCGACGCGGTTTACGCGGCGCAGGCGGGAGATCGCGTCGTCCCCCTCCCCCACGTTACCCGGCGGATTTCCCCGGGCGGGACCGCCAATGGTCGAGACGTTTTCGGTATTCAACGCCTCGGGATCACGGAGTTTGTGCCCGCCGCGGAAACCGTACCGTTTTTCTAGCGTCGACGTATAATCGGAAATAATAAAAAAAAATAAAATAAATAATAACGGATCGAATCGACGAAAAATCGACGGGCCATTCGTTTGGAAGGGGTTGACGGTCGAATATACAATTCGTATTTTATTATAATATTATAACGAAGAATCTTTTTTGTCTAATACTGTTAAGCTTAACAACCTGCCCCCCACCCTATACGTTTTTAATTTGTATTCCCTCCCGGTTAAAACTTTAAGTCCTAAATCCTTGCAGAAAAAAAAAAAAACCTCATTGTGTAAAATAAATTAATACTTAATGATTATATGATTATGGAACTTTCGTTTTCTAGGGCTCTAGTCCCTGTGTAACTATTAAATCCTGGTTACGCCCATGAGTACCATTTATACCCGATTTGGCAGAAATTTCCGATTTTTAATCGATCGCCCCGAACAATGGCAATTTGCTACTTACGCCGATTGTATCAGTAATTGTAATTGTTCATGTCTTATGAAATTACAATAACGGTTAAAAATCAAGAGGACGTCATACCTGCATTATTTGAGGAGTTGTGTATAGGCAATTTTAACGAAATATTTGAAGAAAAAAAAAAAAATGAAAATTTATCGACCGAAAATTGTACGCTAAATCGTACCGCTATCGAGATAAAACGATTATTCGACATGACGTTTTCATATTGAAAAACACGACGTACTCTTAAGAGAAATTAAAAGCGTTTTTATTAGTGAAAATATTAAAAAAAAAAAATCATTCGGACAAGGCATACTCTTATTTATAAAAAAACGTATAACAGAGGCCCCTTAAGTGAAAAATCTTAACGAGCCGATTCCACAAATTCCTTCGCCCAGCGCTCCGGATCATTTCAATTCTCCCTCTCTTTCTTTGCGGATACCTTTACGCTCGTAAATTAATTGACTCTTACCACCGACGGGTCTCGGAATATAATATTTATACGTCGGACGTGCCTGCACCGGCAGCGGTCAGTTATACGGTAATAATATATATATATATATATATATATTTTTAATTTTTTTTTTTTTTTTTATATATATACACGTATAAAACAACAACGGTATTTATAGACCGGGCTCGCGTGAGACTGGGAATTAATCAAATTCAATATTAAAATAATATTTAACGTCCGTTTGGCTTATAATAATAATAATAATACATGTGTGTATAATGTATATTATACATACATATATGTATGTAGTACCTATATTGAATAGTTATAATATTATTATTTTTTTTTTTTTTTTATTTTTTTTTTATATACACACATGATTAGAACCTATTAAGAATAAGAGCCGACGATAACTAGTTAAACGTGTAAAATATTAATTATTTCCGATGTATCGTAAATTCATAAATATTATATCATATATATATATATATATTTTTTATTTTATTTTTTCACCAAGGTACCGCCCGCGCCCCGGAATCGTGCGCACACGATAACAAACGGGTTTACCTATATATATATAAAAAAAATAAAAAATAACGCACGAACGCGTAAACTATTATAATAGTTTTTTTTGTGCGGCGGTCGCAGCAATAGAACAAAATCAGACGCCCGCAGGGACTATCCAAAACCCGACGGATTGACGTATACCCATAGTTACCCGAAGATTTAGCGACCATAGACCGCGGACCAGGGCTATGTTTTTTTTCTTCTTCTAATTGTCACATACGGAACATACGGAACCCAGCTATGGGGAGCAGTAAAAAAAAATCTAATATCTGTAAAATCTAAACATTCCGTTCGACTTTGTTACGAATACGATTGCATGTGCCCCACCTTATATTTCTAATCACACCTTGCATTCCGACTGAAAAATGTACACAGTTCAAGAAGCAGCTAAAACTTCTTACAAACAATTCCAACCCTCGCCTAAACTCCGAGTCTATTTCAGGAAATCCGCCCAGAAGACTAATGCGGAACTGATGGTGCCGTGACCTGAAATAATAGTTAATCCACTGTTGCCAGTAAGTGTTGCCACTAGGTGATTGTTCCGTCGTGGCATTATAGATTTTATATAATAAAATAAAAGTTTAGAAAAAAAGAAGAAAAACTGTCACCTCGTAGTACACTGGAACTATAATTTGTATAGATATACAAAGTAACATTTCGGGAACAGAAGGACAGAATCCAGTCGGAAACTAATGATTCAAATTTGTTCACCTCAGCACATCGAGGTCTAAAGAACACTGTAATTATATATGGGCATAAAGCAATGCGTTAATTGGGCGGGGATAGTGTCCAGATCCCAATCGCCCGAAATTGTTTTAGAGTTCGGCCCGGTCCCCCTCGAACGAGTTTCAGATCCGTCACTGTCGCGGACGCGTCCTCAGAGGCGTGTCCCGGGTGTTAAACCACCTAGGTTTTAGGCATATTTTTGTTAATAAATCATAAATTTAAATTTAAACGTTTACGTATTTACAATACTGTTAACCGTAATTACGTAATATGTAAGTATACCTATTATGCGGACAAACGACTATTGTAAAAATCGTTTTATAGCTTTAAAACCGTCTTTATTTCATCGTGCACGATGGGGTTTTTAATACCGTGTGGCCGTACGAGATAACTCGACATTTTCACTTAAAATCGATTCCCGGGGGGGGGGGGACTCATAAATTAGACGTTTTCCGATACGGTTTTAAGCGATCCGAAAAGTGTTGGCGTGTATAATAACATATTATACAATTACCGGACCGGAAATAACAGCTCCGTTTTTAATCTGCCATTATTCGCGTCGGCCACGTCGATAATATTTTTTATTTAATTGAATTTTTTTTTATTAAAATCAGAAATATCAGAATAAATTCCATAATAAAATAACAGTTTAAATGATTTACCTCATAGTGTTGCAGACAGAGTGTTATACAATAACACATTTTAAAATATCAATTTTACATAGATGTAATCTAATTATAATATGCACGGCTAATAATATTTGAAAATGTTTTAAACCCGCCACATTTTGGTACTTACTGTAGTGAATTAAAAAAAATGAAAATACGTTTGAATACATAGACAAGTTTGCGTTGGTCAATCGGCCAAAGGAGCACCTTTTCGATTTTATCAAATTATTTACGAGGATAAAACGTTCGAACAATTCGTATAGGATTTGTGAAATTTCAATGGTAAATAAAACGATGTCGACGCGAAAAATACGCGTCGACCTATGCAAATGTAAATCGGTTAAGAAGCCCTACCTTACATTTGTACATTTTAAAAATCGAACCACAAAAAAAAAAAAAAAAAACACCTAAATTTCTGTCGGGCCGTTTAGGTAGTTACGAGGACGATTTCACGGAAATGGCCGAAATCTCCGGAGAGTTGAAACCGCGTATTAAAATAGACGTACCGTTAACGAGTTGTTTCGCTATTGACTCGACTGCCCCTAGTTGAATAAAAAATAATAAAAAAAAAATATAATGCCTTTGGGAATGAGTCGAGTTAATAGGAAAACGACTCGCGTACAACTGCATACGGTTACGGTTAACGACTGTCGCCCGGCATTTTCGACGGCACGGCCGGCGTGTGTGAAAACACAATAAAAAAAACCGCGTCGTCTTTGCCCGACGCGTTCGCGGGACTCGGCAAAAGCCGCGCGCGCTGGTATGTCGCGTGACCGTATGTTATACCGAATACCGTAGATCATAGAATACCGTGCCGGGTATACGCCGACCGCGATAGTGTCTTACCGTATACCGTATAATATTATTATATATACGATTGAAATTCGCGCGCGCACACACACACAATTAAGCGAAGGGGGGAAAAAAAAAAACGACAAAATAATAAAAAAAAAATCGTCTCGACGACGACGGCGGCGGCGGCGGCGGCGTATAAAGTACGTGCCCGCGTGTAAGTCTAATACATGTATGTATATATATAAATCGTTTTTTTTTTTTTTTTTTTTGTTTTTTTGTTGTATTAACGAGGAATTTCGCGGGGTAATAGAGGGGAAAAAAAAAAAGACACGAATAATAGGCGGGTTAAACTACCGCGCGCGGCCGGCGATGTCGGTCGATATGGAAGGCCGCGGCGGCGTGTGTGCGCGTATACGACCACGACACGCATCCGTGTGTGCATTATTATTATTATTATTATTATCATCATCATTATTATCATTATTATCATTATTATCATTATTATTATTATTATTGTTATTGTGCCATACCTGTATAATAATAATAATAATAATAATATACGTACGTGCCGTGGCTACTGTCGAGCCGGGTATAATTAGGCGTTTAGGCGGAGCTAGCGTCGAGCCAATGATACGGCACGGCGGTGCCGAGGACCGGGGCGGCCGGCGGTACGGCGGCGATCGGCTTACGTGCGACGACTGTTATTATTAATATCATTGTCATTATTGTTATTGTGGTTGTTGTGGTTGTTGTGGTTGTTGTCGCTGTTGTCGTTGTCGTTGTTGTTGTTGTTGTAACGGCGATGCGACGGCGACTCGAAAAAACTAGGGGAACAAATAAAAAAAAAAAAAAATTTAAAAAAACCCTCGACAAAAAAAAAGCCAGTTCCTCGCTACTATATCGGTACGCTACTCGTATACAGGATATCGTTCATACGCACGGGCCACTGATAATGTAAAAATTGATTAATACATAGGAGAATTTAATTTAAATTTACGTGTATAAACGTATACGCAACGCGTTTAATCATTGCAAACGAAAAACGATTCTGAGCGACAAAGTTCGGTTAATCGTCCGTTAAAACGTCGCGATTCAATACGGTTTACATTAATATTTCACCGTAAAACGATTATAACCATGAATTATTGTTGCTCAATTACGCTCTTTTTTTCTTTTACATTTTTATACCATTTTAAATACAATTTAATTAGTAAAACTCAACAGGTTTCGTGTCGAATTTTCGAGCGTTTTTGAAAAGCAAAAGGAAATTCAACCCATATAAAACCATAAAATGATTACAAACAAAATACTCGACAATTTAAAATAGCTCAAAAATTGCCAGATTGGTTTGAAAATTGTACCACGACTAGTGAGAGTCGATGTACAAGTATGTATTTATTACAAAGTTCCGGATCTTTATCATTTTTTCTTTTTTTAAAACTGAATTACAAAAAAAATAACCGAAATTAAAAATAACGGAAAACCTATTCCATTAACCTGTCATTATTAAAGAAACTATAGGGAAAATCAAAAAAATGCCTTTATTTTTATTTTTCTGCGATCGGAGCGAAATTTATGGTAGAAAAGTTGTTAACAGACACACACAACAACAACAACAAAAAAAACCACACACGCGTCATAGTAAAATCAATTAGAAACTCAGAATCTAAAACAACGGTTGCCACGGTTGTGTCTGACTAGTGGTCGTAGTGGTAGCAATGGTAGTGGTTGTACTTTGCCACTCACTTTTTTTTTTTTTTTTGTCCTTGATTACTATATATATATATATATATTATAATAGTAATATGTTTTAGCATCGAAAACGTCGTACACGATATTCCTATTGTACGAAGGCGGTCCCGCGCCAGTAATATATTAATTGTTTTTTGATTTTAGTCTCGTAAATAACGTACGGACGTTTTACGCGTATGTATATAGTGTCTTGGCACGGTCGCAAAATGTGTTATTCCTCGCTATATTATATACTTTACTTGTTAAAATAACAATCATTCGAGAATTTCCATTACTTATATATATATATATATATATAAATGTGTGTGTGTGTGTATATTTACAATATACACCGCACGATATTATTATACGTATATACCGAATCAAACGAGCCATCGGAGTTTACGACCCGCAGAACAATCGACCTGCTGCTGCTGTTGCAAGGGGTGCATTCTAATGCTGTATCGATAATATAGACTGGCTCGTTTCCAATATCGTGTTTAGACGCGCGAAATAATTGTCCGTATTGTCAATATTGTTACGATTATCATCGCGAAAAAAAATAATATTTACCGAAAACGACAACAAAAAAAAAAAAAAACAACAAACGTTTTCCTTATAAAATATAATATATTATTATAAAAAAAATAAAAAAATAATAAAATCGTGGGGTCCGTGCCGAACTTTGGCGATAATTCACGTCCGAATCGACGCGTAAACAAAAAACAAAAAAAACTTACATCCGACGACGACAAAGGACGCGGACTTATCGATTTCTCTATCGAGTGTTTTTTCATAAACGGCACTTGCCAATGGCACCCACGAGGGCGTAAAAGTATATCGCGATTCACAGACTCGCAGAGAGCATTGACCCCACGTCGCCCTTAAAAAAATACCATAAAATTAGTAATTTTCGTTTTTTTTTTTTTTTTTTATCAGATTAAAATTCCATATAAAATATACGTGCATGCTGTCTGTACTTCACCGTTAAATTTTAACAGTTACGCATAATAATAATAATATATATACTGGTTGGGGGGAAGACGTCCGAAAATGATAAGGATCCGACAAATGATAACGGTTCGGAATCGAAAAAGTACTACCAACCATTCCCAACGAAATTCTCTTGGTATAAAAAAAAGGCGAGCCTTTGCGAGCTCATGTCGGTACTTCATCGCGCATAACCACCGAGTTGTTATGCGAGACCACGTCCCCGGCTATAGGTCACGGGGTTATTAATGGTGTTTTAACTGTACACGAATATCCAAAATAGTGACCGCCCCTCGTAATACAGTTAAAAAAAACCTGGCGCCTATGGGGGTTATGAACTTTAGCGGACGGATGGCTTACCGTATGTGCATTTTATATATTTTTTTCCCCCCCGGTCGATTTCTGGATTTCCGGAGGGAAAAACGACACCGGGGCACTGGTGTCGATTGTCACGGTTGTCTGACTGTGGTACATAATAATGGACCGTGCCGGGCCCGATGATGTGGACTCGAGCATATCAAATATACTCGGGAAATATACGGGCGTTGATTACGGTTTAATGTGCCCGCGCGTTATGTAAACGCAAAAAGTTGTGTTATCTTATGTAATAAAAAAAAAAAAAAAAAAAAAAAAAAAAACGTGCCCGCCGGACGTATTATACCGCAAACCAACGAAATATAACGGCGAACATAATATTGCGCCTCGTTTATGTTTTGGCCGTCGGGTCAACGATTCACGTGCGTCCCGTGTAAGGGTTTCGAAATAACCTAAACGGATAAGACCAATGAGATTATTACGGCCGTATATAACACCGCAATAATAACTCACCGTCCGTATTGTGTAACTCGGGGGGAAGGGGGGGTTTCAACCTGTGCGTCGCGGTTCCTAGGGGCGCCGTCGGTTATTATCAAGGGAGCCGCGTCCGCAGCGGAAAATAAAACCGCGTTTCTAATATATTGCTATAATTATTTTTATAGGTAGAACTATGAATTCGCGAACAAGAACAGCCGATAGACTTATCCTCGGATACCGTAACGAAATCTAAATTGTCTTGGTATAAAAAAAAAAAAAAAAAAAAATCGTACACTGCTTTGACTGCGGCGAGCCATTGCGAGCTCATGTCGGTACTTCATCGCGCATGACCACCGAGTTGTTGTGCGAGACCACGTCCCCGGGTATAGGTCACGGGGTTATTAATGGTGTTTTAACTGTACACGGATATCCAAAATAGTGACCGCCCCTCGTGATAGTTAAGAAACCTGGCGCCTATGGGTTTATGAACTTAAGCGGGCGGATGGCTTACCGTAGGTGCATTTTTGGATTTTTTCCCCGGTCGATTTCTAAATTCCTATCGTCATCATTAATTGAATTTTCGATAACAATAAAGAATCCGATCGTAGCCAACAAACCTATCAGGACTTTGATTCCTTTTGCTTCTTCCTACTTGTGTGAAACGAGTTTTTCTGCCTTGACAGTTGTTAAAACTAACATAGATCATAGACTTAATGCCGAAAAGGAAATTAAAATCGCTCTTTCAAAGTCCATACCACAATTTGATCGTCTTATACACCAAAAACAAGCCCATCCGTCCCATTAATTATTTGATTGTATTAAAATAAAACCTCAAAAATAAAATAATATTTTTTTTTTTTTTTTTAAAGATCAAACCTATTAGTATTAATATATAATTATACGTTAATTGCGCCATTAGATAAAGTCAGATTAAAAAAAAAAAAAATGTAAATTTGTTTAATTTAATATTATCGTTATTCGTCGGGGAGCCGTTATATATATATATATATATATTTTTAAATCAGAATAGCCGTACACCCAAAAAAGTTGAAAACCACCGGTGTTACTAATAAAAACTGAAACGCTATAAAATATCCAAACAAATATTTTATCCGTAAACGTTTCGTGGCGCGGTAATCCGACGACGTCACTATTTTATATTATTTCGCATTTAATGGGTCGTCTGGCCCGAAACGTTGTCGGATTAAATACGTTTCGGACGAAATGTTTTTCGGATGTTTAACCGATAATATACACCTGGGTCGTAAATCTAATTTCGAACAATTGCAATCTTGCACGTGTGCAATGTCCGTGTTTATGGAATTTATCATTACGAAAATTCAATTTTTGTATTATCGATCGGGAATGACTACATCGGTTTGATTTTGAAAATAATTTCCCGACGAATCATCCGAAACGGGGCTCTGTGTGCGCCTTTCGAAGATTGGTTCGTAATAAAGATGGATCCGATGTCGCTGGTCGAGGTTCAGTTATTAGGACTATTAGGGTCCGCGGGTTTATGTAAACGAAACTAAATTTAAATGTTGCGAATAAAATAATACACGTATGTACTAACTGACGCTGTAATATTACGACATACGACAGAACACGGAATATGAAATCTGCACGTGTGCTTGTAAAATCGCTTGTTTTCAATCGTATATTATATCTCGTATCGCGAATATTGGAAAAATCAATTTTCGGCCGCTCAGAATTATTTTGCATTCCGTCCCGGGGTCGGTGACAGCGATTCGAAAATGATATGGAACCGACAAATGATAACGGTCTGAAAACGAAAATACAGTACTGCCAACCTCGTTGCCAACGATTATAACCATGTTCGCGGTTCTTCGGCCACGTCCGCTGGTTTGCTCACGTCGGGACTTTAATCGAAAATAACCAGGAAAATAAGCCTAGATTTTTTTTATGCTAGACCACGTCGGGTAGACAACAGGGTATTTTATAATAATTATCACTTATAGCTCATATAACGTTCACGGTTAGAGCACTTACCATGGGCTTGACTAAGGGTATAGACTCCTTAGCCCCCTCAAAAACCACGACTAGCTCTTTCTGCATTAACTGCTTTAATTTCTGCTCCTTTCTCTCAGACTTTTAACAATTTTATATTATTCTATATATATATATATATATATATAAATGGATGTCTGTCTGTCTGTATAAAACTCACAAACTATTGGAGCGATTTTTACGCGGTTTCTCGCAAAATGTTCCGCGTTGTCCGGAGAAGGTTTATAGCTGTTGAAGTCCACCCCTTATTGAATAACATTCCCTAAAATTCGATTTTTAGATATTATTAGTACAAAAATCTGATTATTTTTGTTAATTTATGGGTTACCTTGATAACACAGACGAAAAAATTATTGTAGTACAATCCCTGTGCTGTGCGGGGATATGCATGGGTAATAAGTGAAAACACGTAAAACCAGCAGATTTGTTTGTTTACACGCCAGACAAGCATTGCAATGAACGATATGATTATGTCATAACAAAAAAAAAAAAAAAAAACAAGAACATAAATTTGTTTGACATGAAATTCTAACTTAATACAATTGTGATATAAATTATTAGCGGTTGCCTTAGCCGTTGAAATGACAAAGTAGAACACTTTTGGTCTGCCGAAGGTGAACTACCCATTTTTTTACCTAATTTTTTTTTTTTTTTTTATTACCATTGCCGGGTCAGCTAGTGTAATATAATAACGGAATTGATAATATTATATCGGTAAATATATAAATCCATAGTGAACGGTTTCACCACACCGCTAGACCCGCGGTCGTTTAAAACCGTTTTCAACAAATTTAGTAAAACGTTTTATGGCGGTAGCCGGCGAATTCGAAATATATTTTTCGGACGGCCGATCCGTATCATTTTCGGAAGACCGCTTATCGCCCTTCTGTTGCCGGGGGCGCGGCGGGTAATATTAATTAACGACCGGACCGCGCAGGTGATGCCGTCGAGAAGGAACGAAACTCATATATGAAGAAATACTTATGTGTACTAAGTAAAGTAATAATGTAATGTATACACGTCCGTGGCACGAGTACTCAGCCCGAATTCACTACAATATAATCGGAAACGGCCGACAGGTGGACATTTTCTCCCCGTCCGTTTAACTGCGCGGGTATCGGCGGAGTCCCAAGGAACGAGGGCGGGACCCCGAGACACGCGCCGCGGCCGCGTCGCGCGGTGTACACGTTAACATTATACGATCATTATTTTATTATTATTATTATTATTATCATCGTTACATTATCGGACGTCCGACAAAATTCTTTTTTTCACCCAGACATGAAACAAACAAAAAAAAAAAACACAACGGACGCCGCCGGTTATTATTGTCGCATTATTGTTTGTACCGCACGCCATAATATTATTTTTGTACGCCTAACACTCTATAAATATTACACAATACGGTCGTGGACGAAATAATAACAATAAGCAGTGAAATAAATCCTTACCGCACGATATACAATTATTGTCGTAAGCTATACGCGCGCATCGAATAAAAAAAAAAAAAAGTCGCTATGTGGTACGTATCATTGGACAGAAAAAAGTTCGCGGTTAACCGAGTCCCGTGACAAAAGCAATTAAAGTCTCGTTTTAGCCGCAGTGTAAACACGAAAACCCAGAAATCAACAACGAAAAAATGATCCAAGTTCTAGTGTGTAGAAATTTAATATTTTTAAAATCCGGTTTCGATTTCATATTTACGGGCCATAGAATTTGTCTACAGCCAATGTGTATCGTCAGTATTTTTCTATATTATTAAAAATCCAAAAAAATCCAAGGAATTTCCTCGACTAGATAAAAAAAAAAAATTCTACCAGACGCCATTTCGATGATTTTTTTTATTGGCGCGTGGGGTGGCAGGAGGGTAGGAATCACAACAATTAGCGAAATATTTTGGTTTTTTTTTTTTTTTTTTAATCGTCTTTTAAATTTTCGTCCAAATTCGTGTACGTAGGCACTAGTACATCATATTTAGAGCGACGACATAAAAAATCGTGAGAATAATACTGCAGGTGCAGTTTCTGGCTTGCTGCAGATTATCATGACTATCTAGCTATCGTGTTGTGTGGTCGGGTTTAAGTTTTCTTCTTTTTTTTATATATATATCTAGTCTCGAGTATACAGCTAGGAAGTGTCGATATAAATATAATATAATTACGCAAAACGTATACAGGGCGATTCTTTTCTCGAAAAACAATAATTATTCTTTAAAACTGTATAAAACATTTGTTTTTTCATCTTTACTTTTGATTTTCAATAGGTAACCTATACTAAGAGATGGAGTATTAGTTGATAGAACATTTGGCGTTGAAATTTTTAATTTTCGTCGGACCGTTGACGAGAAATACCACTTTCAAGTTTGTCGATTTATGGTCAGAGGGAGAGTAGCGGAGCACTACAACATTTTCACCCTAGTCACAAAACAACAAATGTAAAAGCAAAATATCCCGTCGACGGGTTAAAAATGTCAACGCCAAATTGTATATTAACTAAAATTTGTATATATATTATCACCGGCACAAATAACCTACATTTTTTTTTTTTTTTTTACAAAAAGAGATAATAAATAAAATATAATATAGTATATTATACCTCAATTTCGTCATATCTGATTTATCTAGACGGGTGAAACCTTTGCCCAGCCTTTAAAAAAAAAATTTTAAATTAATCCTACATGTAATTTTAGGTCCCCCTCCTTATTGCCACTATATATATATATATATATATTCCTCAAAACTATTTTTTTTTTCCAATCCGTAGATTGGTTCTATGATAAAAATGTTCATCCACTGTTCTCTATCCATTGCAAATTCCTTCAATTTTTTATAGGATCCTTTTCCCAAATCTAACGCGATCTGCTTCATATAAGACTGTCTGGGTCTTTCTCTTCCTGGTTTCCATTCGATTTTTCCTTCAATTGTAAATGATAACCATGTATTATTTCTTAAAATGTGTTCTATCCATTTGTTTTTTCTCTCCCTGATTCCTTTCTTTTATTTTATTATAGACGTCTTTATTTGGTACACGTTCTGTCCGGAGGATTTTTAACATCCTTCTCCAACACTAAGTTTCGAATGTTTCTAATATTTTTCTATCGGCTAAAAATTATAAAAAAAAAATACTAAAAGATAGGCATATTATTTCAACGACAACCGCTCACGGCTGAACGGTATCAATCGTTCGTCGTCGGGTTGCTTTTTATACCAGACAGGGACAAACGACGACCACCTAGCCCAAATGACGCCACGGCACAGTGACGGTATATACGATGTTGCGGTATGCATATCGATATAATTGAGAAAAATATATTCTCTTCGAGAATCTGTATACGGAGAAGTGCGGTGAAGTTTTGTTAAAACGGACAGCTCTATAAAATCGTAACGATTGAAAAAAATAAAATAAAAAAAATACCATCAGAGATTCACGAAAAAAAAATCCCCTGAGGTAATCGCGATATAATAATAATCACCCTGTATATTATATTATTATATATATATATATATATATATATATAAAATATAAACATCGGTTTATCGCGATCCGTAATAACATTATTATTACACGCCTGTCCGCAAACCGCGTGTTTGTAAGTGTATATTACGAAAAATGCGCTCGGGTTTATTATTATTTTATAGTTTTTTTTTTTTTTTTTCCTGAGGTGTAACATTTTATTATTATCTTATAAATTAAACATGGCGACGACGGTTATAGGATTCGCGTGTAAATATACTATTACAATATTCGTATAATATAATCGTCGCCACGCTGTTGGCGAATTTGATCGTGGAAACGCGTAAAAAATAAAATTAAAAAAAGAAGCGATAATTAACACTCCCGCCCACCCTCGGCCCCTGCCAACAGATGGGTGCCCGTAGACCCGTTTTTTCTCTTCTTTTTATCAAAAATAATATTAAAATTATTCGTTTAAATAAATTTCAATAATGTAATCCGCAACGTACGTCCGCGCGCACGTATGATAATTGGATGGAATGTGACCGTTTTTTTTTTTTTTTTTTATCACGGCGATATTTAGTTTTATTATGTTTTTTAAGTGTGTTTTTACGATAGCAGCGCGCGTCATAATCCGACCACATGATTTTGGCACCGAGCCTCCGCGCGATTACTACAGTTTTATTGGGAAAAAATTGTTTTTTCGGACCGAATATCTACGCGTAAAAAGCGATAAACCGTGAGCTCTATTAAAAAAAAAAAAAAAAAAAAAAACTACCACGACGACGATAGACTCGCAGACGGCGAATTATGATAATGTTAAAAAATTATATAACAGTGTGGCGATATTCACGGACACGACCATGAAAATCGTATCGTTATTTTATACGCGTATATTGTATTATAATATAGGTTTCGATATAGGTGTATTATAATATTATTACTCGTTAAGAGAGAAAAAAAGAGACAGAGACAGAGAAAACCTATAAAATCGTTTTATGTTTTATGTATATACATACGATATCGGTATATTTTCGCCCGACGACTTTATAGATTTTCGTATAAAATACATATTATATGCAAATTCGGTAGTTTTATATATATATATATATATATTTGTTTTTTTCTTCTATTTCTCAACAACCAACGCCGTTTATTCCTATTTTTTATAATATTTTTACTGCCTCATTTGCAAAATAACAGTCGTACGTATACGTATATATATATATTATCATCTATAAAATTCCGGTAGGTAGAATGTACCTATTTTGTTTTGTGAGCATAATATTATAATACATATAGTTAAAAATTCGAGATATAAAGACGTTTATTATTGGTGTTTGACATTTTTTTTTTTTTTTTTTTTTTTTGCGTCGTCGAGCCGCGATCCGGCGGAATAAATTATAAATTTTACGACGATTTCGCGTGCGTTTCCCTCGTATATTCTACGCAAATTTTATTTTATTATTGTTTTTTTTTTTTAATTAAAGATACCCAAATATAATATTGACACATTTTGTAGCGATTATATTATATACATTTTCCATATAATATAAAAAACGACGTCAAAATTGTATTATTATAAACACGATGAAACGCGATTAAAACTCAAAACTAACTCGAGTCCATATCCAATGTATAGAGTACCAGTACTCTCTGGGAATATTAAAGTAAGGCTAAACGTAACAATGTAATAAGGCCAGCCCTTATTTATGGCTATGAAGCGTGGAAACAAAAAATAGCTGGTGAAGAAGGCACGACAGCTACACGACACTGTCATGTTAAATGGCAAAGACTACAACGGCTAGGCCATATAAAGAAAAGAAGAGGAGCGAGAGAGAGAGAGAGAGAGATTCCGTCACGTGACGCACTGGAATGTAAAGCTTGGAGAAAGAAACCTCACGAAAAGGCCTAGGAAAAAGTGGATTGACGTGGTCGAAGAGGATTTAAGAATTACGGGAGTGGAAGAATAGAAAATGATACTCGATGATTGAGAAGGATGGCGTGATGTTGTGATGGTGGTGAAAACTCCGAGAGAGATTCGGAAATCCACTAGAAGAAGAAGATTAATACTACGTATAATTATACTGTTTAGTTCTCCCGGGATCGTGATACAACATAACCTCGATAAAAAAAAATACCAACTATTGAATTTTGATATTATGGTATTTGCATTACGACTTTAATGCCAACGAATTGATGGCCGGTCCCCAAGGAAAAATGCCTTCGCCATTCCTGCGACTTGCCCGACACGTTTTCCCATTTTTCCCTCTACTTAATTTAAACTCGACGTGATCTTTTCATCGGCTAGGTTATTTTAGCTGGTTTACACTTTTCAACACAACTATATTTATAACTTCATTGTAGCAGTCACAGATTTGGATCAACGGGCATTAGGAATATTTCGTACCGAGCTAGGTGAAACTCGTATGTTTCTAAATGGGTGTTCTTGTATTGTGATATGGGTCCTTAACATAATATTAACGAGCTACGTGAAGGGGCAAAGGGGGACTCCGGCAGTTTGTGGGCGCAAAACGAAAAGAGGTGACGGACAAAGTCGGAGTATTAAAAGAATGGAGATTCGAAAAAAAAAAAACTCTGAACGGACGGAAATACGAATACGGCCAAGACCTCGAGAGATTAAAAGTAACGGATCGGGAAGAAACGGCCATGGCCGAGAAAATCGGAGGAGACCGACTGTGGGGCGGCTAAAACTTTTACAGAGTTATGAGGCCATAATATTGTTGGTAATGATGAAATATGACGGGATTGAAATTTGACGTGATAATTGTTAAATATAGATTTATAGAGATTATACACGTGCCGACCTAAAGAAATAGGCGGTTATTTTGTTCGTCTTATGCGAAATCTGCGGCGAACAGATTTAAACGGTGATATTAAAAAAACAAAAATGTTATCGTTACCGCCACAATTGATAGAAAAAAAAAATCATATACGTATACTTTCACGCATTACATACATATATATATATATTATACGACACACACGATTAACGATAGTACCTATATGTGTGTTTTATAGTCAAGGATTTAGAAATATTTCGGACCACCGGGAATTTAAATACATATTTGATCTTTTTTTTTTAAATATTGTTATATAAATTTGTTAACGGATAATTTGTAATTTTATAGTTGGCGATAAAACTACGTGTGCGCATTTTGAACGGTTTAATTTCCGAACTTTTCCCTCGTTTATTCGATTACGTATTTTTATTTTTTTCGCAACGTCCGTCCACTCGTAAACGAATCGCAGCTGTAAGGTTTATTATGCGTTTAATACTAATAGAAGCACGAGTGTAATTTTTATAGTTTCGACATACTTTTCCCAAATTGGATAGATTCGAAAAGCAGTATAGTTACGATAATAATAATAATAAAAATACAAAAATATACATAAATTTACTACGTTAAGCACCCGACACAAGCAAGCCGTCCGATTTTTCGTCGAGAATATTAATCTTAATTAATCTGATACGCAAATATTATTAAAAACGTCGTCGTTGTCGGGTCACGGAGAATTTCGAGAAAAAAAAAATATATAAATTCAATTGCTCAACGCGGCGGGAGATTTCTCTAATTTTCGAATTTATTATACCGATATGACGAGAAAAAAACATCGATGGGGAAAAAAGAGAATATGATTCAACTGCTGCCACAAAAATTGTAATTGTTTCTATAATTTCCCGTGTTATCAATTAATGTTATCCACTGTGATATCCGTGTGTTAGGTATATGTTTAAATAGTATACTAGGTTGCCAACTACAGTGACAATTGTAGAAAACGCCCTGGTCCGCCATTTTTACGGGAATTATGGGTGATGATAAGTGAGAACGATAAGTCACCAATCGTATTCCACAAAACCTATGCACTGGCCTGCACTCAGTGTCGGCCAGTAATCAGTTACACGTATCAAACATGTACGTGACTCGTTACGATTTGTGAAAAAATACACGTAACATAGTAAGTTACAAAAATCGTCTTGAGTCGCAATATTGGCGATTGTCAATTATTATCATTCCAACCACAACTGTTCAAATAATTGTATTGAAAATCCATTATTCCGTAGAACAATTGAAAATTGATAGGAACGAATGAATTCACGGCTAACCGAGATAATTTTACAATTTGTGGTAAGAAAGGAATTATTTTAAATATTAACGTAGGTTAACGTCTAAATAATTATTTGTTTTGAGTTTTGTATAACTCAATGTACTTTATTGACCGACGACAATTTTGTTTTTATAAATATAATAATAATCTGTATGTATAACTTGGACTGAAACCTCTCCCGCAAAATTGTAAACAAAAAATTGAAAACTATTGCTATGAAAGTCTTAAATTATATTTTACCGATTTCAAATTGTTATCTTTATTTTGTTAGCTTATCTTATCGTCCATGGACAAAACTCGACTAGTATTCAATAATTCAGTAAACGCCATAGAGTATCTAAAACCTCGGCATCAGCATGCTAAATATATGGGAGATCCAGGTTAAACCACATCTGTGTAAAAAAAAAAAAAACGATCAGCCCCCCCCAAAAAAATCCTGGTTATTGATAGTTAATATAATATTAGAGATAGTAACATGGGCCCCCACACGAGTCTTTTCAGCGGGGCCCAATATTTATATGAATATAAATAAATAATATATATATATATATATATATATATACCATAGATGTGAGTATTATACATATTGTATATTATGTATTATCTATGGTTTTTTTTTATTCCTCCACTTCAAATGAAGATATACATACAGCTGGCGACGCACACCGTGGACGTGACGGATCCGTGGCGTTTTCGATTTTCGGCCGATATTTCACCGTTGAAACAATATTGTCTCGTCAAATCTTAAAATTACAATAATTTTTTATTACATTGTCAATACGCATATACGCACATACGCGTATATAATATATCAGGCGGAACCGACATGAAAGGTATTTCGGGTGTCGCGAGGTGTTTGATCGTGGAAAACCGACGGCATTTGCTGTGGTTCGCCGTCGCGATCGCCATGGGATACCTGATCGGCCGTTACGGCCTGGTCAACCGTCAACAGAAGCCGGCCGGCCCGCCGGAGACGGCGTTGTCCGGGCCCACCATGTCGGTCGACCGTTGGCTGCAACTCCAAACGAAAATCGAAGAGATCGTCGCGAGCGCCCGGAACCTACAGGTCCTGTACAACGACGGATACGACGACGGACGTCGGACGCCGGCCGAGTCTTAAGCCCCGGTGCGGACATAACATAACGGCGATGTCTGGCAAGTCTACGAACCGAACCTAACGCGTGCGTTTTACCGCGATATTATTTATTTTTCATATACAAGATATTATACTTTTCATATTAGATAAGACTTTCTTTTCGTTTTTATTTTTTCGGACCTTAAAGTGCCCGCCGCGCCGTATAAAATATATATATTTATACGAGGCCTGTTCAAAAAGTTCTCGAATTTTTCAATTTTTTATTTTTAGTGCTTACCTACAAGCTATTGAGACTTATCACCCTCGAAGTATTCTCCCTCTTGGTTTATACACTTTTGCCAACGACATTTCCATTGTTGAAAGCAATCCTGGAAAGCAGTTTCTGGAATTGCTCGTAGCTCCGTTAGCGAATTTTCTTTTATTTCGTCTATCGTAGAAAATCTTTGTCTTTTTAACGGAGATTTTAGTTTTGGAAATAAAAAAAAAATTTGCTGGTGCCAATTCGGGAGAATATGGTGGATGAGGAAGCACGGTCATGTGATTTTTCACGCATAAATCGCGAATTAACAGGGAAGTGTGTGCCGAAGCATTGTCGTAATGGTTAAATTTTGCTGCAACGCGGTGCATTTCAATTTTTTCTACCAAGATTTCATGACATGAACCAACCGATATGTTACAATCTTGCGCAATTTCTCGAACAGTTAAACGTTTATTAGACCGCACAATTTCATTGACTTTTGTCACATGAGCATCGTCTGTCGATGTCGACGGACGTCCTGAACGTGGGTCGTCATCAACTGATTCCCGACCGTCTTTAAAACGTTTAAACCAGTCGTAACACTGAGTACGTCCTAAACACTGATCATCATAAGCATTTTGCAACATTTCATGAGTCTCAGTGAAAGATTTACAAAGTTTAAGGCGGGCTGCACACTGAAGAAACTAGTTTTAAGAAATTAATTGCATGAAATGTGAAACTTTAGTTTCATGAAACCATTCAATTGAAAATCAAATAGATACGCACACTGAGTTTCATGAAACAAAAATTTCTCATAGTTGCGCAACCACGGTTTCATGAAACTTGTAATATTGGTTTCAACAATAAAGTTTCGTATAAAATTATAAATAAATAAATAATAATAATATAATTAATTTATAAATAATATTATATTATTATATATTTTGTATGTTCATGTTATTTATGTTATATTTATCATATTTTAGTATTATATACAGCATAGTAACAATAGTAAATACTATCGTACTAATTTAATAGTGTTTATGTACGACATAACAATCACCTCAATGTTATTATGAGTTTTTCTTCTGGTTCCAAAGCCATTCTCCAGTTAGTGTTTTTCTTTGTTATATGTGGTCCGACTAACTGCACTAAATGATGAAAAGCAACTTGAGACATTCTGTAGAAACTTTGGAGTTTATCCTCATCGGCGGTTAATTCCTTTGCAACTGCATAGCTTCTACGCTGTTTATCTTTTAAAAGTGGATAAATCCAATACCTATGTTTCCTTTTTTTTTGATACGAAGCCACCAATACAACATTAACACATCCTCATCATCGGACGACATTGTCGAAACTATACATTTTTTTTTTGTTTCACCAGTGTACGCAAATATGAAATTGGTTTCTTAAACCAATTTCTTCAGTGTGCAGCCCGCCCAACACAAAATTTAATATTAATACGTTGCTCGTGAATGTCGTTCATCTAAACCAGTGGTTCTCAACCTTTTTGGATTCATGTCACCCTCATCTACGATAACCCAACACTACGTCTCCCTAACATCAAAATAATAATAATATAAAATACAAGCCCTATAAAAAATACAGTACGCAGAAAAATAATAACTACACATTTTATTTTTGCTTTACTGCTAAATAAACATTGCAATTTTAAATTGGAAAAAAAATAATTAAGATTATTGATAATATATAATAATTGAATAAACTATGAAATTTAAAAATGAATGAGAAGTTTGACTCTGATGATTTTTACATAGTTGTGGAATTCAATAATACGATTTTTTTCAAAAAAATGTCTATATTTTTAAACTTTTTCCAAGATTTTCTTGTCACCCCTACATTAGATCCATGTCACCCCGGTTGAGAACCACTGATCTAAACAATCGCACAATACACACGACTCGTCTACTTTGAACGCGCACAGTTTACGGTTAGACAGCAATAAACATTTGAGATTTAATTGAAAAGATAGCCGGCTTATCTCTATTTTATTTTAATCTAATAACATTTACGATATTATGCATTTTCTATTTTTAGAAATTATAGTACGGGAACTTTTTGAACAGACCTCGTACGTTTAGGAAAATAATAATAATAGTAATAACGACGACGGTGTACACAAATCGTGTCGGCACGTATTCGCGCGACCTACAAACAAAAATGCGTATTTATAATATTATTTAGAAGAAGAAAAAAAAAAAAAAAATCAACTAACATTAAGCAATATTTATGCTCATTATTTTATTACGAGGTTATATTATATCGTGTCCGCGAGTTGTGTACAACAGCCGGGTGAGATTAATTTTTCGCTTTGTATACGCGACGTGGCCGGCGACCACGGTTACGGTCGGGAGAGTGCCCGCGTCAGCATCTCGTCTTGTATTTATCCATTGGTAGTACCGTACGGTTTTACGAGCGATAAAACTTTAAGACCGCCGCGAAATGCACTCTATAGGTGCACTCGGTATCTTACCGTGCCCGGTGCTGGTGGATTGCGTGTTATTATCTTCATCGAATAAGATAAGAGTAGCAAAAAAAAAAAAAAAAATGTTTAAATTAATTAATTAAAATGGAATGTTGTTGTAAATGTTTCGTTTGGGCCAATAGGCGCGGCTACTGATATGGCATTTGCGTTAGCTAAAGCCAAGTAATCGGTCGTAAATCGTGGCGGTGCCAGGATACACCGTATTAAACGAATGGATTTCGCCGCATTCGCATAAATCCCCCGATCCTTCTTGCTGTTCCAATTCCGGTACTGTTATAATAATGTGTAAACGCCGTCGTCATCGTATAATAGACGAGTACCGTATATATTTATATATATAAAGTGTATATAGTTCAATGGAAAGAACAATGAAAAGAAAACAAAAAACATTTTTTTTTTTTTAAACTAGACAACATTTTCTACCGGAAATAGTATAGTATAGATTGGATGAAGTCTTCTGGTAGAAAAATAAAAATACACATCATTGTAAAACCACAAGACGCGCCTCGCTCCGCTCAGAATCTAAAAAAATAAGGCGGGATGTTGGGAAGGTATAGAGGAGGATTTAATTCGTATTTGTACGCGATCGATTGCCGACAAAAGAAAAATTATTCTGAGCGGAGTTTTGTCGATCGTATTCGTGTTTTAAAATACGGCCGTAATTTAAACGATTTCCATTGAAATTTGAACTTTAAAGAACTGTTGCGTTATACGATAAACATTTTTTTCTTTTTACCGTAGTAAAAGTAGGTGGTATGACTTATGACACCGAAAACACAAAAAAAGCGCCTACGGATTTTCGATATTTTTTACATGGCTAAAAGAGAAATGTAAGATTTGACCCGTGTGTCAAATTTTCGAGCATTTTTCAAACAAAATTTATAATCGGCCTAAAACCGAATGAAAACTAAAAAAAAAAAAAAATTCAAAATTTAAATTTTATTTATTTAGATAAATATCTCGAAAGTTGTCAGAACATTTTCAAAATGTTTACCGCATCTAGAAAGAGATAATCGTTGAGTACAGATCTAAATTAAATTACCCTTTATATCCTAATACTTTTCAAAATTTTCACGTACAACAGTAGGCCGTTTTTTTTTTTATATTACAGGTCAGTTTTCTTACATTTATAGATTATATTTAAAGAAAATGTTGACACTTTTCAAACATAATTTTGAATAATAAAAGTTCTGGTTTTGAATAAATAATTTACACATTCATAATAAATATGTACATTTTTTATAGTAATTTTCATAGTAATTAGGTCATTGAAGCATTAATTTTTTTATTTTTTTGATAATAAAACGAATAATAAAAATATACACGCGTCACGAACAACCGAATATGGTATTTTTTGTATTGTTTTGTTTTTGTTTTAAACCTATTTTAAATCCGCTCTCGTACGCACATTGTAAGTGCATTTTTTTTATTATTATTATTATTATTTTTTTTTACACTATAATAGACCTTGCAATATTCTCGCACTGCAGACTGGCCTTGTTTGCATCACTGTATATTATACATATTATAGCATAACGTTACGCGCCGTGAGCTGAGATAAAGGCCGTTTTTTTATTTTTTTATTTTTTTTATCGGCGATATTATACGGTGAGCGGTAAAAAAAAAAAAAAAAAATGAAATCGATTTTACTTATTATCTCCAGTATCCGCTGTGCAGCTGCGCTATATATATATATATGTATGTATAAAAAGAGATAGGTAAGTATGTGAAACGAAAAAATATAATATCTCGGGGATCTGCAAAACTATAATATATTTTAAACGTCGAGCGTCGCCCTGTGCACTATAAATTATAACATTATAACGTATAGAAATTCCGTATTTTCCGTAGAAATCTGTGTCGCGCGCACGTCCGCTGCAAAAATGCCGTTTAAAAGTCGAAAGGACGGCGCGATTTTTTTCATCGGCCGAGTGTTTTGACGATTTTGCCGACTAGTGGTTTGGGGGGGGGGGAGGGGAGGGCAAGGGCAATGGCAGTCACAAACGGTTTTTTTTTACCCGAGGACCAAACTGAACCAATATCAAAACACACACCTCCCGCCACCGATTAATATTGTAATTATTACTTTAATCCCGTTTCACCGTGTTTAATATCACATGTACAGTAATTTATTAAATTAATATTCCTTCCGAGTTTCTAAGTCAACAATCGAGTACATACCTTTTCCGGGCAATAGGAGCGCTTAAAATACTATTGGACTTGACCCCTGGGAGGGGTGAGGCAAAGGGAAAACCGACCAAAATCGAATGATGTTATAAAAAGGTTCATATTTAAAGTAAAAAAAAAAAAAAAAAACATTTGATTTTTTTTATTGCCTCTTTCATAATATCGCTTCGTAATAAATCTCCGCAGAAGTGCAATATGTAGGTATATGTTCATTATTCTCAGTAGAAATATATATATATAAAATAAAAAAACTGTTCGGCTAGAATTTATATATTATACAATCGAATCGTGTGAAATATTGTATAACGTTAAATATATTTGAGGCCGCGTTCCCGGAGAAGCAATTAAGGCCATTTTATCACACAATCAAAACGAAAAACCACCAACATAATTTTAATTTTTTTCATAATTTATATAAATTTATACCTATATTGTATAAATGAAGGCATGTGCGGTCCTTGGCCACTGAGATCAATGGGAAATTAAGTGAAAATAAAGAGAGAGAAATAATACAATTATATTTTGTATCGTAACTATGTTAGACAGAGTAAATAGCAATAAGTGTCCAGTTGGATCCAGATTTAACCGACATTCATTTAAATTCTGTATTAAAAGTGGCTCCATCCACCAAGATTTTTCGCGAAATAGAAAAGTTAGCGGCAGAAAAGAAATGTCGGATATCACAAACATCAAGAAGAAATTATTAATTTTAATAAAGTTTAATAAGTATTCCGTGCAGCCCGCATAGTATTCAATATACGATATTTTTGGCCCAGTTGATACATTGCGTTTGACATCTCTGGGTTGGTCATGGAAAAAATAAAAAAATAGTAACCTTAAATTCGTATCACTAGTGACGAATTTATTATCTATGACGGCTACCATTGATAAGACCACAGTTGGGATTATTAGGTTGATTAGGTGTAAATCCCCTAATGTAATGTAGTTTGTATTCAAATTTAACACATACTAAAAAGACAAATAAAATCGGGCAATTTTCTCATCGCCGATAAGAAACTTACAGGTACAATATTATACCGATATTTAACGAAAATAATTTACTATAATATTATTATATATATTATCGATCGATAAAACGTTGTTGTTTTTTTTTTTTTTTTTTTTTTTTTTCATTTCTCGTCGCCCCGTCCGACCATATAAATATTCTCATCGTGTATTATTATTATTATTGTTCGAATAACATGTATATATATATATATATAAAAAAAAAAAAAATATATAAATATATATACACATACAATCTATTCCCGAATCGATACGCAAAACCAGTTTCTCGGCCAACAGACATACTGTCTATGCGCGCGGATACATAAACCGGTATCGTATATATTATTATTACAATATCTGCGCGTATATTAATCACTCGGCTTCGGCGGCGGGTGTAGAGGTAATACTCGTAAGTCGTATTATAATAATATATATATAAAAAAAAAAAAAAAAAACACAAAATACAAAATACTATACACGCGGTTCGTATAATATAATATTATATATATATATTACTCTGCAACAACCGGAGAACCTAATGACTCTCAGGACGCGATGTTTACACGTATATCTCGTATATATATATATCTATAGCTATATATACTTCGTATCCGCGTTATAATGAACTTATTGTACACGACGAGTCGATATTTCGGTCGGTCGCTCGTGTCCGCTTTATATACACCTTATACCAGTGGCGTGGCGAAGGGGTTTTTTTATTTTTATTTTTTTTTTTTGCTTTACCCCCCGAGCCACGGGTCAATTATAAAATTATAAAATTATAGGCGGCCACGGCCGACGGGCACAGAATCTAAAAAAAAAAAAATAAGGCGGGACGTTGGGAAGGCACAGATGAGGATTTAATTCGTATTTGTACGCGGTCGATTGCCGACAAAAACAAAAGTATCCTGAGCGGAGTTCGGCCCATCGTATTCGTGTTTTAAAACGCGGCCGTAATATAAAACGATTTCCATTGAAATTCGAACTTTAAAGAACTGTTGCGTTATACGATAAACATATGACACCGAATACAGCAAAAAAGCGCCTACGGATTATCGATATTTTTTATATGGCTAAAAGAGGCCAATGAACTAGCTATCGTTAGGGTTTCTATTGTAAACGGCGTGTCTGTCTCCAAACTAACGACTAAACAAAATGTAAGATTTGACCCGTGCGTCAAATTTTCGAGCATTTCGCAAACAAAATTTAATCGGCCTAAAACCGAATAAAAACTAAACAAAAAAATTCAAATTTTAAAATAGCTAAATAAATAGCTCGAATGTTGTCAGAACATTTTGAAAATGTTTACCGCATCTAGAAAGAGATAATCGTTGAGTACAGATATAAATTAAATTCTCTTTGTATCCTAACACTTTCCAAACGCCGACGTAGGGCGTATGGTTTTCACGTACCAGAGGACACGGTTTTAAGAATAAACATGATTTATAACAAGTAGGGCTCGTCTAGAACAAGAATAAGTCCGAGCGTTTACATGCCAAGTGAGGTGTACACAAATCCGTTTCATAATGAATGTTAGTATTTGTTTCGGTTTATCGAGGATCGGACAAGACGAGAAAGTTTAGGACTCTACTAGGTGTGTACAATTAAATTAAATGTATACAAATCAAAAGAAATAAAAATGTAACTTCTAGAAATACATTTTTTTTTTTTTTTTTATATTGCGCATATTTCGTTTATTCACACGTTTAGAATTTTAGTGCGTATTTCCGAACTTCTAAATGCAAATTTTGTCAGTTTTTAGCGCGTGGATTTACGAGCGCTGATAATAAGTATTTTATCGCTTATTTTAGAAACCCCCAAAAATGAACAAAAAAAAAAAAAAACATAACCGACTATTTTGCGTTTAGTTGTTAGTTTAGAGGCAGACACGCCGTTTACAATAGAAACCCTAACGATAGCTAGTTCCTTATCCTTTTTTATATGGCCTTGGCTATATATATATATGTAATAACTAGAAAACCAAAATCAATTTTATATTCGAAACTTTATTTGTACAGATAATCGCTATGTCGCGATAGAAAAAAAAAAAAAAAAAAATCCCCCTGTCGTCAACGCGTAATATGTTTTCGGGATTTTTCTCGTAAATATATAATATGCTAGCATCGCTCGTTTGAATGACGACAACGTTTTAAATATAATTTACCGGAATTGTGATGCCGAGTTCGAAAATCGATTGGACGGCAAGCGAGATAGGGGCAAGAGTAGAAAGAAAATCCGAACGATTTTCCTTTGCGCTGTCGAAGTTTTCCGAGTCAAAATTTATTTTGAAACGAACATAGTTAAGACAGCAACAAAAATACTAACATGCTAACATACAATACGGGGTCGTGAGGTGTGAACCGTCACCGAGTGAAGAATGATGGCATTTGAAAATAGAAGGATACGTTACGGGTACGCGAGTACAGACCAGTGGCGACAGTCAATGGGTTCGTCAAAATCCAGAGAACAAAACGGCTGGGCCGTGCAATGATTTGGCTAGTACCGGACTTAGAATCCAAACGGCAAAAGACAGAGAAAAGCGGAGTGATAACTCGCTGTTATCGCGCATATGTAGGGCACTGATAAGAATAAAAAAAATATTGAATATTATCCTCAAATATTCCAATATCGTTTCGTTTTGAACCTTCGTTCGGTCGCGTCGCAATTTAATTCGAAAATAACCCTCGATTCGTCGTGCAAAACCACGTTGGGTAAGTCGCTGGGAAAAAACGATTACGATTCTTGCGCGGGTTTTTCCCTGTCTGTTACCAAGGGTTTCTTGACTAACCTAACCTAACGCGCCCGCACGGGTATTAAACATATTTCTCGCGTTCGGTTGGAAACGATATATGGACAATGGAAATAATTCTTCCCGTCGGGGAAACAGAGAGGTGCATTCCCGTCGTATAATCGTATCCGGCGGTGCAGACACGATAATATTTACGGTTTTTTTTCAGAGTCTATTGCATGATATACCGAAATAATAGCAATAATAGTATTTAATATATTACATAAACGGATCGGTCTTGGTCGGTCCGTTAACACGGTGACGACGACTCCGACGAGACGAGACGACCGTATAATAACAATATTACGTACGTATATTATAATACTTATACTATTATATTAATATCCCTCCAACTGGTTAGGTTTATCGGTTTTCATCAGATTCCATCGCCGGCATTATACAGCTGTGTATATAGTGTAAAATCTATATATATATATATATATATATATATATATATATATATATATATATATATATATATATATACGAAATTATACGTGTAATTATATGCACGTATCGCGTCCTCGTATCTTCTGATATTATAATATTAAATCCATAATGAATTAGTTAAAAAATTGTATGTACTATCGTATATTAATACTATTATACCAATTTGGGCGTGTAGTCGCGACGATCTTACCTATATAAATGCGTACGCGAGTGTGATTTATTATTTTATTATTATTATTTTAATATTCAATTATATAGAAACTTTACCGCTGAATACATATTTGAGAAAAAAAAAAAAAACATTTGTTAATCAAACTGTTCCGACAGTTCCTGACCTAACCTCCCGGGACGACGACGCCCGTTAACGAACGTATCAACTTTTTCTACGACTTTTTTCACCGGGGCAATAGTAGTGCCGTAAATATGGCCGGAGTAACGTAAACGACCACGGCAATGTGGACACGTGGATTATGTTTTATTAATACGCAAGTTGAAAACGTATGCCCCCCGTTCCCCTCATTTTTCTCCTTTCGGAAAACATTTTCGTCCCCTTTTCATACATCCCCAACATTCCGCCTACGGAATTATACCCTAACCGCTGTGATTAGTAACGACTTTATTTATTTAGCACAATAGGGAGCTCTATAGACCTGTCATAGGGGCACGTTCATCGAAATCGCCCAAAAACGACCCACAGTGTAAGTAATTTGAGCGCGATTTCGACACGTGGAATAAAAGACACCGGGTTGCGTTCCCTTTCGGTGAAAACCATTTCGAATCTGCAGCTTTATCGGTCTGAGAGATAGAGAAATCGATTAAACTGAAAACGGATTCTTCACTCGAGACAGCATTTGAAAATAAATCCCTGATAACTTGATAGTAAAATATCACGAGCCTTCATACAAAGCGTTCACGAGCACTGTAATGGTGGAAAAGGCTTTTTCGTCATACACGGTCATTAAAAATAAGTATCGTAATAGACTCTCTTACGGATTTGCTTAACGTCGGTGGGTATTTCTCATTTCAAATAAGTGCAACCAAACAACCTTAAGGATCGCATTAAAATTAAATTATCGTTATTATTATTATTTTATACTCTATGGCGTATGCTGATTAATATAAATAAATATTTCCAAATTTTCTAAAACTAAACATTTTTCATTCGTCTATTGACTGTTCTATGTGAAAATTAATGTATTGACAGTAGGAGATGGGAAGTACGTAAAGCAGTGACGAGAGGTCAAAGGGTACGTGAAAGAAAACCGCATTAAATCGTAACACTTAAAAATTTTAATAATAAAAAAAAGGAAAAAAAAAGTGATGAAAAAGGGACGAACGCACTTTCATCAAAATGTACACTTGAAAGCTTATAGAAAATACAAATAATACAAATAACGTTCGACTTAATTTTTTATTTTTTTTTTTACCATTAAGTACAACGTAGGATGAAAACCTCGTGTCAAATTGTCTAGCCGAACCTGACCTCCAACCAAAATCGCCAATAAAACGGCATGCATACGGTAACCGGGAGGTCGTTTATTATTCGCGGGGGCTCGGTGTGAACGATCGGCAACGGTCCGCGGGGATTTAATCGTATATTGGGTCTAGAATTTCGTTACGAGCCCACCGAAAACCGTTAACTAATCTCGTTTTCGGCCGCGTCTCTTTCCCAGAGACATTCGCGGTAGCTCGTCTAAGTTGAGACCGCCTAAGAGAGAGAGAGAGAGAGAGAGAGAGAGAGAATTCGTTAACCGAACCGGGCCGCCCCCGTTGGGGTTAGCCAGAAGAGAGAGACGCGGATGCGCAAATACGACTCCGGTCGTCTCGGGCAGCGGCCGGCAGCGACATCAGCCCGAGAACAAACGGCCGTCCGCCAGCAGCACAGGCCCAACGAACAAACGACGACGGCAATTTTCTTATATAATAAAACGCTATAAATAATAACAATAATAATAATAATAATAACCGCGAACGGATAAGCATGAGACAAAAAAAAAAAAAAAAAACGCGACTGCGGAGAAACCTCGCTCCGGTCGTGTCGCACGGTGTACACACACACACACACACACGGAGCTATAATAATAATAATAATAATAATAATAATAATAATAATACCTATAGGTATATTTATGCCCGAGCAATAAAATAATCGAGTATTGTGCGCGTGTGGGGGGCAAGTGGGGGGGGGGAGGACTGGGGTGAAAAAAAAAAATAATCGCGCGGTATACAATATAACATTATATTGGATGGGGGGGGGGGTCCGACCGTGTTATTATTATTATTATTATTATTATTATTATCATCGGCGGCCGGCTATTGTTTATCGGCGCGAAAGCGAGCACTCCGTATATAATATACGCGCGGGGCCGCACACTTTTCGCAACACACACACACGGCGCGTATATAATATAATAATATACGCACACGGCGAGTATATTATTATTATTATTATTATTTTTATTTATTTATTTATTTATATACATATATACACGTACGGGTACGCACACAATAGGACGCTAAAATGTTGGTCAATATGTTATATATATATATATATATGTGTGTGTGTATAGTTATACTGCTCGCCGTACGCGTGCGATTTATCCGATATAATAAAATACGCGTCGTCGCCGTCGCCCCCTATCGTATTATATACACCTATACCTGTACGTGTATATATATATATATATATATAATATAATAATATAATATAGTGCGTGTACCCCGACGCGGTTCTCGGCGGCGCTCCTCTCGCTCTCCCCCCGGCCGCCGCGCGCTCCGACGTGCGTGTAAATATACAAATTGGATTTATCGTTCGTGTCGCGTAACCGCCGCGGCCGCCGGGTCTTCCTCTCGCCCGCGACCGCTTGGCCCGTCGCCGCGCCGTTCCGCCGCAACGCTTCGGCGCGACGACCCGCGCGCCCGGGGACAATTCGTCTCCGTCGAAAACGCCGAGGGGAAATACGAACAAAAAAACAAAAAAAAACAAAATAATAAAAATCTCACTTTATCCGGACGAGTTTGTCGTTGGTGGCCACCGGGCGGTTCTCCGGTTATTCTGCGGCAAGTCCGCGCGTTCCGTTCACATTTGTTTTCAACGAGCATCGATTATGGGGTAAACGTTTAAATGTCAACGATAACTTGTTTTTCAATTTGTAACCGACACCAGTGGAGCGTCCGTGTGAACATTACTACCCCATCGTTTATTTTGGTACAAAAAAAAAAAAAAAAATGTTTACAAAAATACACTCGACGATGGGGATGCACCCCTTGAACATCCAGTGCATTTTTTAAGGAATTTTCTCATATTCTACAATAACAAACGCGTTTTGTATTTAATATCGATAATATGACCGTTAGTACCTACGAATCTATTGTAATCATTATCTAAAATATTTATTTATTTTTTTTTTTTTTGTTACACAGAATACAAATTCTTCTTTTAAAAATCGTGTGTCGCCCAGTGTTCAAAAATACTATGTGACAAAATATTTTCACTGGCCGACATTTATGTTAGGCAAATATTGTTTTATTTAAATTTTTTTAGTTATTATTCCATATATATATTTATAAATGTTTACTAAAATTTAATATTTTTAAATTGTATTTTGAAGCGCGTATTTTTTATTGAACATTTATGTCGCCCAGTTTACTAGCTTAAAAAATGCACTGTTTACATCGTGATCTTAACCTAACTTACGCTGTTATTGATGATCTTCGCGAAGACCGGATTCACAGAACCGGCCCGTCAAGACACCCCGTGCTAATAAAAACTTGTGTGCGTTTTACAACATTTTTAATTTCGACTCGTTATGATAAAATAATTTGTAAATATATTTGTAACTAATCACCAAGTTATTTCCAAATATGGCATAAATAAATGCATAGAAATATGCAAGAAAAAAATTATTTAAATTGGGTAAAATGATTAAAAAAAAAAAATCGTTATTTAATAATTTTTATTATTAGTTTATAAATTAATGAGATTAAAATTATTAAAAACAAATTAAACAACGTATAATTAGGTGTGTACTTAATTAACAAAATTACAATTTTTTCAATTACTAATTAGTGCCTATAAAATTTGTTTTTGAATTTTTTACTTAACAAAATATTATTTTATAACTTTTTTTTAAAAATCTTCCCTTCAAATATTCAATCAATTTTCAATTTTGTCGAAATATGCACAAATATATAATAACCATTAAATATATGTAGTGATATGTAAAAAAAAAAAGAATAATAAAATTGCCATTAGTTTCATACAATTATTATTCGTAAAGATTACTGACGAAAATTCAAAAATATACAATCGCATAAAAATTCGCGCTCCAAACTACAATTTAAAAATAATGAATTTTATTATACATTTTTTTTTTATATATATATATATGGAATAATAACTATTTATAAAGATAACAAATTTAAATAAAACTGTATTTGCCAGATATTCGAGGAGAATACATAATGTATATATAATAAATAAACCTATTATCTTCTCGCTACCGTTAAGTATTTAATTTTAAATTCTAATGATAGTTATGCGGGAAAAGATTAGTTGAATCTATGATTACGTATTTATGTTTAATAACTTTTATTCATTCGATAAATCGGTACACGGTTTTACGTTACGTAAAATCGGAAACATTCAAATTGTGCCGAATCAAACCTCAATCCCACAAAAATATTCAGCAAAATACCTTGGAATTGCACCCCGGTCCCTCGTTTAAACTGAAAACATCACGTCCGTCAGATAAAAATACAGATTAAAGAGACAAAAAAAAAAAAATGCGAAAGCTTAGTTTGACATTGGTCAGTTAAACCCCACTCTCGGTAGTTAACTACCGGAAACAAACGTCTACTATATGTAAGCTATTATAAAAGTAATTTGGACGTATGGCATTCAACTGTGGGGTTGTGCGAGTAAGTCTAACATCGATATAATACATCGCTGTCGAATCATCAATGCAGCCTACCGGTTCGAAAGAAACGACGCAATTCACCGCGATACGATGCTGCAGACGAAATCCATAAGTTTGCCAAGCAAACACGGAGACGAGGCTAGATCACCGTGTCAGTCCAATAGAGCCATTCAATTACTCGACAACTCCAACGACATTAGACGTCTTAAGCGTCCGATACCATGCGACTCAGTTTAAGAACTTAAATTATGGACGGGAGCCATTTCGTTAGAAATGCGATTCAATCAACGTGTCAAGTATACATGAACATCTAGCAGGTAAGATTATAATGTTATGTCGAATATATTTTATAAAGACGTAGGACGATTTCATAAGGTCGTTTAAATAATAAAGCCCCGGGGCATTTAAAAATTAGATATTAACTAAAATCAATTGGCTAGTATAGATATAAAATACAGTGTTTTATATCTATG
The DNA here is from genome assembly GCA_956483605.1 of Tuberolachnus salignus. NCBI lineage: Eukaryota > Metazoa > Arthropoda > Insecta > Hemiptera > Aphididae > Tuberolachnus > Tuberolachnus salignus. Next base: position 27,388,139 of record OY101434.1, on the reverse strand, counting down.
ATCTATGTTAATACAGATAGTAAAATTATATAAATTTGTCGTGCCGTTTTCCGTCACTTTGTATTAAAGTTTAACTTCCCCTCCACCCTCTCTCCAATACGGGCCTGGTGCTATCCTGCTAAGTGTTAACTGTTCCCGCAAGACGGTCAGTATTAATAAAATAACGTAAATTGTTGATGAAATAAAAAAATAAATAAATCGATATTAAATAATCGTATTTTATCTTCGCTTTTATTCACCTAATAAAATATAATATGGCCCGGCATTACGTTAAGGTTAAAACCTACTTTCGATCACGGGATTTGTTAAATGTACTGGTGTATTTTAAACCGTGTAAACGATAAACTATCGTATTACCAAACGAGCAAAATATAGTCTTTGGTACCGTTCGATAATAACGGTATAACAATTAATACTCGAATTAAAAACCCTCTGGAACAGTAAACAAACCATCGAGAAAGATAATAAAACCCTATTAGTTTAGTGGTTCTGTGTTACACTCGTGTGTAGAAATCTAAACCGTTTGGAAATTTAATCGAGCGACGGCGTTTTATAGAAAGATATAAATTACCACTCCGAATAACCGAAAAACAGAGGCGAAAGCTGTAGTAATACACAACAGAACCTAGCCCACCATTAACATTAACCCGTTTTATTTTAAATCGTACAATATTATTGTGTGTTACAATAAATAACTGGCAGTGATTGTGTTATATCTAGATAGGTATATTTTTATCTTTCATCTTATCCAGATAAATGGGAAATAAGCCATTATCTAAGATAAATAATCAAATCATCTGGATAAATCTTTTTTTTTTTTTTTTTAAATGAAAAGATAAGTAAAATATTTAATTTATATTAATATTTGGTTTAGAAGTATCATCAATCACATAACCGTTTTGAAATCTAGATGTGCACCGTATCGCCGTAGCGTTTAGATGTCGGATTATTATGATTGGTAATGACAAAAATTATCTATCATTTTTTTTTTTTTTTTTACCTCGACAAAACGTTGCTGATAGTTTATCTTTAACCAACTAGATAATTAAATTGTTATGTATATCTTTTATCTTGCGTTTAAATACACGCACAGAAATTTCCGGGTCGACAAAACCCCGGCAGAGTGTTGTAAAATCAATGGCCATGTCCAGTTTGCAGTTTTTCCAGTGTACACAGACACTTTAATGGTGGTAACCTCACACGTGTACTTCACGCCCTCTGACAACTGTTACGAATTGTCGCAACTGTAATTATAATATTAATTAAAACAAAAAAAAAAAAAAAAACAATATAATTTAATTTTGACACATGTGTAAAACACGGTTGTAGATTGTACTACTACTACTACTACTACTACTACTACTACTACTACAATCGTGGTGTAAAACATTAGTTATCAATTTGCAACAACTTGACCACGTTGTTGTAACCGCCGTTTTAGGTGGAAAGCTTCGGAGTGTTCATTCGACAGCATAATAATTTATTTTTACTACGTCGGTGCAAAACGTGTATTTGTGCAATAAAAAACGATAATTTTAAACGCGTTTACAAGGTGGTAGTACTTGACGAGTGTTGATTTGACGACAAAATGATTTAATAAAATTTCATTACCGGAACAGTTATCGTGACCAATTGGTATTGCGACGGACATTTCCGTGCGCGTGACTCCGTGTGCTTTGTCTTAAGAGTACGTCACACCGGCATTTGCCGTCTCTGTCTATCTGAATTGTGTAGAGTTTAGATTGGACTCGGCGTTTGAACGCAAATTACTAAATTTAAAGAGGAGAATATTTCCGAGGGCTATGCGTAGGTTTTTTTTTCTTTAAAAAATTTGGCAAAAACAAAGAAGATATACCCCCACGTGGGGGGGTCAATGTTTTTTCATAAAAATAAATGTAACTTTTTGTAATATTGTCCTCTTAAAACTGCGTTATTGGCATACAACCTCCGAGATGAACATAAACGGTCAATTTACGGTCTAACTCCAAGTATAACGTAATTGGCTATATTGTCCGTTGGACAGACAAAGACGACAAATGCCGGTGTGACGTACTCTTAAAGCGAGTTTACTTTTTACCGTCCGATCCAAATAGTTCACGTTCTACGGGAAAGCCGGTGGAAAGATTACCGCGGTTTAGGTGGCTATTGACGACGCGAGAAAAATAAAACACTCTGGTACGTCCGATCTCGGTTATTCGATTATATTCTCGGTCAAATATGTTAAAATCTATCTCTGTACGACGATATATCCGAATGCGGTTTATTGCTTATTTATATTTCCGAATTTGCTATTAAATACGATCGTTGACGGAAACGATTCCCTTACCGTATTAGGAATCGTCATCGTTTCCTATATGATAATCGTCGACATTTCCGGTAACGTATAATACTATAACATAATATTTTATAATATTATTGTTAAGAACCAGTTCGAAATAAAACCGGTTCAAAACCGTGGAAAAATATTATGGGAAATCGGAAATCGGATTATTATTATTTTTTTATTATTTTTTTTTTTTCGAGCCCGGATTAATCGTATTTAATTTTGTTTTTTCACACCGTCGCCGAACGCCATTCGGTATTTTACACTCTGCTAAGACTATATAAATAAAATAAAAATTTAATATTGTAATTACTAATCGCCGTTTCGTTTTTTTTCCTCTTTTTTTTTTTTTATAATACGTATATTATATACAGAAACGTCCGGGTTCTCATGCGTTTTTATAGTCTCTATTCGATTCCGACGAGTCGTATATAATATCGTCGATAAACGTGTAATAATAATACGGTTAAAAAAAAGAAAGAAAAAAAGTAATTTTCTCGTACATAAAATCGAAAACTCGATCGAAATACACGCGTATACGAGATAAGGTTATAAATTACAAACAATATCGTTGCCGCGTGTGCGTTATAAAATATATATTACGTAAGTAAAGGCAGGAGCTGACTATATAAACGCATGCGATGGAATATTAAAGGTATACATTTTTTTTTCGAATCGCCGCCGTACGGGTTTTAAATATATAATTTTTATAGTCCCAAGAGCATTTCATAAAAAAAAATACGAGTGTTTATTGAGTATAAAAAGGGAATGCCCTCCTGCGCCCCTGTGCCACGGTACCCATTACGCGCCTGCATTAAGTAAACCGAATTTTTTTTCCTTTCTTTCCTACCAAGTAAGACAAACCGACGGGTGACTTTTTTTTTTAATTTTAATACAAAAATTTATCGTTAACGACGGAAATTAATTTATAATTTTCTTTCGTCTTGTTATCTTGTTCATTGATAATATTATTATCTATGGTTTTCTCGTTATCGACCTGGCCCCCGGATAGGCCAGTCTAACATTCGAGAAAATCTCCAAGGGCTCGTAAAATTGTTGGCGTCCGCAATATTGGGTAGTTAAAATATTTAATATTGAAAGATAAAGTAATGTCAAATTTTCTATTTCGTCAACCAGTGTGATTAGGCCGTTATAAGAATTAAAATATGGCCACTATAGCGAATTATAGGCCGGTAAAAAAAAAATATTTCTCGGTGGGCCGAGACTAAACCCAATCCGGCTCGGTTATCGAGCCAATCGAGTAACCACCGTGATCTATTCTATAGTTATTATTTTACCAGATTTCGCATAACCACGGTCATATCCACAGCCGCAAGCTATTAATCAGTGATCTAGATCAACATGGATTAACCTATCGTTAAAGCCGAGAAAATAAAATTCGATATTAACATATTATAAAGTAATATATGTATATGACTATACGAAAAACGTCAGTTAATAGCCTAAATAATATCTGAAACATATTACAACAGAAGAAATCGACGGGCTGAGCATAGCCCCATCATCTATATAATTTCAAAAATTGTTCAACCCTTCCTCAAAAAAAAAAAAAAACAAAATTTAAAAAAACCTAGCCCAAATTACGCCACTGTAACCGTTGATATATTATTATTATTGTTAGAGAGGAGAATCTTCCGGAAATCTGGGCGCGTACAGTTTACAATTCGAGTGCGCGGTATTTAGGGGCCAAAAGAAGAAGAAGAAGAAGAGACTATATAAAAAAAAAAAAAAACAAAAAACAAAAAAATACTCGAACCGAACCGGTCACCAAACGGTGTTAGTCCGTGTACCTTCGTATATTATATTATTATGACAGAGGACTCGTGTGAAGTCGGACCGGCGCACAGACTTGTATTTTTTTAAAAAAAAAATTTTTTTTTTTTACATCCGCTTTTCGTGAATACGGGACGGGAGGAGGCGACACCCACAAATCGCACACGGTACACGAACGCTTATGTTTGTATTTGTATTTTTTTTTTTTTTTTTCGGACGTCGTTCGGATTCCACCGCCGCCGACCAAAAACACCGCTTCACGTGTCGCTCCGGATAAGACGACTCCGATAATTATTAATGCGACTGTTTTCGGACAATAATAAAACAATATCGTCGTTTCAGTTTTTTTTTTTTTCTACAAACCAGGCCGGACGTTATTTTCACGACGCGCCGACTTGAATAGAAGATCGTTCGCTAAAAATATCACTCGACGATGGTAGTGACGTGTCGAATTATTTTTACCAATAAGGGGTAGGTAAAATGGCGGTCAAAGGGGGAGCAAAATAGTCTTATTTGCATAAAATAGCAAAATGCCGTAATTTTTACGATTTTCATCGAAATTTCCATTTTATACTCTTATAAAAAAAAAAAAAAATACTACATTATACACTCAATTATTTTTCATTTCTTCTACCTACCATGTACAATTTATGACGAACCTCGTGTACAATTTTTAAGCATCTTTGCTCGACCAAAACAATTTTATCGGCATAAAACCAAATAAAAATGTAAAAAAAAAAATAAAACTAGAAATCGGCAAATGCCTATAAAATCGTCAGAATATTTTGAAAATTTTACCGCGTCAAGAATGACGGCTAAATAATAAATATTTTGCGGAAATCGCAGGCGATTATTTTTAACCGAATCGAAAATTATGAAACCGTTATAATGTCGCAATAAGGTAAAAATAAGTATTTGGCGGTGTGGTTGTGATTTTTTTTTTTTTTTTTTGTAGCACAGACATCGGAATGTGCTTTGGATCCTAAGCACCTGCTCGAAAAAATCGAATAAAAATTACTTTTCGGGGTTTTTGTATTAACGGTCGTGTTTACATATATTCAAATAACGGTGTGAGGGGATAAGAGTCGGAGGGTCCAATGACAAATTACAAAAAAAAAAAAACCTATAGGTCAAGCACTAACTAGTTCAAATGTCTAGTTGCGCCTATGATTATAGACAATAATAACAGTACTAGTACATTGTTCGTTAATATTTTTTATTATCATAGACGTTTTAACTATTATTAACTATCGATATTTCGGTTATAATTCCAAAATAACAACGGCGCGTGTCGAACATCGTCGAGGGATCTGGGGATCGAATCTGTCGACGATCCGGATTAAACGGCAATAAAATTATATTTAATCGTTCGATATTGCGGATTTGTCGGATTTTCGGTCGGTTTTGTGGGGCACCCGCGTATCGTTTGATACGCAAATACGAACGCATTCGTAAATGATGTATTATTTTTATTATACGGGAGGTGTACGTTTCGTCGGACGACGATGCGGTGGTTATCATCGATCTTATATAGAATATAGTTTTTTTTCTTTCTTTCTTTTGTTACCTGTCATGTCGCCGTGTCCGTTCGGCGTACACACGCACACTCGTACGAACACGTGTACGATATTATTATACATACCCGCCTATATTAATAATATTATTATACCGTCGGCAATCCGAGAGATGTATTGCGCGCATTTGCATTTACGTGGACGACGACGACGACGACGCGCGACGACGACGAGACGGTCGGTTTGAAATTCGAAAATTATGCAAAACTCGCGCGGCCGGTGCCGTGTTTTTATTTACGCGTTTACGCAGGACCGCGCGTAGTATTCCGTCGAATCCGGCCGAATATCCGAGCAAAAAAATTTGATAAAAAAAAATAGTAGAAAAAAAAATTTGAAAACAAAAAAACGCCGGTTCGTTGCGCTCGCCGTAAGCGTTAGTGTAAGTACAGGCCGCTGATAAGGTGTAAGACATGGGCGGCGCGTCCCTATGGCACGCGAAAAAAATAAAAATAAATATAATTTATTAGGTTTTTTTTGTTTTTTGTTTTCAATAATTCGAAAAACATTCATCTCCCCATAATGAATTTAATCGAATCGGAAAAAAAGAACGGCTCTGACCGACGAAACCGCCGTTTGATGCGAAATATTTTTGTTTGGTTTTTAGATTCCGAGCTGATTCTGATATGTGTGTGTGTGTGTTTTTTTTTTATTCTCGGTCTGTAAATAACTTTTCTACCCCAGAAATATTGCTCTAGTTTAAGTATCAAATTTTAATACTATTGCCGTGCAGCTTATATTATATTCGATTAAATAATTTACCTTCAGACGGTGTTTTTTATACGGACATGAAATAAATATTTAAAGTTTTTTCCGGAGCTGGACATTTTTTTTTTTTTTTTTTTTTATAAATTATCCGGCCTCCCTTGGAAACCAATTGCCGACCCCCGGTGTCATACCGGCGAGAAGTGAATTGTTTTTTCCGAGAATGACGACGACTAACGATAATATCACAAAGGTTGTGCCAACTAAAGTGATGTGACATAAACTTTTCTGCATCCAAATTTCGGTTTTTATAATTGTGATTTTATATTCTTTAATTCACGTCTCATAAAACTATTATCTTATTGTCAAAAGCATTAAATACGTTTTTACAATTCAAAAAATAGCACCTCAATTATAAATGTATTTTTAAAAAAAAAAACAATTATACAAAAAAACCATACATATTACACTATAATTTAAAAAATATATTACTAGCTGTCCCGGCAAACGTTGTTTTACTCATAATAATTGTTTATTTTAGTAGGACGCCTTGAAATTAATGAAATTATTTAATACGTTTTATAAATGTAAAAAAATAACCTACTGATTTGATTTTTAGGGTTAAAAAAACAGAACGGTCGAACGCAAATGTTGGATTTTATAATTAGAAAATCCGCATTTTCGGACATTGGCGAATTTTTCCCATTACCAGTGTCAACGCGACTGGTTGGGAAGGAATCGCCCTGTATACACGACACGACGACGTCAATTATTGTTATTGTTATTATATACGGTGCGTGTGTGTGCAATAGTATGCGCGCGCGCGCGCGGCTGGCGATGACAAAAATGCGGACAAATAATGGCGCTCGGCGGCGGCGGCGGCGGCGGCTGCGGCGTCGGCGGTGGCGGTGGCGGCGGCGTCGGCTGTGGCGGTGGCGGCGGTGGCGGTGGCGTCGGCGGTGGCGGACACCGTTAAGAAAAAAAAAAGTCGCAGAGTGACGGCCGGTCTCGCGGCGGCCGGAATGACGGGGCCGGGGCCGCAGAGTGATGGGAAGCGCCGCCGCCGGCACCGCGAGACGCGGACGTCGCCGTCACAGAATCAGCCGACCAGATAAAAAAAAAAAAAAAAAAAAAAGAAAAAAAAAAATGTAAAGAAACCCGCACCGCGCGCGAGAATGTCCCGCCGTCCGTCACAGCGAGAACAATAATCGCACGGAGAGGCGCACGTCGCCGCCGAGTAGTTTATTTGTTTTCGTTACCACCGTCGCCGCCAATTGCGGACGGACGGACGCGGTTTATATACCGAAAACGACGACGTGCTCGATTTCAATCTCCAACGGAAATTTTTAACCGCAATTGCGCCGGCTTTAATAAATTCACCGCGCGCGCCGCGATTACGTTACAATCGGCCATTTCACGAACACGCCGTTTAAATTAAACATTTTACGATTTTACCGCTAAAAAATAAAAAACAACATATTTTGCATTTTCACCGTGTTGAAACGTTCGATTTATTCGACGTTCGTTTCTGTACACGGTTCCCTTTGAAAATCTCACCGTACAGCACTGCGTGTTTTACTAGAATCTCATTTTGCGATTATTGCGAAACGCTGCGACTCGTGTCGTTTTTGAAATTATTACTTTTTCGGGAAATTCAATTTGTGTACAATAAAAAAATTTAAAAAAAAAACCCCACTCTGAATTCGGTAAATTGCAGGTTTGGTCAGGTTTAGTAATCGGCCTATCGTGATCGCTCGGTTATCAACAAAAATAAAACCTATGTATTTTTTTAAATTTTTTTTATAGAAACCCAGAGTTACCGTTCAAATGAAAAACCGTATCGGATGGAAAATCCACATCTGTTAAGGTACGGCACAAACGTTTCTGGGGGTGGGGGGTTTCTTGCTGACCGAAAAAAATGTTTTCGAGAAAAAAAAAACGCATCTTAGTAATATTAATTCATTAAAATTAATAAAAAAAATGTTCGCTGCACCGGAAATTACAAATTATTACTTTTTGATTAAATCTCGAAGGTCATCGAACATACGTTTCTATTTATTACCCCCCGATTCGCAGTGTCGGACAATCATTTAAGCGTTGTTTTTACTTTTTACTTTTTTTTTTTTTTTTAACCGCAATTTTTCTGGTATTTCGCGACTGCAATGTGAATAAACCAATTAAACAAGTATTAAATTGAATATATTATTATTATGACGTACACGCACCTCGAAAATGCTAATCAGACTGTGTAGGGGAACAAAAAAAAAAAAAACAATAGCCATGATTTCGAACTCTTTTGGTTCGGTGCCTGCCCGTCGACCGACCTAAGTTTACTTATTCCGCAACGATTAAATTACACGCGCATGCTAATTAAGTGCTGCCGGGCAATTAAAACTCTTGTTTATATACTCGGGTCGGATATTGTCGTGCGGCCCGATGTTATAACGATACTCATTCGAATCGCGTTGTATGTGATGGAAACAAAAAACAAAAAAAAAAAAAAAAAAAAAAAAAAGACAAAAAAATACAAATATTGATGTAGTTGCCCCGAGAGCAATGGTTCAGCAATACAACGCGTGATTCGATTTACAATACAGAGAGAGAGAGAGAGAGAGAGAGAGAGAGAGAGGTACAGTGAATCCTTAATGAACCGGATAAAAAGCCGAGGAAAAGAAGAAAATATAAAAAAAAACCAAAAGAATAACTCAAACTGCTAATGGTTATTAGACCACCGTTAAGAGCAATTCGAACCGGAAAACGAATCTGGGCAAAGTTTTGTTCAAAAATGAATTGGTCAACTACAATTAAAAATTGTATTAATTTTGTAAATATGAAATAAATTTTACTGCAATTGTCCGTGTTTTTTCGTCTCAAGTTTACGAGAATATTTACGCGGCTTTAAAAAAAAAAAAAAAAAATTACTACAAATTATAAACAAATTATTTTATAAATGATTAAGTAATTAAAAAATGAAATTCAATCGCAAACAAGATAACATTTATTTTTATTTCACTAATATTTTGCATACACTTCGAAAGAAAACAAATTATTTTTATAAATGATTAAGTAATACAAGTTAATTAATTAACTTCACGTAATTAGGCCGGTTCGACCTACTTTGCGTGAAATATTTAAAACTAAATCACAACGTAAAAAGTAGAACATCGGAAATGGTTTATTTTTCAAAAAACCTATAACAACTGATTAAATCAGTTATGCGACTTGGATATGATTTTTCTAGATACGACTTGAACGTGTTTTCTCGCATTTTAGACTCGGCGTGTTTTTCCCGAACGCCGTCGATCGGAGCATTAGATTTATGACGGTAGAAAAGTTATTCGCAGGTAGAAATAAAAAAAAAAAAAAAGTAAAGAAAAATGGGCATCCCGCCGCGCATTATGGTACGAAAAATGAAAAAAAAATTAAAACTTTTAAAACGTCAACGGGTGGGCGGACGGAGCGGCGATAAACTGATAATGTCGTCGCCGGTTCGTTTCCCGTCCGTCGCCGAACGTTGACGGCCCGCCGAAAAAAGAAACTTACCGGATTTCCGTTCACGCTGTGTCCGTTTCCAGACCCACGTACACGAACCGGCTTCAACGGCCGTCACTTATTTTGATTTACACATTTTTTTTTTTTTTTTTTTATCACTCCGTTTTTATCGATCCGTCAAGTTTTTCTATTTCTCTCTATATATATATATATATTTTTTTTTTTTTTTAATTCCAAACGATTCTGTACGTAGCCAGGAGTGCATTGATTTTACTATGATGTGTGTTTTTTGTATTTTTTTTTTTGTTTTGTTTTGCGCCTTTAACAATTTTTTTACCGGAAATTTTGCTCCAATCACATTCAATTTGGTGTATCGGGAGAGGGGTCATTTTTAGACTTTCTTTGTAGTTTTCCCGAATAATCAGGACAAAATGGAAAACGCACGCAGTATAACGGTTTTCTATTAATTTTCTAGTTTTGCGTTTTTGTTGTAATTCACTTAAACATAATAGACTTGAAATGTTTACCGAACACTTATATCAGCCGTTTCTAGACGTGATTAAATTTCCATGACATTCCAGCGATTTTTTTTATACTAACCGAAGCCATTTTAAATGCATTGTGGTTAATAATTTGGTTTAATTACGTGGATACAATCTGTTTGTCTTCTTTTAGCCACATAAAAATATCGAAAATCCGTAGACACGACATTTCAATGCGCGATTAACCGAACATCGCTCGGAATCGTTATTCGTTAACAATGATTTATCCGTTGCGTATAAATTACATTCCCACCTTCCCAACTTCCCGCCTACAACAGTGTCTTTTTCGCGACGTCGTATAATATCTAATTTTCTCGGTTGTTCGTTCGCGGGCTCGTATTTGTTACTACAATTTCACACGATAACACCGTGTCACTGATGTGAGGTTTTTGTCGGTCCTTTTAGGCTGGACTTGGTGCTCAACCGACGTCGGTCGTCACCGAACGTTTAGCGCTTAACTGACGGCAAATTTAGTCGATCGCGTTTGTTATATGGTACGTTATTTTGTTATTTGTTAATTTTATTGAGTTTTTAATTACCATAAACTTTATCTTTTGGAAATATGAATGCATACATTGTAAATTCATTGATATTATTTACGCAATCAACGGAATAAAAAAAAGACGGAGACGTGTGATATCACGTCCACCCAGTAATCGTAGACTGGCCAATTAAAGGAGAATTCTGTACGCCGTTTTCTATAATTTTTTTCCTACATTATCAGACACGTTGTCGTAATTTTGTACTATTGCTTGACAAACTTCAAGCCAAGCTTTTATTTCGGCGTCGCGGTCTTTGTATAACACACAAGAGAGGTCCCACAATGGCGGACGAAGACGTACCTCAGAAATAATACGCTCAGTATGGATTTTTTTTTAGCTTTTTATAAAACAATATAATATTTTATAAATTATAACTAATAAAATTAACAATTTACAATATAAAACAAAATTGTAATATCACATATAAATTTGCGTACGCGCGTACGGTCGGTCGGTGGTCAGCCTTAGGATTTTTTAGTTTTTCTTATTTTTTTTTTTTTTTTCTACGACTGGATCGTCCGATAATATATTTTTTTACGAACGGGGGAGGTGGGACTGAAATGTTTCCCAAGTCGCGTGACCCGCGTGCAATCTGCCGGCGGCGGCGTCAACGCGGACGCGCCGATTCGTTTTCGGGAGAATAAAAAAAATACTCGGTGATATTATATTGTTGTACGCAGAACGCGTTATATTCTCACAGGAAATTACAATATTTATAATACGTACGTATAGGGTGGGCCGAAAATTGCCGGCGCCGACGGAGTTGGGCCATTGTTATCGCGAAAATTGCGACGACGACGACGACGAGAGGATAAATATTTTATGACGGGTTTTTTTTTTTTTTTCGCCGTCCCCCATTTTTTTTATCTTTTTGTCGTTTGTCTCTCGCGCGATACTATGGCGATTGTTATCACCGACGCCGCCGTAACGTATCGTTTTTATTTTGTCCCGCGAACATTCGGGGGAGGGAGTGGTGAGGTGGAATAAAAAAAAAAATATTAAAAAAAAAAAAAAAAAACGTTGCGCGCACAGTCGGTACTTAAATATTGTTATATTTATGATAAGTATACGGCGAACGAGGACTTTCTAAAACGTTTTTTGCACACGCGCCGCGGGGTAAATGGACGGAAATAATAACCAGGCGAGTTACTCGACATTTCGTCGGCCGTCAACCGATCTCGCGGGTTTTCCAAATATTCGGTAAAAACATGTAAAGCCCGTATTGATGACCAAGGGCTCGGATTTTATAGCGCTAAAAACGACTGAAAAAAAAAAAATCATAAAATACGCACAATATATGCCGTGAAAACAAGGAAAATGGCGAAAAAGGACATGTTATAAACTGACAATTTAAAAAAAAAAAAAACTTATATTTATTAAATAATAGTTATAAGTATAACTCTTCGTGTCCTTTCTAATGCCCCGGGTATGTCGGAGCACTATGACCTCAACTTACCAACAATATCAACGATTGTTTCTTATCACTATAATAAATTTCATAAAAACTCCTTCAACCACACAAATCGCCTCATATCAGGAAAAAAAAAAAAATGTATAATATAAATCGAAAATGTGGCTGTTTACCATAAACGAGATTTATGAAAAATACAAAATAAATCGTTATATTACGCGTATTAATAAAAAAACAACAAAATTATAGCATTAAAACTTGGAAAATATGCAAATAGCAATATCAAATTTTTTATTTGGAATCCTCGGTGCATAAAACAGATTTATAGCTCACTCTGTTATTTTTATCTGTATCCTCTAATAATTAGCAAACGCTATAAAATCCGAGCCCCGTTGATAACAAACGTTTTTAAGATAGGCCGTGGTAGGTCATTTTTTAAAATTATTCACAGTGCAGCGAACCTACTTAGGTCTAACCTCGAAACCTCAAACGCGATCACAATACCGTATCGTATTTACGCGTAATTTCGATTTTTTCGACATGATAGCCGACGATTTATATAATTTATTAAAATCAAAGTCGGGTAACAGGGGGCACACTAAAAAATTACGTCGTTGAAAACCGAATACAAATGTCTGCCCCGATTTGTTCGTGGGTGGACACGTTCAGGGATACCGGTAGTGTGCAAAAGAAACATAATGGACCTTCCAGAACCTTTGAAGGGAACGAAAGAGCAGTTACGGTCAATTCCGAACGTTATATTAGCGTGATTGTGGATTTTTTTTCTGCCCAAACTTAAAGAAATGAATGTAGGGGAAGTGTGGTTTCAACAGGATGGCGCCACACGGCTCACACGGCAAGAAGGTCAATGAATATCTTCCGTGAACACTTCCTCGAACGGCTCATCTTTCTCAGAGGCGACCTTCGGTGGCCAGTACCTAACCACCAGATTTAGCCCCATGTGATTTTTTCCTGCGGGGCTACCTTAAATCTTTGGTGCACACGGATCGTCCAAAGATCCTTCGTCATCCCAAAAAACAATATTTGTACGGCTATTGCCGACATAAGCACACATATGGCTGGAAAAAGTGGACGGAAATTTCGAATTCCGACTATCTCGGTGCGTTGACGAGAACGGTGGCCACCTTCGAGATGTAGTAATTTAAATCCAAATAAAATAAAACTTTAAATGTACCCCCCTATGCGCAGAAGAAAAAAAAAAATTAAATCAATATTGCCAATTGCTTTTGTGTTATGATTTTTTTTTTTTTTAAAAATAAGGAAGTAACCATGTGTGTATAACCACCCTGTATATTACGTATAGGCGAGGGGGGCTGTATACGTATACATGCACACCGGTATTATATTAATTTCGTTGGCGTTTTACTTAAATTAGCCCATTTGTGTTGGCGAATAAACAATAATAATAGATACCGATCTCCGGTACGTAAATCATTCGTCTCGTGTAAACCGTTTTCCCGGCAACGTTAACGTTATGCGTACGCGTCGCGACGCTGCTATAATATAACACGGAGCTGCGCGCGCGCGATCGTGAGGTATTATTGTTATTGTAATTTATGTCTTTAAACCGTTCACGACGAGCTCGCGGTGGTTTTTTTTTCTTCTGTTTTTTCTTTTTTTTTTTTTTTTATCCGTTGCCCGTTCCGTCCTTTAGGGGTCGTTTCTTCATCTCGTATATATATATATATATATATATATATCGAGACTATATATATATATATATATAAATACTTTTTATAGAAAAACGTCCGTATTTATTATTTTATCGCGCTGAAAAACACCGCGCGACTATAATGCGCGTGCGGCGCAGACGTCGGAAAAATAACAGACGGTTTTTGTACGCGGGCCGGTCGACGGTAAAAAAAAAAAAAAAAAAAAACTGCCGCACGATTCGATAATAAAATATATTGCGATTATTAAAGGCGGCGCGGCATTTGTTTAATGCGTTAAAATATCGAGAGGGAACCTAAACTGATGTTCGACGTTTTTACGGACGAAATAGACGCGACAACATTGTGTGTAACCAACACCCAGACGACATCGATCGTGCATATTACAATTGATATCGGTACGCAAATATTTTAAACATAACCTCCTCAGTCCATAATAATTTTTATTCAAAAATGTGACATGTGAATATGGCGTAGAAAAAATATTTAGATATAGAAATATTTATAATTATAAATATTTTTAACTGGTACGCTGCTATGTTATTTTAATTTTATCCAGTTAAATATTCTTAAAATTATAAGATAATGATGAAAAACAATAATTATAAAAATAAATTGTTGAAATTGCAATTTTATTGCAATAATAATAAAAAAACGTATTTATTTTCAGGTGGAACACGTTTTAAGGTCACTTTTACCAATGAATATAAGCATCTAAAAAAAGATGAAAATGCAATAACTTCAGTGCACTAATTATATAGCCAATTGTGAATCTAACGCAGGTATCGTGTGTAACCATCAAGTTTATTCAATTTTTTTAACGGCAGAGTCTATCGATAATTACGATAAAATATAAATTAAACCTTAAATGTTAATAAAACTACGTGATACATGCATATTGTACAGTAATTATTTTCACGATTCATATCATCATCATTTATGCTGGGCTAAATAAAATTCACGCAAAACCAAATAAAAACAAAACAAATTCGAATAAATTTCAAATGGTTGGTTAGGTTAAGTTAGGTTAGGTATTTCAATTGGCCATTATTTTTTGTTGAAAATTTGACCACGTCTAAAACGGACTGATATAAGTATCCGGTGGAAATTGCAGGTTTTCTACGATTACTTTAAACCATGTATTATAACAGAAAAAAAAAAAAAAAACAAAATCGAAAATAACAGAAACCGTTATTACGCATATTTTCGCGGTTTTCTCAATTATTAAGAGAGAACGAATAATACGCATAATAAAACCCAGAGTGTTTGAATCACCGACGATTATTGTGTACACCAGTTTCCGCAACACCGTGATTTTCCCAACGATTACCAAGATGTCCTATAAGATTACCAAACATTTGTACACTGTTTTCCGTCAGTCATTCACCGTGCTCTGATGAAACCGATACATTTCTCGCTACGTTCATAATCATCGTCAATATAAATAATATTTGAATTTTTATGTAAAAAGAAAAAAGCCTTGGAAATCTTGCCTAGAGTAAATAATTTGTCTTAGTCCGGGCCTGCCTGACGGCACGGTGTATGCGCGAGAAATTTCTCATTGTACGGGTATAATATAAACCTATAGAATATATAGAAACCCGACAATTTTAACTTTGGTAGAAAAAAAAAAAACAAAACGACACTATTTAACGTCCGGCTAGTCAATTTTTTGTTGTTTTTTTTTTTTATTTTATTTTTATTTTATTACGATGCGACGAGCGTGCCGGAGTGTTTTTTCCCTCTCATTCTTCTTCTAATTTTTCTGCTCATTAAATTATTTCGGCGGGACTAACGTTATTATTATTTATCGACCGCGGATCGTACGGTGCCGGTGCGTAATATTCGACGATGCTAATCATTCATTAGCCGTCGGGTTTCGTCGTAATAAAATTAAACAAAAAAAAAAAAAAAACGCCGCACGCGTGACCCGGACCGTCGCCGTCGATGCGTTTGGAACACCCGGTGGCGGCGGTCCGTTGGAAAACGTCTCGGGATTGTTATTCCGGATTCGCGGACAACCGCGCGGCCGAGGTGAAACCGCACGCGTAAACGAAGCGAAAAATAGCATCGATCGCAGAAGAATATAAGGGGAAAGTTCGTGCGACGTCGATAAAATATTTACGTACACCATACCCGATATAAATATATACACACCCGAGGAGCGGGTTCGGCTATTCTGATCGAAATCGAGGTTGTATGTAGCGTTAACCTAACCTATATAAAACCTATGTATGGATCGCGGATCTACAGGAATCTCTAATGGGAGCGGGCGGACGGGCGAAATATTTTTCCTAGGAGCTGAACGGATAATAAAAACCATGCGTTTTCCCGTTTTCACCGCCGTGACGACCAAATCGACTAATTATAACTATCGTCCGTGTCGCCGAGGCAGCCGATAAATCGAAAAAAAAAAAATAAAATCCAATTTTCGTATCGAAAATATACCGAAAACCCCGTGTGTTCCGCCCGAACTAATTTCGATCACGATAAAAACGTCGAGTTTCCTAGGTTTCGATCGAAACGTAATTTGATATACAAATAATGGAAATTTCTATTGTTCTTTTTTCGTTTAACCGTTCATCGGTATTTTAACGATAAAGCTGAATAACGAAAATCGCCCGGAACGAAACGGTAGAAAATTAGAATACGGAATAAAATCCGTCCGTCCCAGGCCCCGTCAATATGGTCGGGTTTGTTTTCGTCTAAAACGTCGTATATTCGTCCTTTAAAAAATTGCCTCGAACTGGTAACGGGGAAAAAAAAGTCCTTATCTTTAAGGATTATCAAATGGTAAAACAAACGAAATTTCAAATTTTACAAAATTCTTCGATTTATTTGAAGAAAACTTGCTCCGGAACAACCGCCCGGGGCCGTGCGGTATAAAACCGACAATTGACTTTCGACGGTTAAAATTATTATTTTGTTTTTTCAATTTACTTGACCGAGTTCGTGTAAATTATACACGGCCCCCTGCCTTGGGCATTGGTAGAAGTAGCAGTAGTAGTATTAGTTAGTAGTAGTTAGTAGTAGTTAAAAGTAGTAGCGGTAGAGTCATGGTAGACGTTAGATACCTAACCGGTAGTCATGGCAACGGGTAAACTGCGAAACGGGGAATTACAGCCGACCGCCGCCGTCGCAGTATTATAATAATACCCCCGCCCTCCCCCCCTCCCGTACATATATGTATATATATATATTATAAATAAAAAAATAAAAAAAAAGAATGAAAAAAAAAAATAAAAAAAAATACAGTACACGACTTATTATAAACGGCTGTGCTCGTTATAATGCCCACTGCGAGGTAGGTATAGGTGGTGCCTCTATATATACGCGCGTACAGTATAATACTTGCCGTTTTTACGACTCCGCGTTTATATACGGAAATTAGCATAAGCTGAAAAACCGTCGCGGCCGCCCATATGGTTTTTATTTCGTAGTCGTCGTTTGTTTGTTTCTATTTCTTTTTTTTGTTTTATTATTATTATTCTTCGTTCTCGGGGCCCCCGTAACCCGTCGTATAACTTATACCTATACATATATATATATATATATATACACGCTTAGCCGTATAGGTGTACAATAAGTAATACGATAAAAAATCGTTCAATAATAAAACGACACACGGCGGATCTTAAAAAAAAAAAAAAAAAAAATACAATTTAAACGCGCGCACCGAATTATACGTATATATTTTATATACGCATAGCGATTTTATTAATATTTTACCCTCGGCGGCGGACACGGTGTTTAACATCACGCTACTCGTACCACTTTTATATAATATTATTTTAACCGTACCTACCGGCTGCGACACGACACATATATTTTTATATATATACGGTGTATAAATGGCCTAAAGCCGCTCATTAATATTATAATTCGAACGTACACGAAAGGTCAGCGAAATTCGGTATGGCGTGTCCCGGGTCTATCCGTCTCTACAGCGCGGCGTCGGCGGTAGCGCGGCGCGCACGCTGTATATATTATAATAATCCGAATTTAAATTTTTAATACGGCCGCCCGCGGTACTTACTCACCTACCCGTGACCGGGTATAATTTTTGTTTTTTTTTTTTTGTCTTTTTTCATCTGTTTATTTTATATTGTTTTATTATTATTATTATTATTATTTTTTATTGTGACGTAGCCCGCTGTCGTCGTCCGTTCTCGCCTTGTCTTGCGGCCGCCACCGCCGTACGTACAAATAATACCGAATAATATTCGTACGTTACACTCGCCCGAAAAACGCCGGCCGCCCACGATACGCCTCGTGAGACCCGCAATGTAATTTTATTCCAAGGACGCTTTTATTCTCGCCGTAACACATACGAACAAAACAAAAAAAACAATAATATTATCGTGCGACAACGTGTGGAAATCCAACGGTTTTCCGCCGTATTCTTCACCCCGAATTAAACCACCGCCGAAGATCCCGACGTTTTTTTTTTTTTGTTATAATTTAGTGTGGCCGGCCGACGCGCAAAGAGCCGAAAACGATTACGAATTACGAAAACGCGTTAATTTCCACTATTTTACACATACATTCATTCGTGCGAAATGAAACCACGGTTTTAACCGTTTTTTAATAATATAATAATAATTCTATAACGTCACATTTTCTTTTTTTTTTTTTTGTTTCTCATGATACAACCGTAAAAATATATAAAAACCCGTCTTTCCGTGACAAAATGTTTTCTTTGTCTTTTGTATATTATAATAGGTCCCGCGTACCAATTGCACCGCAATTTTAATATCGTTATTAGAACCGCAATTATAGTATTATATTTTAGGTAACTACAGCAATTATTAAACGTTACGTATTATAATAATTAATTTATGAAATATAGTCGGTGGTTTTTTCAAGTCTCACGGATGTTACAAAAATATATATATGTATAAATATATATATACTCGTATGTTAATCGTAGGTACAGATGACGAACGGTTTTCACGTCGCACACGTGGCACAGTTTAATGGAATATATTTTGATAAAAGGCACGCAATCCAGTGGGTTTTTAGTCGAGTAAATTTTATTTAGCGCGGAAAACACGGCGAACATTTTAATTGAACATACTTGCAGCTGGCCATTGTACAGGGTGCGGCGGAGCCGACTGACGAGTTTTGATGGGCTATAAATAACGAACAGTAAAACTTAGAGAAAAGGTTTTTTTTTTTTTTTTTTTTTTAATTTAAATCAGTATTCAATTTCATTTTTAAAAATTATTTTTTTAAAATTATATCTCCAAGATGGCGGCCGTCAGCATTGATACACTGTTGTAGACGATTTCTGAAGCTCTGATATGATTTTCGGTACATTTCGACTGGTATGGCCTCGACTTCCGCGGTGATTTTCTGTTTAATTTCTTCTATGGTATGTGGGCAATGTCTGAAAACCTTATCCTTAAGGTAGCGCCAGAGGAAAAAATCACATATCCTTAAATCTGGGGACCGTGCTGGCCAGCCTATGTCCTCTCAGAGAGACTAACCGCCCAGGGAACATTTGTCGCAAGACAGCAAGTGAAATTCTAGTTGTTTGTGCTGTAGCTCCGTCTTGCTGAAATCATACATCTCCCAAATCATGTTCTTCAGCCATTTCCTCCAACCTATGCTGCAGATAAGTTTCCAACATCACGACATAACGAGCGGACGTGACAGTGACGGTCCTGGTCTCGTCCTCGAAATAGTAGGGGCCGATCACCCCAAATTGGGACACAGCACACCACACTGTCACTTTAGGAGAGTGGAGTGGTCTTTCATGGAGCTCCCGTGGATTATTTGTAGCCCAGTATCGAACATTTTGTTTATTTACAGTTCCAGAAAGATGAAAATGGGCCTCATCGCTACAGGAAAAAGTTGATATCGGAGGAATTTGCAGAAGAAAAGCCCTTTGTGTAGCGGTCACAGTATGATTATTT
This sequence comes from Tuberolachnus salignus, assembly GCA_956483605.1. Taxonomy (NCBI): domain Eukaryota; kingdom Metazoa; phylum Arthropoda; class Insecta; order Hemiptera; family Aphididae; genus Tuberolachnus; species Tuberolachnus salignus. The sequence continues at coordinate 27,368,150 of OY101434.1, read as the reverse complement.
TCGTAATACGCACGCACGACGAAACCACGATGTACACCTGTCCAGACCATGATTACGAATAAAAACGGCATTACCGTACAATTCAAAATATACCACTTATTAAGGCCTGCTCTTATCTTATCACAGGCTAATGACATCATTAAACTCGTCAGTCGGCTCTGCCGCACCCTGTATATGCATAATAATTTTTAGTTTTATCGTCCAGTCAACAGTAAACCACTCCGGGGGTCTTTGCAAAACTAATTTACATTTATACTACTGATACTCAGTTCGGGAAAAATCGCAAAAGTTTACTTGCAGCGATAAACGTGTATTAATTAACGTTCAAAGCGTGAAAATAAGTTTGGTTAAAGATATTTATTATATACTCGGATTTCGTTTTTATTTCTTCTTCTCGGGTTTTATTAATTTTAACCACCCTGCCCGATTAAAACATCTTCAGTACACGCCACTGAACCGTAATTCAGGCGGGGGAGGGACATCTTTAAAAACCATCCGTATGCAAATGTGTTGAAGTCATTTCAATCAATAGAATCGCACCATCAGCGACCGGGGTCTAGAGCGAAAACTGTTGTATAATTTTTTTGTTTGAACTTATTTCAAAGATCCAGATATAGGAAATTACAAAAAAAAAAAATAATAATAATAATAATAATCTTTAAAATTCGTCAAATATGAAACTTTTAGAACTTTTTTTGTTTTTTTTTTTGTCATTTCCCCGAACAATTGTCTACACGTTGAGCCGCCGCCTAGCCCTATCGCGGCTCAATATGATATTCTACAAATAATCGTCGAAATTATTATTTTCCGCGCGTTCTCTTAAGAGAATGTTTTACAGTAAATCTACGGCAGGGATTATGGGTCGGGAAAGTCATAGGGCCACGTGCACCGGTACGATAGCTAATAATTGTATGCTCGTATAAACCGTCGTCGTCGCGGCGGCGGCGGCGGTAACGCTCGAGGTTCGACAAATTGGGTGTAATTAAAAATTCGTGAAGGAAAAAAAAAAAAGAAAAAAAAAACGTGGGACGCGATATGATAATAATAATAATAATAATAATAACATTACCTCGTTATAAAGTAACGGCGAGATTGGGGGTGGGTGGGAACACGACTCGTAATATTAAGACATCCGCCGGCGCAAACGTGTTGTGCACACGCCGCGGTCGACGACGGCGGGCGCCTCGCCTGTGCCCCCGAGCCGTGGGTCGGCTTTTTAACCTACCCCTACGGACCGCATATATACACATACATCTATAGACGAATGATAAATCGGAGATAATATAGAGATAACGGAGATGGTTCGCAGTCGTCGTCTCGGAACCCGCGTATAGATGTATTATTATAGAGGGTCGTCCGCCGTATTATAATAAATATCGATGTCGTGTCCAATAATCATTTATGTCTGTATAATTATTGTAGGGAAATAATTCGAGGGCGTAGCTCGGCCATATCGCAACGGTCCCGGGCTTCAAGTGAAATTGGAAATTATTCGTACGGTGGTAAACTCGAGACGTTATCCCGAGATTGTATCGTCGGACGGCCCCGAACGAAGAGCGCGTTTCCTGAGGATTTCGTCGGAAGACAAGAGTACACCGCACCGCTAGCAACATGATAGAACCGCACTGGAGGGACCCAAGTAACCTGTACAGGAGGGCAGTCCTTCGAACTGAACTTTGGAAATTTTTTTAACTACCCGACCTAAATTGGTTTGAACTGCGCATATAAAAAACGACGCGTAAAACGTTTTAGGAGAATCGGACAACATTAAATCGTGCCGCCGAAAAGTTAAAGTTGTGTATCCCTATTTTTTATTTTTTTTTTTACTAGAAAACAACATAGTTTTTTATGTAATAACAACTGTATCGAAAAAAGTATACGATTATAATTTGTTTGAAAAAACATTCTACGTAAATTTCATGCTTATATATATATTTATTTTAAAAAATGGCATTCTTAATTAATAATGTTAATTTAAAAAAAAAAAAAAACTGTAATTTAATATGTATATTCACAAATTCATATACTTTTTTTTTAAACTATTTATCCAAAATAGTAAATTTCTCGGAGTCTGCGTATGTATCGCGATAGTCATTCACAACTCGGAGGCTTGTACACAAATACAATTAGAAAAACTGCACCCGTGGATACGACAATAAATGTGGCCTAATATATACGGACTATTTGAAGTAGAACATTATTAGATCGCCGCCTTACTGGAGTTGAACGTTCGAGCGAAAACACGAAGAAACAGGACCCGGCCAAAAGATTAATTATAAGTCAAAAAAATGACGATCTAGGAACGTGCACGTGAAGGGGCGAAAATGCTATTGTAGAAGCCACGACCACGAGGAAAAATTTATCAAGACCGTGAGATTAGCTCCGAAATGACCGTTTGAATTGATAAAGCTCACTGTGCGATAAAACTATAATATTATCGCGATGGTGATTTGGAATTTGGTCATTTGAAAAACTTAAAATTGAAGTCAATGCACTAGGATTTAATACTTTAAGCGTCGTTAAAAATACCAGTCCATTCCGACCAATGTCATTGAATTAGATACGTACAGGAACCACAAAATAACGTAATCTCTTCGGGTAAACATTACTTATGTCGCATTTTCGGCCGATTGAGCATTTATTCGTAATATCTGTGGTATTCGAGATGTACAATGATACATTATTTATAGCTTTGACCGTAACATTCGAACGCGTCGGTTTTGAAATTTTGAAATAATATAGTATTGATTTTTTTTTAAAAAAAAAAAACTATGTTTATAGTAATTTCGGGCGAAATGTACGAATTTTTTTTGGCTTTATATAATATATAAATATATTATTTACGATTATTCACTCTCGTACACCTACGTAATTTCGTTAGTTGTCCGGGGGTTTTTTTTATTTTCGGACGTCGCCCCCATCGAACCTCTGCCCTCGGCCCCGGTACAAGACGACACGCGTGTTCACGTCAGGACGTAAATTATAATAATATTTATTATTCTTTAGGTACTCTGGCGTTATATTAACGGCCGACTTCCTCGACCCGGCGGCGGCGTCGACCGTTGCGCACGTCTCGGCACCGTCGTTTGTTGCGAGTAGTAGTAGTCATTCATAATATTTTTTTTTTTTTTGGTTTTTTTTTTTTTTTTTAATACGTTTCTGCCTGCGTGCTCGCATATATATATATATATATATATATATATACACACATACACGTATAATAACATGTAATACGTTAATTAGTGTACGCAGGAAATGTGACGGGAGAGGGTTATACCGCAGTGGGTAATAGTCTAGCAATATTATGGTAGTAGGTAATAGGTAGTAGTGGTAATAGTGGTAGTGGTAGTTGTGCTGGCTGTAATAGTAGTCGTATATTATAATAATATTATTTGTGTAAACATCTGTTCATGAATATGTATATCAGTGGATAGCATGTGTCGTGCACGCGGACCCGGGCGATCTCCTCGTCGGTGCCGGCCGCGGGCCGCTCGTTTGCGCCCCTTTTTCTTTTACGTAATGTTATTATTATTATTATTATTATTACATTGCGTAATAATCTCATTATCGTCGAAAATCGTCGTTTTTGCGTTTACACGAGCGCAGAAATTAATTCCGTAAAGACATTTTTCGTATGGAGCGCCCCGCTTTATATGGCTACGCGTACGCGTGGCTTTGAAAATGAAACGGATAAAATAGATCCCTCGACGCTTTCGGAATGCGGAGCTGGAAAAGAACGGAAAAGGATTAGCTGGACAGCAAGAGTAACGAACGAGAACGTACTACTGGCCCGTGTTTGAGAAACAATATCCGCAATAAATTGCATAAAGCGGCGGCGATGGGACACGATAAAGAATTGCATCACATTACAATAGAAGGTGCAATCGAGGGTCGAAAACTACCGGGGAAGACCGGAAAGAAACTCGTACACATCTCAGTTTGGAAAAAGATATTTTTTAAGTTAAACACTTACGCCGTAGCTGAAGATCGGGAGAAAAAAATTGAGGACGGAGTTAAACGTTGTAAACCAACCTAACATATTACGGGTTGAAAAAGAAAAAAAAGAACAAGTATATATATCGTCAAATCGATCATTCTTCATCGGTCTAATACTCGGTTATCTCACGGCAATCGGTCGGTACTATTTTGTTGTGTATACCCGAGATTCGGCACGAATTTCCAAACTTTAAATTGCTTACCCTAAACAACGGCCGTCTTTAGCTTTCGAATCTAATTGTGATTCGGATACAACCGCACCGTTCTTGTGGTTACCCATTACGGGGGGGAGGCGCTGAATCCGAGTCGGATTAACGTAAAGGCAGACGAGACGTTCGCCTAGGGCTCCGGGATTTTCACGCTCGAAAGGCGTCCCGCTCTTGAAAAATCATGATCTATTCTATTATTATAATATATTCAATAAATATCAATTTTTGAAAAATATGTGTAATTTATTAGACTCTATACGTTTGTATATAGCGATAAAAATGTGTACGAGCATTTTTGCCGGGCCGAATAAATTGTAATCGCGTAAAACCAAATAAAAAGTAAAAAAAATGTCAATTGGCATGGCATTTAGTAATTGGTAATTACAAATATAGCTATTTACATAGTTCGAAAATCCGTGAAATTTACGGGTTTCTACGATTACTTTACACCGAATTACAACAACAACAACAAAAAAATCGAAAATAACAGAAACCGTAGTTACAAACCGCGTATATTTTGGCGTTTTTCTTCAGGTTCTGCCAATTATTATAAGAAAGAAAAGAAAAAAACCTACCCATCATAATAAAACCAATACATTCCTCATCATAATCTAATATGAAGTGTTAAGATGTATGTAAATATACATATGCCGCGGGCGCAGAGGCGCCTTGGAAATATTGCCTAACGTAATATTTCGTCTTAATCCGGGCCATAGTAGTTATCACGAAAAAAATGTCGACGAAAATAAAATGCCAAAAAAACCAATTTATTATAATAGGAATAGGATAAAAATAATTAAAAATAAAAAGAAAAAAACCAGGGAAAGCAACGATTATTATAATATTATTTCATTTCTCTGTACAAAAAATAATAATTATGTTGTAATGAATAATTATGTTATTATATTCGATTGCATCACTAGTCGTCTAGACTGCGTATACTATCTAAATTAATTCTGGACCCAACTGTAGCGTATACCGTTTCAAAATTCCCACATGCTATACAGTGTCGCGAAATTTTTTATCATTTATTTTAACCGTCATTTGTATTTGCACCGCTATAATTATTCCCGTGACCGACAATCTAGGAGATCGTCATTGGGGAGATGTCCCTCGGAGATCTGTTTTAGACGGATTTTTTCACTGCGTCAACGCGCATTAAACTGCTCGTACAACGGTAAATTGAGGCCCGAATGAATTTTTCGTTTTTCAAAGGTGACCAATCGAGTTATACCGCCGTCGCAGCGGTAAACTATCGTATTTTTCGTACTTAAACCTGGGCAATTCGGCCGATGATTTTCAACGATAATTTAATAGTAGAACAATCGATATTGTACGCGCAGTCGTTCAGTGGCACGGCGTATAGGTTTCACAAATACCGACTTTACAATGGACGCAATGAAAAGCGAACGCGACAATACAATTTGTATTTTTTTAATTGTTACAAATTTCGGATCCGCAATACCGTTTTTAAGACCGAAAGCCTTATGCCGATGATTGTTTCATCGGATACATTATGCCTAGACTGCCTGCAAGTGACAACATAAAATTGTTCACGGATTATACCTCAAAAACATATGTCACGTCGGATCATATATATACATATGTCCATCTAATATTTGAGTTGAATATTTTTCGTACAACAAAACAGTTGTGAGTTTGCATTGCATTCAAATATTTTTATTTTTATTGACGCAATCGCAGAGATACAATCAGATATACACGTTCAAATAAGAGGTAAAGAAGAACTTGGAAAAGAAGAAGTCGAAAAAAAAAAACATCGACAAGGACAATATATTGAGAGAAAAAAAATGACCGCGTTCAACAGTAAAATTATTACTAGATTTCACATAATAAAATAAGGCTGTATCATAGAATTATTTGACGGTATTTATATTTTAAAATGGGACTGAATTTATCAAAATTAAAATTATACTTTTGTTTCTCCAACTATGACTTACACCTCTAATATTAATCACATGGGGTTTCGTAAATATTAGGATTTTTGGCATTGTCAATTTGTTTGCATTAGATTTATATATATTATTATTATTATTATTTTTAGACGGTTCGAATTAATGGTGTGTTTAGAAAATGTCCATGGGGGAGAATCCAGATAGTTTTCCTCGCGCTTTTCGAGCATTATCAACATTTATAACGGGCAAAAGGTAGTTGTCCCCCCCCCCCCAGCAGATATTATCATACAGAATAGTTTTATCGCCAACAGCCAACAAATATATAAAGCATAATACTATGATAAATAAAAAAAAAAAAAAAATGTTTTTCGTAAGTAATTACGTGAAAAAGTAAAATAAAATGTAATTTAACATGGTTAAAACTTATATTGTATATCAATGTGGGAGGTCCGCGGACCCGTAAATACGCCACTGGTTCGAACGCTCATGCCTGAAATTATAATACACGGCGAACAAAACGGAACAAAAAAAACGTTTATAATAATTTGGCGGTGGCGATGACACGCACAACCTAATTATTTATACGATACTATCGTCAATTTTTTCAACGTATAATATTATAAACGAATATTCCGGAAACTGAATCGTGAATTAATTATTACGCGTTAACCTAGTTTTGACATTAAAAAATTATTATAATGTATCCGAAAAACTTGCACGGCCGAGTAATTTTTTCCCAAAATGTACGAGAATCGTATATAATTATTTAGGGACGGGCTTCATTAATATAATTGTACAATGTACACGATCCAAATTACATTCTAACTCACAATAAACGTCGTTGAAAATTGTACGTAATTGGTCAAAATTACATAAGGTTTAAAAGATTTTCCGTCGTATGGTTTTTCCAACTCGAGGCTAATTTAAGATTTAAGACAGTTTAAATTCTCTAGCACAAAGTGAAAGTAAAAAAAAATTCATCACACATTAATTCCACGCAAAAAACGACAGGAATATTTTTGTTTGTTTTTCGATTTGGAAACGTATCGACTACGGCGACGAACCGGCCGCGGGCAAGCAAGAATCAGCCGGCACATTGTTAAAAAATCGACCACAAGTGCCATAACGCAATACCTTAGGCGGCAATATTTTACTGTATTGTAAAGATCTAATCTTCTTTTATAAAATATTGATTAACGATAAAACGACTACGTCCGTTTACTGAACTGCTTTTATGAGTTTTTGTTCAGTCTCTTTGGAAATATTATAATTTACGCTTAAATAAGAAAATCGTCATTATTTTTCAGTCGGTCGGTGAAAAACTATTGATACGTAAATATGAACTTAATCATTGGAAATTATGGTAAAACTATGAAATTTATCAGAGGGGGCTAATTAAATTATAGTTGTCAAAGGCCGTCTGTTGACCGGAACCAAATTTATTAGCTTTCAGTGTTTCCCATCTTATTGCCGTGTTTTTTATTCCATTGTAGCCAAGGTAATCCAGAAATCAAAAAATGCAATACCGTCGTATACCTATCGCTATTTGTTATCGGTTTTTTTTGAAGAATTGTCCTCAAAACCAAACGTACCGTCGGGCAATAATTCCGCATCTTTTATGGAAATATATGAACGGTTTGGAGCATTTTACTAACCGTAAAAGTATTGTCCGAAAAAAAATAAAATCACGTTATTATTAACCATCATACAACTAGACCACACTAAGTGACTAAAATTTGAAATTATTTTAATAACAAGAAACGCGTAGAAAGATTTAGGTAACGCCTTTTTTTCTTTTTTCTTTTGTATTTTGTATATAAATCGTATACACTTATAACGAATACGAATAGTTTACCCGCTACGAAAAAAAAAATATATACAGGGTGCGGCAGAGCCGACTGACGAATTAAATGAAATCATTAGTTTATGACAGGCCTATTAGTGGTCTATTTTGAATTACACGGTTATGCTGTTCTTAGACGTAATCGTGGTCTGGACAGGTGTACATGGATGTTTCGTTGTTCGCGCGTATTTTGAAAATAATTATTCCGCGATTGCTACACAAAGGGATTCTCGTCTACATCTCGGCATTCCACGCAACGAATCTGTCCCTAATGTTAACAGTATTTAAATTTTGAATTCGAAAATTGAAAAAGTCCGGAAGTACCCTAATCGGACGTGGACGCGGAGCATCTGGAACGGTAAGAACCACCGAAAATGTGCAGTAGGTTTAGAGAGGCAATTGAGCGGTCACCAAGTCGCTCTGCCCGGAAACACGCGGTTGTTTTGGGAATGTGATGATGTCGGAAACTTATTTGCAGCGGCAGGTTGGAGGAAATGGCTGAAGAACACGACTTGGGAGACGTGCGGTTTTAACGATTCGGGGCTCAAGCGCGCACAGCTCGAATTTCGCTTGCTGTTTTGCGACAAACGTTCCCTGGACGGTTGGTCTTACTGAGGGGTGACGTAGGCTGGCCGGCGCGCTCCCCCGATTTAAGCGTATGCGATTTTTCCTCCGGTGGTTGCTTAAGAATAAGGTTTCCAAACATCACCCCCATACGATAGATAACCTGACGGAGAGATACTCCGGAGTAATCGCGGCCGTACCAATCGAAACGTGCCGAAAATCTTATCGAAACTTCAGAGATTGCCTACAGCAATGTATTGTTGCTGACGGCCGCCATCTCGACGATGTCATTTTCACAAACATAATTGAAAAAAAAGGTGAGATTTCCTAATTATTTTAACAAAACAAACAGTTTTTCTCTGAGTTTTAATGTCCGCTATTTGTAGCTCCTCAAAACTCATCAGCCGGCTCCGCCACACCCTGTATATACGAGCAACCAAACAATTAGCAGGAATTAAACTCGTCGGTTTTCGACGATAATCCGTAAACGATTAACGGGTTTTTAAAATGTACCGAATAAAATACAAAACGGATACGCCTGCGTATCGATTACTGCGGTATACCGTGTACCCGGTATCGCGTGTGAACGCCATATAATATTATTATAAAATTACCGTACGGTAAATAAGGCGTATTTAAATATCCGTTTAATCATATTGTGCGCGCAGTATAAACAGGAAGTCGTTTATGGTAATACGTTTTCGAACGGAATAGAGGAAGAAGATCGAAAAAAAAAAAAAACCACCCGGACCGACGAAATCTTTTTTAGACCACGTGCAGTCGGTCGCGGTGCGTTATCGTATCCACGGTTAGATTAAAAACAAATCTCGCGATAAATCCGTCGATAATAATAATCGTAATAATAATATTTTAATGAAGATCCGCCGTGCCCGTACAGGTGGTGTACCGCACCGGCGCGCGTGCGTGTGTAATAATAACCATTGTCTCGTCGTCTTCGACACCGCCGCGGTTCGTTATCATAATTATTATCGTCGCCGTATATCCCGTGGGAAGTGTGAAAACGTCCCAGCTGCGGTCCATCCGATATTTAGACGATACACATGTGTGCCGCCCCGACGGTTAATCTAATATCTTTATCTACGTACATAAATATTATCGTAAACGACGAGGCGATATGCCGATTGTGGTCCGCCCCGACATCGCACGTCCACCGACCCGGGCGCGCGCGCTTCCGCATACCCGTTTCCTCCGTGACGTTTATTCCGGGAGTCGTGCCAGGGTGTATAGGGAGTGCCGGAATGTGTTCGGAGAAACGCCACACAGGACCGAATCGGCAGAAATGTTCGGCCGGGAAAATCATTAAGACCGGCCCTCTCGTGTATGTATCACTAGCCGCGTGCGCAGAAGAGAGGGAGATGATATGGGCTTTTTATGTATATATATATATATATATACACAAATATGACTTTAGACCTCCTGTCATCAACAATAATAAGTAGTTCGTACGTGCCTCCGGGCCGAGACCGGCGCCTGGACCCGAAGACTGATCCCGAAGGTGGCGCCTTGGGTGTCCAGGAAATTTGGCAACACCAACTACCACCTCGCCAAATTCCTATCGGGTCACGGCTCCTTCGGCCAGTACCTGCATAGGATTGGGAGGCTGGGCACCCCGGAGTTCCACGACTGCCAAGTCCCCGTGGACGACGCGGACCACGCCTTCTTCCACTGCGACCGATGGTGGAAGCAACGAAGGGAGCTGGAGGCGAACAACGGCAACGCCTTCAACCCGGAAACGGCGGTGAAATAAATGCTGGAGAGTCCGACGAAATGGGAAACGACGATTCAGTTCATCAAGGGGGTGCTGAAGACGAGAGAGGAAGAGGAGCGCCAACGCTAGAGAGCGGCAGTTAGGCTATAAAACTAAAACTTATTTGTAAATTTCGTGTATATACTATTGTAAGCTGTAAATTGTAAGTAAGAACATACAATGCGTTAAGAATTTGATTATTTTAATAAACGAAACGCCTATAGGGGATGGATTGCCCTGTCGGGTAGAGTTCCTCCCGTAGATTGCGATACCACAAAAAAAAAAGGTTTGTACGTGTCTGTTGACAAGAAAATTTGTTGTCAGAATTATGCGCTGCTTTAATATCTGATAACTAGGGCTCGGATTTCAATGCATTTGCATCTTTTTTTTTTTTGGTATGTCATACACGATACTTTCCAAACTACAAATGTGTTCCATGTTGTAACTTGGAATTTTTTAGAGGGGGCATTTTTGCAATTAATAACGGATTTTATAGTTTTTAATGCATTTTTTAATTTTTTAAGGGACACTGTTAACCTATTTCACATATTATGACTAAAAAAATTGAATTCATTGAAATAAACATTGTACTACGTAATATAAATCATTTTCATTTTGAACTATATAACTCCTAGCAATCTGGTTTTAAATTATATTAATTTAATTTTTTTATATTTATAAAATTATAAATTATAAACGTACCTACACAATTAAAAAATATTTAATAAATAAATAAATAATGATAATAAATTTAATGTAAATTGCATTTTTTAAACGGGGATTTTTTTTTGATATTTTTAAGACATTTAAATCCGAGCCCTACTGATAACTGATAAACGATTAAAAGTGTCAGATTAAAATATAATAGATTTTTGTTGTTCCGGTTTAAGTACATTTTTCGTCGTCCCCCCCCCCCATATAAAATTCCTGCGCACGCCACTGCGTATCACTAGCAGTCTTATCAGGGGGGAGGGCTGAGTGAAAATAATAATACACAGTCGACTATCGGTAGCTCGGAACTTGACAACTCGAAATTCTCGATGTCTCGAATAAACCCAATTCCCCTTTAAATAACAATTACAATTGACTTAAAAATAATCTTGTTGACTCGTAAATTAATTGGACAAGTTTTCGATGTATCGAATTTCCTTATCCAGATTTAGTACTAAAAATAGTGTATCACCGCGATTATTTTTCACTTGATTCGTTAAACCCAACCATTACAATCAGGGCCGGACATGCCCAGCGTGTAATCGAGCTGAGCTCGCTGGGCCGCCATGATTTTAATAATTTGGGCCGCTGAGCCGAAATGTTTCTATTTGTTCTTTTTTTTTTTTTGTTTAATTTTACAATTGGAACGGAATTGGCTGAACCAGGCCTACAATGATCTATTGTTCTCGTGATATTTATACTTTAATTACTGGGCCGGTAAAATATTGAGCACGGCTGACTGAAATCGTCCAATCCGGCCCTGATTACAGTCGAATCTCGGTCGAACTCGGTCCTTGATAACTCCATACAATCGATATAAGTTTGATGCCGTCTGTTGGTTTAATCATGTACCGTGTGACAACGTCGAAATAGCTCAAAAAAGAAAACTGACAACGTTATCACTTGCAGAAAAAGTGAATTTGTTTAAAATTACCGAAAATAGCGAAAAGAAAACAACAAGAAATATCCTAGGAAATATACAAAAATTAACGTCAATTATTTAAAAACCAAAACATGTAAGTAGGTATATAAATGTAAATTTGGATTTTTTTTTTTTTTTTTGATTTCTTTAATTTCTTTAATTATATACATATTTAAAAGAAAAAAAAAACCATACCTTCATTATGATTTTGATAACTGGAAATATTTACCGAGAGTAAATTTAATATATTTTTTTGTTTGCTTAAAAGCTCATATAGAAAACTAATTACGTGTCATTATTCGACAATTACATATAAATTATATGCGATTGTATCTATATGTATGGTATACGTTTTTTCAGTCTGCCGAATGTCGGACAGTGCGGCGGACACCGGTGGCGTATTCAGAAAAAATGTACAGGGGGCGTATAAAAAGGGCATACACCCCCTCTCCCCCCTCGAAAAAATCTTAGTTGCCCAGCCGGTAACAGATATAGACACGTATGTCCAGCACCGACCGGTCGAGTACGATAATATGTAATATATAGATTATTATAATATACACTATACGCGTGCGAGTAGGTATTAATTTTTTTTTTTTATTATTATTATTATTATTAAAAACTTACACGTATATAAACGGGATTTAAAAAGACGGAAAAAAAAAATGGGTACCGTTTTACAACAAACTAATATGCGCGATTGCGTTGGATAAAGGGCAGATCGGTGTTTTAAATTCCTAACGAATTACGTACACACGCAGAGGAACGCATTGTAATATTGAATAATAGAGTACACAGTAATAGCCGTGTATACTTATATGCCCATACGTTATCTCTATATCTACTCACAGAATAAGTGTGCCCCACAAAAAAAAAAAAAAAAAAAAAAAAAAAAAAAAAAAAAAAAAAAAAAAAAAAAACACAGCTGCTGCTGCTGCTGCTGCTTCTATGACGGACACGATATTATTATTGTAAGGACACAGTCGGCTAATTAAAACATTTATACGGCCGTTTGCATATAATTCACACCTTTTCAAAATTTATCGCTTCCTATGCGTGTATAGGTTACCTAACGAAACGAAATCGACGTCCGTTAATTGTTACGATAGTCCAACGACAATAATACCTAAAGCGTTGAAGTTATTGCTTTTTAATAAAAAAAAAAAAAAAAAACTCGACTAAATTTATTGCGTTATTCCATTGAAATATATTCAAAAATCACGCTTATAATTTTTAAAATTGTCCAGGAAGAAATTATTTAAACATAATTGATTGTCGAACGACGATGGTCGGTATTATTGTCTATTGAAGGCAAACTTTTATATTTAATTTTGTAAATATGAAACGGTAAAAAAAAAAAAAAACGACATAGAAATATGTATTATTGTAAATATTTTTTACTGTTATATACATTTTGTACACTACTACGTTTGCTTAGTTTTTATTTTAAAATATATCAAGTTAAATATTCTAAAAACGATGAAAAAAAGTGAAAATTGAACGATAATAATCATAATAATTGCCAAAATATAATTTTATTGCAATTAACAAAAAAAAAAAAAAATTATATTTAAACGAATATTTAAGCTCACTTAGCAATGAATAATTGAAAAGCATCTGATGAAAAAAAAAATAACAGATACAATTACAATAACTTTACTGCCAAAATAATTACGTACTTACAACAGTACCTACCCGTACGGTTTGATTTTCGTAAATGCAATATTTTGGTCGGTAACGTAACCGACTAAATGCGGAACGGGCCGAGTCCCTTCAAAAATGTAAACTTAATCATATTACAATTACAACGCCAAAGTAACCAACGAATGTACGCCATGACTTTTTTTTCTTCGACAATTTTTATCTAACGCGTGTTCGATTTGAAATATAGAAAACAGAAAATCTCGAATTCTTTTTTACAATAATATTTAATGCGTATTATTATTATTATTGTTTTTTTTTTTTTTTCGTGATTCTCATTCGTAAATCATTCGTTTACCGCGCGTGGCCGGAATCATATCGAAATATCTAATTTCGTTGAATAATTATTGTTGTCGTTTTATTTTTTTGATCAAAAAAATTATATTACGGGCGCGATGCATTTGTTTTAGTTCCCATACAATTAGCGGATCCATACGCGGCGTCCGGGAACTCTGGGTGGGGCGACGGGCGACCGAATAGTAAAATAAAACGAACGTAAAAATTATACGTTTCGTATTATTATCGTGATGCACGTACTCGTATATTATAATATTCAATATTCAATTATTCAACGCGATTGACAAATTGCTTCTGTTTTTGGAGGGGTTTGGTTCTTTTTTTTTTTTTTTTTTTTTAATAAAAAATAATATAATATTCAAACGGCGCTATGTATAACGACCCGGCGGTATTTTTTATACATTTTTTTTCGATGCGAAACGGAAAAATCGTACCAAAATCAAAACCGTTTCGTCGTATAATATAATAAACGTTATATTTCGTATCTAGACGATATGTATTTGCCATGCATGTGGCGTAGTCAGAGATTTCCATTGGTGGGGGGGGAATATATATTCATTATTTTTAAGGTAAGCCGCAGGACAGTGGCAGGACAGAACGCTCCGCACCCGAAAAAATAACCCGATTTTAATAAAAAATAATAATACATTTTTTAATTTTATTTCATTTATTCTACAAAATAATGTCTGGGTTATCTTCCTAGGCCGGCTGTAGTGACCATACGCCTTGTACTACCAGCCAGTGTAAAGTCTGTGATAGTGACTAGTGAGTTCTATGACAAACTGACGAGGACGTTAGCTATCGGTTGCCAATGCCACATCGTGGCATTTCCGTTCTTATCGGTGTGTCAAATGATTAAATAACGTTCCGGATCATGTAATCATATAAAATTGATAACGAAAGATAATTTATTTTTTCTTATATCCGTCGGATTAATATTAAAAGTAATTTTAATTTATTTTAGTTTATATTAATAATAAAAAAAATGTAATCACCCATATTCTCCACCCCCGTGTCTACGTCCATGCCTGTAAATAAATACTATAGCTGGCGGTTTTAAACTTGTTTGTCTTAACTATTCAAAAAATCAAAATATATAAAGAAAATCCAATATGTTGTACAGGCGATTATTGTCAAACGACTTTTTTTCCGTAAGTTTAAATATATAAATGGTTTTTTTTTTTTTGATTCGTTGTACAATCTTTCAAAATCAACACTTTTCGTCTCTCGTATTCCCTATTTTTAATTCGCACAGTCCCGTGAATTTTCCGCAAAACTTTTCTATCATTGATGGGTTCCTATAAAGGCTTTTGGAGTGGGTTGGCCACGTTCGGCGGGCTGGCGGGCGCCTTATTTACAAAATGTCCTGACCAGAAATCCAACGAAAATGCGTTCAAGGGGAAGACTTCGCCGGCGGTGGTTAGATAAGATGAGGGAGGATTTATCCAGATGCCGACGAATCAATGGTAACATTATCAATGATAATGCAGTGGGCCGGAATAGGTGGAGAAGTTTGGTAGAAGAATACAGAAGGCTTCAATAGTCTGTATAGCACAAAGATCGATTTTTTTTTTTTTTAACTAAACTTAAAATTGTAATAGTTGGTTCTATCACTGGATAGCCTCCTCCTTCATTAAGCCATCTTGTTATTGTTATATGTGTCTATTCTATGTGCAAAATTATCATATTTGCTTATTGTGTTTACTCACATAGAGATTATACGTTTTTCTAATAAAAAAAAAAAATATTTTTTTCACTGTATTGTACAGGGCCGGATTAATCCCGAAAATAGGCACATTGTTGGTTTTTTTTTTTTAATAGCACATTGTAAAGTTATCTAGTTGAAATGTTCAAAAAAGTTCACTTTTTCAACCTTAAATATTTTCACAATATATTATTCGTGTATACCCCCACTCATTTTTATTTCTACCTATGTAATCCTAGTGATCGTTTTCAGATTTCCATTCGGCTGGATTTTTCCAATTTATAGTTTTATTTTCTATAAAAATGGTTTTTTTTTAATGACGATTACATGTGGGTAGAAATATCCAAATGGGGTTTATCTATACCGATTTTATTTGTTGCTATACGAACGTACGAATGTAAGTGTATCGAACGCATTGCTTATTTTTTCCATCTATTCTATGGTCGTTATCGCGGTTTTTTCGGCCAAGTGATTTGAATTTTATGAATTTATCGGATACAAAATCGTATTATTCAATACGTTTAGTTTTGCCACCCTTATTGCAGTAACTATATTGGAGAAAAATTATAGCCTCCGACATTAGCCCTAGCCCAGTGGTTTTCAACCGGAGTGACATGGATCGAGTGTAAGGGTGACTCGAAATCCTTGAAAAGATAAAAAAATATAAGAATTTTTCGAATAAAATCGTATTAATGCAGCTGCCGTCATATAATTGCCATCATCTTCAGAACAACGTAATAATTGTGAACACTAAATGGCATAGGTACCGCAAAACTATTGTCTTTATAGATCCGTTTGACGTGCGACAACGACTTGCTTTTTCCGCCATCACCCCTCGAATTCTCCAACTTTGTAAAAATCACCATGGTCAAATTTCTCATTAATTATTCAGATTTTATACAATTATTATAATTGTTCAATATTCTTATTCTTTTTTTCAACACTAAAGTTAAAATGATATGTGTAATTATTGTTTTTCTGCGTATTGTATTTGTTTTAAAGAGCTTACATATTTTTTTTTATAAGTATACAGCGTAAATTATTTAATATTTTGATGTTAGCGGCACGTAGTGTTGGATTGTTGTGGATAAGGTCGACACGAGTCCAAAACGTGGTCGAGAACCACTTGAATAATGTGGTTTAGATCATAATATTCTTATAGTAAAATATTTATTGCATAAACCCTACAATGAAATATCCGGACCGTGTAGATTAAAATGGATTTAAACATTGTTTTGTTATTACGGTATTTTTGTATTTCTTTTTACTCAGGGCACAAGGTCCGAGCCCTAGACGCGTGTCTGCCCCGGCCGTACGGTAATCCGGGCCCGGCAGTTGTAAGTAAAAATTTCGGAACGGAAAATCGACCGCAGTATCCGCGGCGGACGGCGGCGGCGGCGGCGGTCGGTGGGTGGGTGTATAGTAGTGCCGGCGCGAAGAAACACCTGACCGGACGGTTCGAGAGCCCGCAGGGTAGTCGCGCGCAGGACACCCTGTAATATATGCGTGTGCGCGCGTACGGCGTAGCGCACGTAATAAACACACTCGGAGGTAATAACAATAATTATAAGTACGTAAAGCGTGTGTGTGTGTGTGTGTGTGTGGACGGTCGTATGCAGGAATATATACGCAGAGACCGTGTTTAGCCGACGGCGGCTCACGTATAAATATACGGCTGTAAAAACCTAAAAGAAAAAAAACAAAAAAAAAAAACGCATAATTATTATTTACAATCAATCGCTGATAACGTCAAGTGATAACGCGCGAGACCGTACTACACGGGCCGTGTTTCGCCGCGATACGGTCGCGATCGGTCCGACTCCGAGCCGCACTAATTATTGGGTTAATAATAATAATAATAATAATAATAATAATAAAAAAATTAAAAAAAAAAAAAAAAACAATATTAGATATAACGCGCGAACGGCGACGGACGGACGACGACGACGACAGCGACAGCGACGACGACGATACAATCGAAAAATTACGTGTTACAATCGTAATATAAAGATACATTTGTTTTTTTTTTTTTCTTTCTTTCTTTCTTTCTCTCTGTTTTCCATTCGTGTACGCGTAATATAATTATTATTATTTATTATAATATATATTACCGCGCCGGATCGAAAATAACGGCCGTAATATACGACCGGGCACCTTATAATTATACGCATTATATTCGATTAGATTATATTATTATTATTATTATTATTTCAACGAGAGTGAGAAATGTGTTTTGTGTCTGTATTCATAGATATCCGTAAAAAAAAATATATATATTTAAATTTAGGCGAACGTCCCATCTGTTCGAGTATTTTTTTTACCGAACCTCGAGTCAAGGAAAAAACCGTATAGATGAGGCGCCGAACCGGGAATATTGTCCCCTCTATACATTCTAACCTGAGTGAGAAAAATTGACTTTTTTATATACCGATTTTCAATAAATATTTCTTGTTTTATCAACAAAAGCTCAATTTAATTCGTTAATGAATGTGATTACAATAGATAATATTTGGAAATTGCTAGTTGTTAGAAAATTGATACGGGGGGGGGGGGGTCAGCCATAATAATACTCCACGATATTCGGACGTTCGAAAACGATAATGATCCAGATGGCAAATGATAACGGTGGGAAAACGAAAAGTACTGCGTGATAATATACGGAAAGTTGTACACAACTTCACCTGCAGGACTTCGACCACCTCCATAACATTTTCGTGGGGAATTATGGAATTATTATGATTGTGTTGGCAATTTCGTGTATATTAAAATATACGTATATATCAACTGTGGGCTACCATCAGTGGCGGAGTGGTCAGTGTGGAAACGGGAATTTTCCAGATGGCCTGAATCATATTGTCGCCTGACGATTTTACGCACCGGATAGAATATACGTGTATATTAGTTACCAAACACTTTTAAATGGTATATATTCTAGAATTACAGTGATTTTAACATTTATCATTTGTTCTGTTTTTGGAAAACTCGTTGGAAACATCTAGAAAAAAAAATTGTCAAATTGTCAAAACACGTGGAAAAAAAACAAACAATTTCGGGTGTTTGTTTTTATTATTATTTTTGTTGTCGGGTAATAAAATCGTGGCCCGGATAAACTTCAATCTGCCGGCCCGAAATCGGTTCCCGTTCCGCCACACCGGTGGGCTACAGAATATGTAGCTCTTATCATTTTCCTGACAACTAGGCAGGTCCGGCCGGTATTACGGTCTCGGACGGTGCCGCGGGGGCAACGAGCCGCTGATTTATGGCCGTAAAACCCGATCATTATAAACGGCGGCGTGTGTAGCGGGCGCGAGTCGGACGGACTTACGCGGTGATCTCGTGCGTCGTTGTCGCGGGCGTACGCGCACCTCCACCTGTTCGCCGCCGCCGCCGGACTGCGTTTGATTTTATTTTTTTTTTTTTTTGATCTCTATTATACTCTTCTTCCGTTCTTTATCCGTGTAGTAATTTATTTACCATACGCGTATAATACGATATACTATCCGTTTATATATGTATTATACGAGTATAACCTACGACTATCCTGTAATCACTGCGAACAAAAAAAAAAAAAAAAACCCCCCCATAAAACATAGTTTATTAATTATCAAGCAACAAAATATCAAACAATTTTTTTCAACGATTATTACTCAATCGAATTAATAAATACATACATATAGGTATAATGTATATGCAATGCAAACAGTGCTGTACAGTATCTAGATACTTTATTTGTATCTTGTATCTGTATCTAGATAATTTAACATAAATGTATCTGTATTTGGATTACAGCGCCCAACACAAACAAACGTATTATTTTTTCGCCTTTGTTGTTCTAATATCTACCCGTGACGATGATTTTTTTTGAATTCAAAACCGGTCGTATTTACACATTACCCATATTATAATACTCCAACGGGCTTCGTTTTTTTTTTTTCTTCTTCTTTTCCTACATATTATTTATTTGTTCGTATTTTATAAGTTGGTGGTCCGTGTATTTTTAATATAGGTACTCATTATTCATTATGTTGTTTTAGATAACTCTGGTACAGTGAACACATTGAAAGAAAATGGCGTACCTAGACGTCAATGTCGTCTCATAACACGATAATTTCAATTTGTATTTCAGTACGTTTTAAAACGATTAATTATGCAATACTGATCAAAATTTAAAACTATATGTTTTTTATTATAATATAATAGACGTTATGCAGGTATATACGAAATAAGTTTTGTATGCCTATATTACAGTTGTGTTTAAACATGTACATTTGTCAAATTAAATGAATTAGTTTATTAGAACTATACTAAGTCAATAGATATAATAGTTTATAAAAAAACAAAAAATTAAAAAATTGAATCGTAATAGGTAAAAGACGAATTTGAAATATACTGCAGGTTATAATATAAAATAAAAAATATACAATCTTCTTCTTAAGCCTATCCTGGCTCTATGGAATTCAACTCTGGGGCTCAGCAAAAATTTCAAACGCACAAAAAATACAAGTGTTTCAATCGAAAATCCTCCGACTTATAACCAATGCTCCTCCGTATATTTCAAACCACACTCTTCATACAAATCTTCACATCCCTAAAGTCACTGATACAGCCAAGCTGTATTATTCAAAATTTAGATTTCGTCTCCAAAATCACACCAATCCCCATATCAAAAAGCTACTATCTACCTCCATCCCAGGAAATACTCCCAGAAGATTCAAGCGACAATGGCCCCGTAACCATATAAAGTAAATATACTATGAATACTTAATACCCAAGTAAATGTAAATTCACGCCGAAGTACCCTCGCTGGATGGTTTCTTCATTGCATTTAATTTTTTAAAAAAAAATCATACATTATACTTATTGTACTTTTTTCTTAGTATAGATTGTATAAAAACAAAAAAAAAAAATACTGCAGGTTATACGGAGACGTTTAGTTTTTTTTTTTTCAAAATTCGATGGTGTCCAATATTGGACGGCGGGTATACACGAGTATGTACTCTATTATAGAAATTATAATTGTTCGTTCTTTTTATAGCGTCCATAAAATGTTGTATCGAAAGCATACATGTACTGTATGTCCAGAGATGTTGTGTTACCATAAAACGTTCAGTTGTAATTTATCAAAACGCGTTTAACCGCAATTTGCGCTCAGATTCGTTTTTCGTTTGCAACGATTTATCGTTACGCACGTATATAAATTAAATTATTAACCTACATACCTATCCTACCATCTTAATTTCCCACTTATTTATATATGTATATATATATACACTTACAATTAATTACACCGTGTGTATTCTATATACGAATATACGCGATGCGTAATTACTGGAGTTATCTGCGTTCGATCTTTTGATATTTCGTGATTTATATGCGGGTAAAAATAATAATTACATTAATCAAAAAACTCATCAGCTCGAATAACGCGAAATAAAAATTAATAACTCTAGTTGGTAATGGGATAACATTTTAATTTAGAATAATGTGACGGTTTAAACAACGTGCGAACGACAGAATTCGATATCGTCAGAAAGTGTCTGCGGAAAATCCACTCGTATTGCCGGTGTAAGTGATGGTTTAAATTTAAAATCTATTTTTTTATATGTTTTAGAACGTAATGTTTCTCCTCTTCGGCCTTTGCTTTCGACGGAGACTTGCGTTATATATTATTATTATTATTATTATTATTACATAACTTTTTTATCTTGTATGCAAGTACAAAATGAAAATAATTAAATATCAAACAATGTATTCTACGAAATAAATAACGCCCCGATTGTAATGAACATTATTATAATTTATAATAAATAACTCGATTCGCATCCACCAAAACGACGGCGCCGCCGCCGCCGCCGCGGCATAGTAATTATAAAATAGTTCTAAAAAATATTACACAGTGGGATTTTTTTATTATTATTATTAAAAAACGATTATCCACGATGGTTTTGAGTTAAATCGATTATGATTGGTTTTTTTCCAATCATTATAAAAACCTCTAACTATGTTATTTACAATATTTTCATAACTCTATCACCATACACCGTACACGATACGACATATTATCAAATTTAGATTTTCAAATTACAATCCCTGCTCCGATTCAAATCGGATTCGAAAAGAGAATATTTTTTCTATACATTTTGCAGCATCACCCCAACATAGGATTTAAATATAGGATAAAAAATAACTCCCCTATATTACTCCGGTCTACTAAATGATTATAACTCATAAACGGTTTAGGCGATGTGAAAATGTTAATAAAAATATTCTCTATTCGAATGTGAAAAAAATTATGTGAATGGCGTACGGAATATATATATATATATATATATAAGGATACAATTTTCGTCGTATTGTAAGTATAAATTCGTTAAACGACGATTCTATATAATGTCTGATACAAAAAAAAAACCGAAATCGATTTCACTCAAAATCTTTATAAGATAAACGCCGGATCGTGATGGGAAAAAAAATAAGTCACCCTGTATACACACTCGGGAATAGAATACAATGTCGAAAAATTTCTCGCGCCAAAACAATATAGTAATATATTATTATTATTATTATTATTATATTATAGTGTGTAGGTATAGTCGTATACTATAATATAATATATGTGAAGTGTGTCGAGACGTGTTAATTTTATTAAATTCCCCGCAGTAACTTATCGGATCACAATGGAATGTTTGTTTCTGTATATTTTACTCGTATAGGTGTATTATATGCACGACACGAATATTGTCAATTGTTTTACGGATATATATATATATATATATATATATATCTGTGTGTGTGTGTGTGTGTGCATAGTTACCTGTGCGGTGACAAAACGAAAAAAGAAAGAAAAAAAAAAAAGCAGTATACTTTAGCGGAGAATGTCAAAAGACGGCTGCGTGTATAATATAATATAATGGTTTTATAACAAAATCGAATCGGGGAATGTAAATTTTTTTTTGTTACGGATAAGCGATTTATTTATTTATTGTTATTATTATTATTATTTTTTTTTTTTTACGTTTTATTCGTCGCGATCGCATAAACAATATATTTACTTTTGAGAATTAAAAAAACAAAATGGTTTTTTTTATTTTTTAAATTAACCCTATTAATCGTAATAGAATTCAATTATTTTTTTTTTTAATAATCTATGTGATATATTGTGGGAATTCAAACGTTTTTGCCCCCCCTCCCCCCGGTCACATTTTTCCACTATATGATTTGTTAAGGTTAGGTCGTCGTATCGATTTTTCTATTATTTCATAGGCAGTTTTCAATGCGTTTATTGGTGCAAGTGATAAGTTCTACAAAAAAAAAAAAAAAACGAAAACAAAAAATGACAACATACTTTGCACCGTGGGTATGCGTATTGTCACTGTTTTAGGTGAGAAGTCGGAAGGGTAATGGGATGCAGGATAATTTAGATTATATATCAACGATAAAACGATTCTGAGTGAAGTTTGAACAAACATGTTTCGATAAATTTAAATTGAACGTTTTATTAATTTGGAACTACAAAATAAATTATACAATTGTTTGTGTTTTCTTCATCTCAAAGATACGAGTATTTTTGTAGAATCAAAACAGAATTATTCACGTCAGTGGTGGATTTAAATAAAGGAAGTGACGTACCGATTTCCCCCCCCCTTGAATTTTATTTTTAAATTGTTATACTGGAACTGATTTTTATCAAAATTTCGGGAAGGGGGTAATTGTAAACTTATTATTCAAATTTTTATCTCTCCATTTCGAGGTGTAAAAAAATCTTTGGATTATTTAGGTACAAAACGTGTTAATTGAGTGAGGGATGTCTGGTGGTCCGGATCACCCTTCCCGAAATTATTTCAAAAAATTATCGAAAAATGTATTTATTACCGACTGCGTTACGTCACCCAGACTCAAACGAATAACCAGCGGATTGGTCATTTGGTCAATTGCACTGTGATCGCGTTTATTTCGTACACATAAAGTTCGTTTGTTTAAGAAACGGTAAATTTTTGAGTAATTTTTTAATGGTATTATTTCAGTAAAATGCGTTTTTTTTTTTTTTTTTTTTTTATAGCGTTTTTCGATAGTTATCGGGACGTTTAAATCCAGACCCTAGTAATATTATACGTTTATTTTATCTATTTTTTATTTTTTTTTTTTTTTTTTGTTGCTTTGTTTTACAAACGCGATATTTTTTTTTTCGTGTCGCATTTGCAATCGATTATTGTACACGCTGCGAAAATATCGTACTATATTTTTACTCGCACACGGCCGCGACCCGGCCCCGCCAGACATGTCACACGGTATATTATATTATTGTAATACGCGCGAGGCCCGTTAAATTATAGTGCGGCAAAACGCAGAGTTGTATATTATTTTATTTTTTTTTTTTTTTTTTTTTTTATATTTTGTTTTACCTCTGGCGCGTTTTATACGTGTACGCACAGACACATACTGTGTGTGTGTGTATATATATATATATATAATATAATATTATTATTATTTATTATTCAATAGAAAACAACGCCTATACGTGCGCGTACCGGTGATGCCGTTTCCGTACGAACTGCGTGCCGATGGTTATTTTTTTATTCCCACACACACACGGGTCGCCCGCAGTATCCGTAATATTATGTAGTACGAGAGTATTATTATTACG
Organism: Tuberolachnus salignus; assembly: GCA_956483605.1. Taxonomy (NCBI): domain Eukaryota; kingdom Metazoa; phylum Arthropoda; class Insecta; order Hemiptera; family Aphididae; genus Tuberolachnus; species Tuberolachnus salignus. Next base: position 27,343,874 of record OY101434.1, on the reverse strand, counting down.
ACTGTTGTGTTACTCGGGCGGTTATGGATTTGCCCGGGCGAGGGGACACGCCGAGACGACAAACGCGCGCGACAGAACAACGAGCCGGAGAGAAAGAGAGAGAGCGAGATGCATAGATAGATGTGACGGATAGAGACAGACGGATAAATAGAAGAGAAGGACCGAGAGAGATATGGACGACCGTGTGCGTGCGGACGGAAAATATGACGACCGGCGGTGTGCGGCACAGCCCAGAGATATTTGTGTAGGATGCAAAGACGGACGTCCGAGAGAAAAAAAAAAAATACAAAATACAAAATTTAAAAAAAAAAAATATAGACAGTACTTACTGGGGTTTATTAAACGAATCCGGGGGGGAGTTTTATATTTCGGACGGAACTTGGTATTATTCACGTGTGTCTCGGGCTCGGCTCGTCAGCAGACAATAAGAAGCGTCCGTCTTGTCGGTTATCGCCGCGATCGTCGGTATAATTGTACTTGTTGTACGACTACTAAAATGTAGTGTACTGGGGGGGAAAAAAAAAAATTGGTCTTTTCGGCGATCTTCCGCGAAGAAAGTGCGTGTGCTCCGCTCGGTCGTGTCCGGAACTCTGTTAATTTGTTACGCGAAACTTTTTGTGCTGCCGTCTTCCGATTTAAAGGAAACCGGTGCATCGAAATCGAAATAAAAAATAACAAAACGACGCCATCGATTGTCGGCAGCGTTGTCGAATTTCTGCGTTACTGCAGAGACGACGGTGTAGTCCAGTGGCGTGTTTACACGATTTTTTTTTTTTTAAACTATTTCGCATCCCGAGGACATATATATGCGTCCATAATTTGAGTAATGTACACATGATTTTTTTTTTTTTTTTACGTAACGGGGGTTGCGCTTATAATAAATTAAAAATACTACAGGGTGCGTCAGAAATAAATCCCTAGTTTGATAAGGTTGTAATCTGCGTTTGGATTGAGATAAACTAATGGAATTTACTTCGATACAAAGCTTTATTTGTGCCATTATTAGTACTCATCATGGTCTTGGTCGAGAGAACATCGTGCGTTTGTTGTCGAGAAATATATTAAAAACGGCGGTTCACTAATATCGACCCAGCGTACACATCGTGTTCGGTTCGAGCTTGTTCGACTTGATCCCGTCCCCGACCGCAAAGCTATTCAAAATTGGGTTTCAAATTTTAGACAAACAGGTTCAGCACTAAAAACAAAGCCCACTGGTCGACCTATGGCCGTAACAGGACTGGAAAATGTGTACATCTTCGAAGAAGACGGCGTTACGGCAACGGTGATCAAATATCGTTATTGTGTGATGCTTGAAAACTTTCTTCGACCGAAATTTAACGATTTTTTTTAATGAGTATGGACAAGATAATGTGCGGTTTCAACAAGATGGTGCCACCGCACACACAGCTCATCGGTCACTCAGCATTTTGCGAGAAACGTTTGCCGTGCATTTTACGTCTCTTTACGTGGTGACATTGGGTGGCCACCGCGTTCACCACCAGATTTGAGCCCATGCGATTTTTTCCTTTGGGGTTATCTCAAAAGCCAAGTGTACCGACATCGTCCCCAAACCGTGGAAGCCCTGAAGGAGGTAATAACTCGGGAAGTCGCTGCCATCCCACCCGAAATGACCCTGAGAGTCATAGATAACTACCGAAAAACACTCAATCAGTGTATTGAAAACGAGGGCCGCCACTTAAGTGATATAATTTTTTTAAAAAAATGACATTATATGTACAATTTATAAATAAAACATACTTTTTGATATTTGACTTGGTTTGGTATTTATAAGTTTCACAAATCGAGAAGTTTTTCTGACGCACTCTGTATAATTGCGAACGAACTTCGGTAACGTATTCTGCGTATTTACGGTGTTAATAATAAGTTATTGCGATTTAAGAAAATTTAGAGGAGGCGAATACGTTTCTTGCCCTACCAATTGAAGACGAAATCCTGAGTGCGCCACTAATGTTAGTCGTTCGTGTAAATGCGCGAAAATCAAACGCCACTCAGTATTACCTATTAAGAGTTTGTATTAAGTCGGTGAATCTATAAAAAAAAAAAATAAAATTTATCGTTAAGTGGATGTCGCGGTTTGGAAAAATAAATTTATTTTTTTTTTTTTTGTGGTAAAAATAAAGAAAAAATTTAACTATATATAATATAGATGATGGGGCCCCAGTACACGATTTTTAGGAGTGGGGCCCCGCCGGCTAAAACGACCGTTGAATCCGCCACTGAGCCTACGGGTGTGCGCGCGATCATAATCGGTAAAAGTCTACCACTCTATTCTTTCATAAAAGCAAAAGAAGTCATCAACTGCGGCGAAAACTACTAAAACGCAGTGTAGCGCGCGCCTACGCGCGGGGGTCACGCGGAATGCGAAAGGTCAGGACTTGAAATTCTTGAGATTCGCTCCGATAAACTGCACGGCCTGTGTATCCTTAATACCTTTGCGCCTAATCTCGCGTGTCCATCGTCCAGGGTGTGCTTGCTCATATTGTACAATTGATTTATCTTCTCGGATTGCGGTGCACCGCGAATCCGAAGAACGCGCGATACATCACTGCGCCCGACCAGCAACAACAACAATCGAACCGAAACTATTCGCGATATGCGATATTTTTTTTATTTTCACTAAACGAAATATTTCACTGGTAACGAAAAAATTAACCGCCCCGAATAATAGCCATCGGTAAAATACAATCCAGGACGGTGGCCAACTAGATGGCACTCGCGAGCAGCCGTGCCAATAATAAAATGAAAAATTTTGTAAGAACAAAACGAAATACTACAAGGAATTTTACAAACAATTGAACGCGCGACATTTGAAAAATTACTTTATACCGATATATTATAAATTCGACAACACTGTATTTGTTGGTGCGCAATAGTTTTTACATTTTTCAAATACGTATTTTTATGTTAGTAAAAAAAATGTGTTTGGCGTCTTACGGCATGGCCCGCAATTTCGGCCATCTCCGATTTAAACTAATTATGTTTTACAATTATGTTTCCATATAAACTTGTCCGGTCAAGACGAATGATTCAAATGTAATCAGTTGTTGTTTTGTTACAATAGTAAGTATAACACTGTAAGTATAATATACAGTGGCGGTTTTACGGGAAAGAGGGCCCAGTAGGAATATTAGTTTTTTTTAGAGATATTTGCAAAATTAGTGGGCAAAAATAAAATCGGTTTTATTTAAACATATTACGCTGCAGTGCGATTGCTCTTATTGTAACTAAATTTAAAAATACATATTATATCATTTTGCCTCTAAATTTAATTGTTTAGTTTTGTTGTTTTTTTTTTTATTCAAGGGGGGGAGCCCAATCGGACATTGTCGCACTTTCCGTGCCATTAAATCCGCCCCTGAATAATACCAGTAACATTTATTTGCTATTTAACTTAGATGACTTGGCGAATTAAAAAAACGAATTTACCGTCAACTCGATTAACTTACTATAATATTACTGACTAACTGAAGGATTTCATTGTATTTTTCTAATTTAATTTAGACCAGCTTGGAAATATTGAAAAATAAATGCTTGTTGAAATACTTGTTTAATATTCGTTAATTGATTTTGTAATGCGATTTGTAAAATCATAACTATGTGGTCACAATCATTCGATTTCATATCATATCAATAAATATCAATCATTTATCTGTTATTTATGCTGTTCAATAACTATAGGTTTGTGATTTTTTTTTTTTAAACGTAAAACTAAAATCACCGTAAGATATTTTATAATATAATCAAAAATTCTTAACTCGAGTAATTACAACTGTTCGGATTTAAAGAAAATATTATGAAAGTTGTTTCAACTATCTGTAATAGTAAAATCTTTATTGATAATTTTTTTAAAATTCGTTTATTGATTTTGTAATGTGATTTGTAAAATCATAACTATGTGGTCACAATCATTCGATTTCATATCATATCAATAAATATCAATCATTTATTTGTTATTTATGCTGTTCAATAACTATAGGTTTGTGATTTTTTTTTTTAAACGTAAAACTAAAATCACCGTAAGATATTTTATAATATAATCAAAAATTCTTAACTCGAGCAATACAACTGTTCGGATTTAAAGAAAATATTATGAAAGTTGTTTCAACTACCTGTAATAGCAAATTCGTTATTGATAATTTGTTTAAAATACAGAACGAATAGTAATATTATTATCTAAATAATAATCAATAATATATTTAAATATTAATTTTCGAAACGATTTCTTTGGTATTTTAATATTTAAATAAAACATAAAAAATAAAAAAATGAAATAAGGTAATTTGCGTATAATGAATACACAATTAATCGTTTCTATACAGTAATAGTGACCTACGTACATTTCTACCGTAAATACTAAGATTGTTTTAAATCGATAAACTAATTCGATTAGTTTTTTTTTTTTCATCTTAACCCGTCGTTGGTACAAATGTGAACGCGCCGCTCACACAGATAGCATGTCGAAAGTTATTTTTCGGAACAAGATTGTAGTTTTTTTATTTTAATTTTATAAATTATGAAATGTGTACATTAAAAAGTATTTATTTACATTTTAGTAAAGGATAAAAAATATACATAATTCTAGGTACGGTTAGATTTTTTTAAATTAATCGATCAATTAATAGTAATATAAAAAGTGAAGTATGAGCGCCGCGCTCACAGTGTAGCAATCATATTACGAACTATATGTGCACCAACGACGGGTTAATTTACCGTCAAACTGAAATATTTCGAAAAAAAATAAGTTTCGTGCAATTTTCGAACCCTATAATATTATCAACGTAATTATTGTTAAAAAAAATCGCTCGCAGATCGGGTGTAGATACCGTACGAACTGCGAATCATGACATCGGTAATAATGATAATAATATAATTAAGACGATTTTATTCGTGGTTTCCTCCCCCCCGCCTCAATCTTTTTTGCGATTTTGTCGGAAAACGACGACGTCGCAAAGATACGATGACGACATCACTCGTGATAGAGACAGAGAGAGAAAGAGAGTAAGAGAGACCGAGAGACAGAGTTTTTATGGTGGTTAAAAGAAAAAAAAAAAAAAAAATTAACATTTTCCCGTGCACATATATACCCGTCCGGTGGAGCGTGTGTATTTCTAATTAAAATCGTCGTCGTATTTTATATACGGAATTCGTATAAAACAAATAATACGGGATTCCGTCGATCTCTCCATCTCGCGCGTCTCTCTCGGCTTGGATTTTCTTCTTTTTTTTTCTTCTTCTTCTTCTTTTTTTTTTTTTTTTTTTGTTACTTAAAACACACGACCGCGTTATATACGTACGGCGGTATATTTGTTGCGGTGGTGGGACGGCGACGCGGAGATTCGAGTCGATCAACGGTAGTAAATATTATTATACTATAAGGTATAATAAAGGTAATATAACGAAATCACACGTGAATTTATAGCCGGGCACACGTATTATTCTTATTATTAATCGTACCGCGGTATCGTCGGGCCATCTGACAACCCGAAACCGGTGATACCGTCGATACCCCGGCACTACGCGCTATATAATACGGTCTCGTCGATTATCAATTCGAACAAAAAAAAAATAATAATAATAATTTCGTATTTTCGGTCGTCCGGACACCTCCTATACAATATAATACAATATATTAAGCGCGACACGTGTATTCCTATTATGTGTGTGTTATGTATACCCGACGAGGCAATACACACCGATATCGATTTTCATTAACCCGTTTTCATTCGCGTCGCTCGGCCGAAATATCGTGGAAAAAAATTTTAAAAAAACAAATACCGTTTCGTTGCGAAAAATATCGGCTTGATTGCAACTCAAACCTTCTCCACACACACACACACACACACACATATACGGGAAAATTTAAATTATCGTTATCCCGAAAATTATAGGCAGGCTGGTTTTTTTTTTCTTTTCTTTTTTCATTCATTGCAAACACCGAGACGACGACGACGACGACAACGTTGCTGACCGATTGAAATTTATCACCTTAAATCTGTTTTGAAACCGATTTTTAATTTTTTTTTTTTTTTTGGTTTAATTTTCCCATAAGTGCTGGTTTCAAATCGATATATTTTTACTGGGAATAACGAGGAAAAACAAGAAATTTATATTGCGAGATTGTATAGATTCTTGTGTATATGTTTGCTGCTATGTGACTTTGGAACGTTATAAATTATATTTTAATACTTCGCGAAGATTTAAATAATAAAACATAAAGAAAAATCGAATTTCTACGCTACACGGGAACGCACTGGAGTTTTGAAAATTCGCGCAACTATGAAACCTATAAAAAAGGTTGTAAAAAAAAAAAAAAAAAAACCACGTGTTTTCCCGTCGCGGCCATTTCGATAAAATAATGTGACGACGGGCGTCGTCGAAACGTTTCGATTTTCGACACCTAAAGCTTGCTCTTGTAGGCGTGCTGCAAGACCGGGTCAAGACGGCGAGGCCAAGACCAAGACTGAGTGCGCGTCAAGACCAAGACGAAATAAGACGGACAAGAGGAAAAGTCTCGGTAATCGCTCTAATTATCAGAGCCGCCGTCTTGGTCTTGCTGCACGACCAAGAACAATTTTGATCGTCTCTAATTGGGTATTCTAAATTCGTGCGGTCGTATTATCCGTAGCCGACTGTGTTCGGTAACGTTGCGCTACAGCGCAACATACCGTAGTTGCCCATAATTAAACATGTATTATTATATTGTACAACAGCGGCCGGCTGATTTGTTAACTCGTATAAAAAAAAAAATTGTAAAAAAAAAAATCGATTATTACACGTACGAAATGAAAATATATATATATATATATCTGAACACCGCGCGATTTCCCATACTGATCCCGGCGCGAAAATAATCCCCCGGGCCGACACGAGCCTCGAAATAATTAATTATATTATTATTGGTCCGCGGTAATCGTCGTGTTAAACTATTCGTTAGGGATCGTTTCGGTCCGTGAGACCACGTGCCCGGGAGGCTCAAGTAGCGCTGCAACAATACTATTTTTTTTTTTTTTTAGATCGGAATCATAACAGTTTGAAATATTTAAAATACATAAAATATTATTATATTTTACTATAGTTACGATATTATTATTATTATATTCGATACGGTTACTCAGCGTATTAATAATACATTTATACGAAAACAATGAATACAAAATTTTCGTTATTTTACAAGCCATACATCACTACAATATTAACGTTATAATATCTGTGAAATTATTAAAACGTGTGTGTGTCGGCAATTTAAGATTTAATCGATAGGTATAGATAGGTAGGTAGGTAGGTAGGTACTGTATAATGCACGTTGTATTTTTGTGGCAATATAAAAAAAAAATAATAACTGCGTTCAATACCATACCCGTTTATTATAACCAATGATGGAAAAATTTAGGTCAAAATACGTACATTATAATTATTTTACTCGAATAAAAATAGATAAAAGTTTGTACAACGTTAAGGTTCTGGCAGCAATACAATATCTAGTTGAAAAAAAAAATAAAAAATAAAAAAATGTATTAAAATAATGGTTTTCATTTATTATTATACGATATACAATAAAAAATATTACTTAAAGAAAGCCGCAAACCCTCGGGGGCCGATATAGACACTGCTCGAATTGGGGGGAGATGCAGGGGGACGGTGCTCCTCCAATATTTTTTTTTTTTAGAGTCTCCTTACTAATTATTTCTATTGAGACGGAGTGACTGTACGTCTCTTTTTACAAATAATGATATTTTTTAGAAATATGTAAATATTGTCAATAATCTTTTCTAGAATCTAATATTTATACTCCAGTCATAAATTATGATTACTAATATTATTGGGGAGTATTGTATTATGTCTGGAAAGCAGTGTAAGGGAGCGAAGACCCCCACGAGTTATATTGAGTTCAATGATTGTAAGGAACGCTATTTTTTTTTATTTTTTTTTCCAAGTCTCGTAGTCTCTCTGCTTTTATTTTCCCAATTCGAACACTGGACATAGACCGCTTTGGGCACTTCTGGTCTACAACTCGCAAGAGTGGAAATTAACTATACGTACACGTAATTAAAACTATTATATATTAATTATTATCAAATATTGATTGATTGGTATGATACGGAAAGTGTTTATCATAATATTATTATCTTTGTTTACTAGTTGGGAATTAATTATTCACTGGTGCAAATTCCTAAAACAGGTGCGTATACGAATATGTTAATGTGCAAAGAGTAACTACGTATATATATATAACACATGTGCATTAACTGCAGGTGCCGTTTGCAATAAACCCGTACGACTGTCGTGTAAAAATATGATAATAAAAATATGCGTTGAAAACTGACGAAATAGTCTTGTTTTTTTTTTTTTTTTTTTTTTTTTTTAGTATTCGCTGATTTTATATTTTAATATATTGTGTAATTCAGGCCCCTGCCCCGAAAACGGGAAATAACTCGTACTTGCTTTTTCCTCCCCCTAAAGCCGTATTAGTTGGTATTTTGTATATACGTACAAAATGATTTCTGTATACAGAGTAACGCACGTGTTACCGATTTTCGTTTGTGGAAAAAGTGTTCCTCAAATATGACGCCTATACAACCATGATGATATAAACCAAAATCGACGTAACCGAATACAATACAATTGTATTGTGTATACCGGGGGCAATTTCGTTATATATTCGATATAGTCTCGTCGCGAATATTTTATTTATCGACTATTATTATTATTATCTTTATTTTTATTTAAGAAGAATATATATCGGATTTACGAGAAAAATAATTTCCGTTCCCCCGGTGTGTGGCTACAACCGCGGTATAAATATAACGCTTGAGCTTTATATATTTTATTTTCACCCTGTACGAAATTTACCGCTCGGGGCTAGGCGAGATTTCAAGTCGCCGACTGTATATTATTTGAGTTGCGGTATGATACCGCGGAAATGACGGTGACAAGGTATTTCCGCGCGACTCCGGTGACCGCGAACGCGGTTTATACCGCGCGGTATCTCCCGGACTCCGGATACGTTAGGTTCGGTCGCCGGTGTCCGGGAGACGGCCGGAAACGACGCAATACACTTAACTACTCTCTGACTGCCGAATCGTTTAACATTTTCCAAAATTATTTATGTCAATTTATTTTGTTCATTGCGATCACTATTGGCGTGTTGGAGCACTGTAAACGTTATAGTATTTTAACAGTTTTTTATTTTTTTTTATTTTTTTAAACAAAACAATCTAATTTTTAAACTGAAATCGGTACCTACACATTCGTATGATTTTCTTTAACGAAATGATACAGAAAAGCGAAAAACCGGTTTTTTTTTTTTTACTGAAAAGAAATATTAGGAAACGTGTTGAAATATATTTTATAAGTACAAGTTGCATAATAATTCTAGTCAATCACCACGTGTGTGTATATATGAAAATAAGGAGAACATACTTTGCACCGTGGGTGGGCCATTGTTGTAAGGCCATAGTTGGGAAGGTTAGAATACAAAATGGAATTAAATTAATATTTAATCGATGATAAATCGTCGCTAACGAAAAACGATTCTGAGCAAAGTTCGGTAAAAATGTTTTAATTGAAAATTGTATTGATCGTTTCAAATTATTATGTATATTTATTTTTCAAATGTGCACGGACAAAACGATATTCGCATACTAAACCAAATAAAACCTACGAAAAACTCGGCAATTTCAAATGCTGCTGCCCGTATTGTGCGAATAGCCGGACATTTTTCAAGTCAAACATTTTTTTTTTTTTTCTTTTTTTGATTTTCCTATAACCTAACCTAACACGCGATCGACACCCGTAGACGCAAAATTATAATATTATATATATATATATATGTATACGTATGTATATTATATCAACAGATCCTCGTGTACGCGTACAGCGTCGCCGTCGTCTCGGGGACCCCGTAGCCATTTATCAGCTGATGAGGTCGTGGACATTATTCACGAGGAATGGGAGAAGAATACAAGCAGAAGAAGTGTTCCTTCTCGGTGTATATACAAATAAATATATATATATATATACGGTATATAAAACATATATCAGGTAGTCCATTGTTTTTTTTTTTTTTTTTTTATTATTATTATTATTTTCCATCTCCTTCCGCCGTAGCCCGCAAACACGCGTCCGTCTCAGTCTCGTTTCCACAGACCGTACATATATATATATATATATATATATATATATATATATATATATATATAAAAAAAAAAGAAGAAGAAGAAGAAGATAAAATAAAATGAAAAAAAAAAAACTGTCCTCGCGGTGGACGACGGCGAGGATATGGGTACATCTACGTATATAATATACTCGCCGGCCGTCGCGTCTTACCCCTCCGCCCGCGCGCATTCGTGCGGCGTTCACCTGGTTTCGAGTTGAAAAATATTTTTAATTAGGACGCCGCCGCGGCAGTGTTAACTGGCACCGGGATCTCGCGCGGCCCGGCCCCCCCCCCCGTCCCGTAACCGTTCTCCGCGCCACCGGTCCCACAATATTATTGTATACCTATACTTACACGTACGCATACAAATGTGTATAAACTTGTGCGCGTGCGCGCGCCTGTGTGCGTACGGCTCACAAGTACGAGTCCCCCTCCCCCACCGCCGCCCCGTAACCGCGCGTCATTGCTTATTTATTATTATTTCGTTTTGTCCGTCGATTAAGAATGCTTGACTGCGACACGTCGTGTTTTCAGGCCGGTCGAACAAGATAACCGTTCGGTTAAACAACGACAGAACACATAACGATCGTCGTCTCTTTCCACGTTTTTTTTTTTTTTTTTTTTTTTTTATTATTTATTTATTTATTCAACCCTCTTGCGTGAATATTGCTGCCGCAGGTCCTCGGAGCACACATCGGCGACGCTGTTAATTTATTAGTACCTTTTTTTTTTTTTTTCCCTTTTTTTTTTCTTCTCACTTTTTCCGTTTTATTCAGTTTTTTTTTCGTTACAAAATGAACGCGTCTTCTTGCTCCGTGATTAATCGAGTTTCGTTTAAGTATACGTAAATATATATATATATATATATATGTATACAATGTACGTACGAAGACGGTTCGTTGCCGCAGCCAACGGTTGACACAATCGCGCCGAGAGGGGAGAGTGTGTCTCGGCGGCGGCGGAGAGATTTACGCAAATCTGTTGTTTTTAAAAAAAAAAAAAAAGAGGAAATTAATTCGTAAACAAAAAAAAAAAAAAAAAAAAACGACAGACATTATTGAAATATGCAGATACGATTGTGCGTGTACCAGTGCTGCAGCATATTATTATACACACACACACACACACTCGTCCTGTATACGGTAATATACAGCGAAACGGGCGCTAGTTTTTTTTTTCTTTTTTTTTTTTTTACCAAGTGGACGAGAATATATTTATATAAGTAATAATAATGATAATATGTACACGCATAACTCCTCGGCACAGGAGTACCTACCGATCTGACAAGTTCATTTTGTATTTGCTTATATTATGACACGGGCCCATTTGTTTGCCCGACAAAATGCCGCCGTCCGGTAATGTTTACTCGAATATATATATAAATATACGAATACAATATCAATCATTGTTGGAAAACCGTTTGAATTGCATACGTTTTATTACTTTCGGTGTAAACAAACAAAAAAAAAAAAAAAACGGAATCATGTGCCTACAAACTCGTATTATGTATAGCATAATAACATACGATCGAGTACCTATACATATATATAGGCACGCAAAGTTGATTGTTATCATATTTTATTGTCTAGACCCGGGGTCTCCGACCTATGGCCCGGGGGCCGGTTCCGGCCCGTCGTGCTTTTTCGACCGGCGGCCCGCCGCCGAGTTAACCGACGTTTATTGGATCGTTCGTTTCGAGCACGTTCGAATTGTCGGAAATCCATTCGCCGCGGAACTACAAACTTTACCAACGGGCCTACGGCTTGCAGTTGTCGGGCTCACGTCGAACGACCGGCTCAGAAACCGTTCCGTGGAAACCATACTGCGAACACCGTGTTGCCGCCAAGGATTCTTTTCGAAATCTCAACAAAAAAAAAAACAAAAAACCAAAAACAAAAATGTACCCGTGAAACGATCTCAATATTTAGTTCTACCACCTGAACAAACTTTATCAAAAATGAAACACGTCATATCAAAGTATAGAACCAACTCGAGTGACGGACATTTACGAGCAACAGCCGAATTCGATCCAAACTACCGCGAAATTTTAAAAGACGAGCAATTCCAAACTTTTCATTAAGTAACAGTAATTTATCACAATAAAACAATTTTTTCATTTGTAAAATTATAGTTAAATAAAATAATTCTTATTTGTTTTCGGTTTCATTTCGTCTATTTAATTCTTTAAAAAAATTTGGCCCGTGATGCCGAAGCGTATCTCAGATATGGCCCGCCATAAAAAAAAAATTTTGTAAATATAATATAATACTAATTTGTCAATCGGTGGCGTATATACGAGGATGAGAGGGAAACGGGTGAATCTCCTCCCTCCTTACACACACACACACCTTGAATTTTTTTTTTTATAACGTAGTTGTATATCGTGTGAACAAACTAAAGATAAATAAATTTTTTTTTTTTTCCTTAGTTTTTATTTCCACAATCTGTTACATAATTTGAACAATAAGTGAAATTGATGAATTTGATATTTATGGCGTGAAAGACGGGTTAAAGATACCTTCCAGTGAAGGCACTTTTACAGTTTAAAAAAAAAAATGTTAGGAAGTATTAGAAGAGGAAAGATAAATAAGAATAACCAAAAAGTAGATATCGAAAGAAGAACAAAGGGTATTAGATTGGTCTAGACTAGTAGGTCCCTACACCACCGCCTTTTCAATCTTTTTTGTGTGTTGCCGGGTATATTTATAGACGCAAGATCTTTGATTAAAGGATTTTTATGGTTTTGTAGGTTGAAGTTAAAACGTCTGTAAAAGGTCTTAGTTACATCGTTGACAGGAGAGATGGTCATTATGTAATGTATGATTTGATACGCAGAAGGGTGCTTTGGTTATAGTGCGGAGGACTTTGGACTGGAAACGCTGGATACGGTTGACGTTTGTAGGTTTTGCGGAGCCCCACAATTGGATTCCGTACGTCCAAATTGGTTTTAAGAAGAGTCTGTATATTAGTACTTTAGTGGATAATTTGGTATGATGAGAGAGTAGTGAGGAGAGACCGGAGAATACGGAAACGATAATTTAGGATTAAGAGTTTGTTACGTAAATGCGGAGCCCAGGTGAGACGTTGATCGATGGTAATGCCTAGGTAGCGAATGCTTGGTGCGACAAAATAAAAATTTAATATTTATTATTTATCGGCGTTACCAAAGACAAATGATAACGGATACCGGGCGATTGTTGTTGCGCGCAGATTTATGTTGTACGTATAAAAGTTACATTGCATAATATTATTACTTACACAATAATTACTTATTTAGAACAAGTGGCAAAGAAGAAGAAGATAATCATTGTTATTATTATTATTATTAAAAAAATAAAAATTATATATAACCGTTGACTTTTATTTTCCCTCGCTATATTTCGAGGTGTACTCGTAATACAATTTTTAAAATCCCCTTTTCGATTGCGCTCCGGATACGCGACTGTTGTCGATCCGATATCACGGAAACGGATTAGATATTATTTTTTTAATATAGTTCGTTAGAAGTTGATGTATATATTATTCCGACAGTTTGTAAAAAATTCGAATTTATCTATACGAGAACACTGTATATTGTATACGCGCGTATTTTGATTATTCTCTGTAAAAAAATATTAGCCCCTTTGGATGCATCCACTGATATTTTTTCAACATAATATTTATTTTTTTTATTAACACGAGACGTAGGTAAACACGATGTACACGGTTAAACAATATTCTATATAATTATAACCATGGGAGACATTTCAGGGAGTGGGAAAGGGCAAATACATACGACCAGAAAAAAAAAAATCATATACGTCAATACGATTTCACGAAATTATAAGTTTATATTATTTTTCCGGGGGTGGGGGCAAGTGTCCCGTCTTGCCCTCCCCCCCTATAAGTGTCTATGATTTAAACATACATATAATTATATCTAAAGACTAAATGTTAGATATACGAGTTAGATATCTAAGTAGTTAATAATACAAAAAGAAGAAAAAAAAAACGTAGACATGTGCAACCCAATGCTCCGCCTTCCCAAATCCGCCACCGCGGTACCCGTTGAAAAGTCCCGGGCACGCCGTCACCACTGCTGCCACTGGCGTGCACGCGTATCAATTATTATTATTTACAACAATAACCGTATTGAAAATATCATTTTTTTTTTATTTTTTTTTTTTTTTCTTGTGTGCGTAAATATTTTCGAACAGTCGGTGTACAAATGCCGCACGAACCCCTCTGAATCGAGATGCACGATAAAGAACGATAACAATATCATTGTGTATATTAAAAATTGTTGGACTGCAATAATAATATAATAAGGAGGGGCCACTGATACATTAAAACGGTTTTTTTTTTTTTTTTTTTCGTTTTGTTGTTCCTTTCTGGTTCTTTTCTGATGTCCGTGAAAGGAATATATCGTATATAATAATAGTATATTATATAATTACATACGACGCGTACGCCAGAAACGACGAGAAACCGAATCGCCCAGTCATATCGCTACATATGTACACACACACACACACACCTAGCCCCGTACCCTAAGAGACGCGCTTTTTTTTCCGGAGGACGGCCCCCGCCGGATGACGATGGAATTAACGCCTGGCGTACGGAGACGACGACGGCAACGTGCGGTGTTTAAATCGCTCTAAAATATTACCTTTCCGACGCACGCACGTATAACCTATTTAATAATAATAACATATTATATTATACCCTATACTATTATTATTATTACTATTATTGTATTCGATCGTGTATACGGATTTTCCTTATTCAGTGTACCGTTTTGGCGATTATAATCGAAAAGCGGCACCGTCGACGCGCGCGCCACCTATACTGATAATAGACAGATAATTTCTTTCTTTTTTTTTTTTATTTTCTTTTTTAATTGTTCGATTTATAGTAATATGTATTATTACGGCCCGCGGAGAAAGAAACCAACGTTCGCGGGCGTGTACGACAACGACAGGAGTTTACGACGATGTACATGGCGTGTTATTATTATTATTATTTGTTATAATAGAGAAGAAGGTCCTTCTCGTCTCATTAGTGCCCGATCATTCGGTTTCGGCTCAATCCTTTCACTGTATAACAATATATCCGCGTTCCTCCTACTCTGCAGTACGTACTATTATTGTCGTCGAGAACCAGCACGATAAATCCCGGTGCCGGACGGATCCGGTGGCCGCAAATCGGGCCCAAGTCCCGACGACCGCGCCCGCCCCGCCGGTGAATATCCGACGTTTTTCAGTGTTAAAACCGTAGACGTAAATACGACCGAGAGGTGGGCTTAGGGCGTCTCTAGCCTTACTTGAAAAAAAATAATAATAACAATAATCTGAATAAATGTAGTCTTAAATGTTTATACAGGGCGCGGCAGAGCCGATTGACGAGTTTTGATGGGCTATAAATAACGAACAGTAAAACTTCGAGAAAAGGTTTTTTTTTTTAATTTAAATCGCTATTCAATTCCATTTTTAAAAATTATTTTTTGAAAATTATATCTCCAAAATGGCGGCCGTCAGCATTGATACACTGTTGTAGACGATCTCTGAAGCTCCCATATGATTTTCGGCACATTTCGACTTCCGCGGTGATTTTCTGTTTAATTTCTTCTATGGTATGTGAGCGATGTCTGAAAATCTTATCCTTAAGGTAGCCCCAGAGGAAAAAATCACACATGCTTAAATCTGGGGACCGTGCTGGCCAGCCAATGTCTCCTCTCAGAGAGCCTAACCGCCCAGGCAACATTTGTCGCAAGACAGCAAGTGAAATTCTAGCTGTATGCGCTGTCTTGCTGAAACCATACATCTCCCAAATCATGTTCGGTTGCCGTAGTCAGTAGCATTTAACTCTTGGACAAGCATTAATTTATAGGGATGGAATGATAAATCTTCGTGACGAATTCTCCTCAAAGAACGGTCTGAGATTCCCAAAGCTACAGCGTGTTTCCGGACTGAGCGTCTTGGTGACCGCTCAATTGACTCTCTAACCTACTGCATATTTTCGGGGGTTCATACCGTTCTGGGTGCTCCGCGTCCAAGTCTACTTAGGGTACTTGCAGTTTCTTCCAAATGCCGTATACACAATTTGATAGTGTTAGCAGAAGGAACAGATTGAGCACGTGGAACGCCGAAGTGTATACGAAAAGCCCTTTGTGTACCGATCACAGACTGATGATTTTCGTAATACGCACTCACGACGAAACCACGGTGTACACCTGTTCAGACCATGATTACGAATAAAATCGGCATTACCGTACAGTTCAAAATATGCCACTTATTAAGGCCTGCCCTTATCTTATCACAGGCTAATGACCTCATTAAACTCGTCAGTCGGCTCCGCCGCACCCTGTATATTGTACACTTTTGTCGTTCTGCTCTTGGATTGTTTTATGTGTGAGAGGGATGCTATCCAGTGGCGTAGCCAGGACCTCTCAACGGAGGGGGCCACCAAAAATAACTAACCCAAAATAACAGGTTAACGATTATTTTCTTTATTACATTTAAAAATATACTATACTTGGTTGGTCAATAAAATATTAAAATTAAACGATTATGGTAAAAAATATTTTAAAAATACGGCCAATGTAGGGGACCGTGACATTTATCCACCCCCCTCTCCTCAATACACCACTGGTGCAACCTCCGTCATATTTTTTTAATCTAAAACCTACTGGGCTTAATCCGTATGTATTTTCAGACTCTGTTTACGACTATGGTTGTTAAAAACACTATATAATCTAACGGTGATTTTTTTTGCAGCGAATTGTACACCGACAATATATTATAAATATCTGTTAAATCTTGCTCCGATTATGATGTGTAGCGTCTTTTCTGATATTATTTTGGATCTAATGACGCATCATCATGAGATAATGGTGGTTTTTTTTTTATTTCCATTGTAGTTTTGGAGAAAAACGGAAAAATGTACGTCAATGATTTCATTATTATTTTTCTTTTTTTTTTCTTTTGTCATAACTCCGTT
The DNA here is from genome assembly GCA_956483605.1 of Tuberolachnus salignus. Lineage (NCBI taxonomy): Eukaryota > Metazoa > Arthropoda > Insecta > Hemiptera > Aphididae > Tuberolachnus > Tuberolachnus salignus. The sequence goes on along the minus strand of OY101434.1, from coordinate 27,326,719 downwards.
AAAAACAATTGGCGAGATTTGAAATTTCTATAGAATACTAGCCATCAAACTTGTGGTGAAAATAAACGCTTTTTCGTAAGCGTTTTGAGTTAAAATTTTGACGAAAATCGTAAAAATCACGGCATTTCAAAACACGTTTAACCGAATTTCGCTCAGAATCGTATTTCGTCAGCAACGATTTTTCGTTAATAAATTATAAACGTAATTCGTCCGCGTAACCAATACCTTTCCAACTTTCGGCCACAGCAGTGTCCGTGACTAATGTCTCTCACTCTAAAAACCATATGAAATATTAGTTGTAATATTATGATTATTATTATGTATATGGCAAAAGCGTTACAAATCGTGGCGGAAACGACACGATTTCCAAACGTGATATATTTATTATATTATACGTATTTAAATAGGTACAAGACGAAAAAAAAAAAACCGGTGGTCCGCGCGGATCATTAAAATTAATATATATTTTACAATGCGTGTAGTTTATACCCGTATTATAATAATAATAATAATAATATAATATCGAACGGGTAAAGCTGACGTGATGGCTGTTCGTGGGCGTGCGACAACATCATTACCGGTTAAATTAGTATCAACACATTGTAAATAAAATGCAAGTCGGACGTCGCGAGAGGCCGCGTGGGCGCCCGTACGGCGGCCGCGGCGGCGGTGCACGACGGCCGTCCGCGCGGGGGCACCGGAATCGGTTCCGGACGATTTCTGCGACGGCCGCGTCCGGGGAATGAGTGTGTACTGCTACTACGAAAGCGCCGCGTGCACTTGCGTTCTCACTCGGCTCACGTTCTCGGGCGTCGGTGGCCGCTATCCTGGTGGTGTGTGCAGAGACCGCTGCGCGCCTGTGTTTAGGGCTGATCGGGTAACGTTGTTATTAAAATCCGTCCGGCAAAAAAACAAACCCGATTGGGGAAAAAAAAAAAAGAACGATTAGTACTCGGGGTAAACGAAAGCGTTCATCGGGGTTTTCAAACCGAGTTTACGGCGCTGATATAACCGACCGCGGTCGATGTACGGATAGTACCGCGCGAAATGCTGTGATTTTAAATATTTCCTTTGAAAATTTGAACTTAAACGATTAGAAAAAAACCTTCGAAATTGCGCTCGACTTTTTTCTTTAAAATCCACCAAGTACAACTTATAGTGAACTCAGTCAGTTTTACAGACAATGAACATTCAATCAATAATACTCATTAAATTATATAGTAAAGGGATTGTAAAGGAGACCGGATTATATCGAGCTTTAATAGGCGAAAGGGCCTTAAGCGACACACTTTTGGCCAAAATGCACTTTTGATATCAAAAATCAACTTTATCGACGACAAAAAGGTACAACCGACTACTTTAATTAGAAACGGCTCAGTTTTGCTGTACATTTTTTGAGTCTAAAAGTTTCGACATATGCGCCATGATTTAAATTTTTTGACAGCGAGAATACCGTAAGTGGCGACATGGTTGAGGCATAGGACGTTAAAAAAAAAAAAATCATTAAAATTCATCAAATAATACATTTTTAAAACTTTTTTTTTTTTTTTGTGTTCCTGAACATTTGTCAAAATATCGCTTACGCCTTTTTGCCTATCAAAGCTCGATATAGCCATGGACGTCCCTATATTAAGAAAACGATTGTTTTTATCGCAGTTATTTATCATCAGTGTGTTATTATTTCGGTAAACTGCGGCAGCAGTGGGATATTCATAATGTTATAGTAACGCATATGACATAAATCCGAAAAATCCGCATGCCGGATGTCAAAATAAGAAAATTCAAATTTTTGAATGTGTATTTCCATAAAAAAAAAAACACAAAAAAGTTTATAACTATATTTGCCAGCGGCCACATATCGTTCGTCCACATTTTAGCATTATTTGATAATTTTACCAACACTTTACGGGACATTGTAAGATTATAAAAAATGTTATTATCAGTTAATTCCAAATACAGATATTTTTATATGTATATAAGAGTGCTCGTTATTTGTACGAGAAGAATTAACATCGTAACAATAATAGTTAAACGTGATTCTTGGTGTCTGTACAATTTTAGTGGATAATCGCAAAGAACCAAAAACCAAGCAATTTTCACCGAAAATGATCGGATGGAAATCTATTGGTTTCGAATAGAATGATTGGAAGTTACGAGAAAAATTATAAAATGACTATTTGCTTAGGTAATAGTCAGTTCTACAACAAAGATGTAATACAATTTGTCGTTATATTAAGATATAGAGAAGTATACGCCAATAATCGAAAATTTCCATTTTTTTTTTTTTTCATAAAACTTTACGCTTAAATCGCGTCCTGTTAACTAGGTCTAATCGAACTCAAATTTTGCGGGCCCTATTTTTAGATGTATCGGAACAATTTTCCGGCCGGCATTCCCTAAAATTTTCAACTTAAAATATAACGAGCACCTAAATATATATGATATTTTAAACTATATTAAAAAAAAAAATTCCCAAATTTAAAGAAAAAATATTAACTTAATCAATAAAATACATACAAATTTTAAAACCCTTGAAAATCAAAAAAATAAGAAGTGCCCCCCCTCTTTGTTTTATATTTTTGTTATATTTGCCTATACTGTCGAAATAATGGAATAACGACAAATAATCAAAGTTTCAAATAAACTGTCGTGTTCAGGAATCCGATAATCTGGATTTTTCCCACCAGGCTAGACCCTGCGCCGGTTGTCGGTTCAAACAGCAACGGAAAAGAAAAAAAAACGAAAAAAACGTCATCCGTTAAAGATGTACAGAGACGGCAAATGGCCGCGGCGCGGCGTCCGGGACGGCCCGGAGAGAGCCGTACGGAAATCCGATTGCCTACCGACACGCATTTTTTTATCCAGTTTTGACCAGTAAACTTACCGTCCTGTAAGCCGACGTGTGGGAGTATAATACGGACGACGGGAGTGTATTCCCGGGACGTGATAATTTACGCTATTCTATAAATGGTATTTCCGCCGCAAACGGCCCCGCGTGGTTCGTTCCGTTCGTCCGGCTCTGTGTATGCGGAGTTTTTTTTTTTTTTTTCTATACCACATTATTATTACTGTCGGTAATATTATTATTATTATTAACCGCAATCGTTCGATCGGATCACGTGCCCGTGATGCATATTATTGCGTAATAATATATATATATATTTATACACGACCTAGGAATATTTTTCCAGAGGACGCTCTATACCCGCCTCGGTGTGACGACCAAAGAGCGGACACGGAGAAAATCGCGTTATTTCGGACATAAATCGCGGCGAAAAATTAAAAATTATAAAAACATTATGGCTAATTTTCTAGAGAGAGAAAAAAGAAAAAGATACAGAAACTAACATGATGGCCATCGAACTTATTGTTTGACAACTCCTGCGAAAATATATTCTTCTCTTTAAATTTTGATATTTGTGTACTATTTTCAACCTAAACGCCATCTAATATGATTAGGTTTGTACATTTGTTGAGAAATGCATTTTTATTTTTTCAGCCCATTGTAAAACGTAGCCTTCTTAACACAATGTTTCAATCGTGTGATAACGAATTAAACTGTGAAACTTTTATTTTGCATTTTATTTTCCTTTTTAAATCGTTTGACACGTTTTTTGTTTTTATCGAATTCCGTCAATTGACATCTTTACACAGATATGTTTTTTATCGTACACAAGCTGTGTAGTGTGTATACATCATATTTATATTTTATAAATAATATTCTTGTTTTAAAATATTTTACATATGTTGTTTAAGTGAGTAAGTACAACGTTTGATTTGTTACGATTCGATAAGACAAGTGAAGGCGATTAGGGTATTTTCCATCAACTATTTGTGTTTTATCAGTAGTGATTTTAAAATACGGAATTTTTCTTATCAATAAAACGATAATTTCTTGAATTTTTAAAATTGCGATTTTTAGTGCGTTTATACAAAATTTTAAGTGCATTTTTTTGGCGATTTTAAATGCATTCGATTTACAGCTCCACTATAATTGAGTAACGTCGCTATATTATGTTGCCCATTATATAGTTTGACTGAGGACACGTAAACGCGATGTATAGCCTAACTCGGGTTTTTCAAAATGCGAACGACGTTCAACGTTGAAAATGAATTTTATAATTATTTAGAAAAACTAAATTTTCATTACCTATTGCAACGATAATTATCGTTACTATACAACTGTTTATAGTGTAAATACCATTACCAATACAGGAAAAAATATTTAAAAAATCTAGAACCGGTCAATTATAAAATATGACCACTATAAAAAAAAAAAACCCCCCTTAGGGAAGACACGCGCGCCGATTAAAAAATAAGGAGGTAGGTACGCGATTTGTGTTATATATGGGAGCAATAGACGGGTTTTAAACAGAATATAAATATATATATATATATATATATTTATATATAATAACATTAGCGTAATAATTCGTCTAATTTTAAATTCCGGTCGAAGAAGCTGTAAAGACCTTTCGGCGTTGTAAACTGAGGGGGTGGGGGGGAATGGAAAAAAAACGCTTAAAAATGTTCACGAAAAACGTGATATATCGATATAGGAAATCGCAAACACGGATGGGCACCTAATGTTATATGCTCCAGGCTTGGCAAGTTAAAAATGGTATTTATACTCGTTAAGTTAACTAAATACAGACAAAATTAAGTTAAATCATAAAAAAAAATGAATTAAGTTAATATTAACTTAGTTAAAAAAATTATATCGTTGTAATTTATAGCATATAACTAATATATTTTCCATAATAACCTTGGCGGGCCGGTTCGTAAAGGTGGAGTGGATTGCGAGGGTCTCGAGTCAAATTCATTTTAAGCTGAGAGCTTTGTAAGAGACGTAAAATTAAATGTTAACGTTTAATTTTTTATAATTACAGAAAGAGTCTAATATTATCTAACATACAGATTACTGTTATGAGATTTATCCAATTTAAAAATAAATTACAACCTACGCCCCATTATATCTATAAACTGCACCTCCACTTGAAAAGTAACACAGCTTGGAATATGCCGTTTGACTGCAAAAATATTTTGTTACATTATTATACTTGATCGATTTGTTTGGTATTTTTTGTACTAAGCTCACTGCTGAATCTTCTCCGCATTGTATTTCCAAGAGCTAAACTAGTGGTGGGGGGGGGGTAAACGAAGATTAATCCCCGGACGTTATATTTCTTGTTACACTATCCAGTAGATACTAATATTGATGACGAACAAAAAAAAAAAAAACTTTAATACCATTGATTATAAATATAATAGTGATAGTGATTTAATGATAAAAAGCGTCCAAAATTGTCTGCACCGCGGAAAAACTTAAGGCATAATTTTAAAGATGTACAACTCTACACAATCGTAGGGGATTTTAATTTAATGGTATATGATAGTATGATAAAAAGTTCTAAATCTGTGTATTTCGCCATATTATAACTACTGAGATTAGATATTTTTTTGATAATATATTGCAGGGGTGGCCAAACTGTGGCTCGTGAGCCTCACGGAGCTCGTGTCATACCGTAAGACGCAAAACATATTTTTTACAAATATAAAACAATTCGTGTTTAATGTTTATGTTTTTGAAAATGCAATATGTAATTATTAGCATATAATCGTAATTCCTAAAAAAAAATATAAAATTATAGTGTTTTCGAATTTATAATATTTAAATATAAGGTAATTTTTTAAATTGTAATACGTATTTGTTGCGTGTTCAATTTGTCCGAATGTTTCTCGGAGTCTATGTTTATGTTTATGGTTTACGATAGTCAAGAACCTTTGTTTTTTTTTTTTTTTTTCTGTTTTTAGCTCTTACATATTTTTCGTTTTATTGTACGGCTCGCGAGACACTTTTAGTTGGCCACCCACCTCCTTCCCCCAGGATTAATTTTTTTATCATAATATTGTATTTCCGTCGTGTGTGTGTGTGTAGCGGTTAAAAACGCATTGACTTACGACGATTTTACACGAATAATAAAATCACGAGATATTTATTTAACGTAGTCCGTAATAAATTACGGACTTGTCACTTTTTAAGCGGGTGTACGATATATATTTATAAATTTTTTTTTTTTTTTTTTTACAAATTCGTCACCGTACTCTTGCATATTATCGTATTCGTATGCCTATTGCCTATGGGCACGAAATTCCGCGACCCGAACCGGTACCGGACCGTACCGAAGATAATAATAATATACGGTGCCGGTTCTGCCGCCGAACCAACCGGTCGGTCGCGGTAATAATAATAATAATAATAATGAGCCGACGGTGCCGCGGCGGTGGTGTCACCCCGCGGCCGATTAATGATAAACCACCTCGTAAAGAACAAGAACAAGAAGAAGAAGAAGAAGAAGAAGAAGAAGAAAAAGCAGAAAAAAAAAAATAAAAAAAGAAGAAAAATACTAGCCGGTGGGCGCGGCCGCTAGCCCGGCCGAGTGATCCGATTGGTCCGTCTGTCGGTAGTTTAAGGCTATATATTATTATGTATATTATATATATATATATATAAATATAAGTACGTCCGTGTACAATATATTATATATTTTATTCACGGGTGTGCACGTATGTATATAATATTATTACACTATGTGTGTGTGTGTGTGTAATGTGTATGTGAGGGGGGCAGGGGATTCGAGCCTGTGCCGCCTCCCTGGGCCCCCCCGGATCCGAAGTGGCCGTCCGAGCGGACGGCTCGCACGCATAATACGACCCGCGACGGACCTTTTTTTTTTTTTTTTCATTCTTTTTCTTATCATCGGCGATCGGCACGCAGAACGAGTATACCGCGGTAACGGCGGTATACTCGTGACCGCGGTCATACGCGTGCGGTACCTATATACCGTAATTGTTTATACGAAACAAATCGGGTGTACCTTATGTATACCAGACGGCGCAGACTGCACGTCGGGCCGGTCCGACGACGGCGACGCTTTTCGCGTTATATCGCTACGGCCTTCTGCACACGCGGAACGCGATAAAGCGTACCCGGGGGGACCCGCGACCGGTGTCCGCGAGTAAAATTATATTTCGCCCGGCCCGCCCGGTCCTGCCACCCACCACCACCACCACCACCACCACCACCACCACCGCCTCGAACGCGACGGTTCTGTCCCTTTGCGAGACCCGTCCGGCGGTGATGTGGACGACGCATCGCTCCCCCGACTCGACCCGCACCTCCACAAAACATCTGAGGACGTTTTTATTTCTTCGGCAATCCGTTACGCGAAATACGAAAATACAAAATATCAAATGTGAAACGTGCGACGGTAGACGACAGTAGGAAATTGTTATAGTTGTGCCTATCTACCGTAGGCGTATGAAACCATCAGGTTTACTCGAGCGGCAGAGTCCGCCGATGACGATTACATAATTTTAATGTTAATAAAGTTGTCGATATAGCGATGTAGCGTGCCAGTTGGAGACGTTTTCAACAGGGGTAAACAATTATGAGACTGGATAACTAGTACAGACTATTTGGTTTGGTAACCTACTGTTAATTATCTGAGTGAATTTTATATCGTATATTTTTTGGTTAGCAAACCCCGGTCAGATCGCAGGGCATAAAGGCGAGAATAGCGTAAAATGCGTGCTGCGGAATAACCGCTGGTGGTGGTTGGCCCGGTATCGCCTTCTCGTCGTGGTCTTCTCGTACTCGCCGCCTCGACTGACTTGGCTGCTTGACTGACTTTCTTTCGGCTGTCGCCCCGGGCTCTTATATAGTTGGGTCCGTTGGACTGTTTGTGGCGGTGCTCGTGGCTGTGCTCGTGGCTGTGCTCGTGGCTGTGCTCGTGGCTGTGCTCGTGGCGACGATTGTCACATCCTCATCGTTGCACCTTGGCCTATTACCACGTAACGTCAGCTGTTCCGTACACGTATTCTGTTGTAACGGCCTTTGCCTGCCACGATTTAATCTAATCGGTTGTGCACATGTCCCGACTTAATTCAACACATATGTAACAATTCAAAATAATAACCGACCGAGTTTTCAGTGAAATACCACGTTATAGTAAATCCCTGGAACGTTGGTTCAGATTTAAATAAGCCACTTCTTATCCCTTTTGTTATGATTACTTACTTGTTCACAGCAAGTGAGTCTACTGCTTTCTCGAGGTGATTCCACAGGATGACAATCCACAGAGCAAATGGACGAACGTAAAGAAGTTGGTCTTATATTTTAAGCGAAATAATTCAAACGCTTTTTTAATAAAATTTAAGCAATAAATGAAAAACCTTCGCAACAGTAGATATCATTAGCTTAGTTTGTTATGACTAGCTTATGGGAAAAAACGCGAGTGTCTCAACTGAGGATCAGGAGAAGAAGACCCGCTATATCAGAAAAATGTGTGCTACTTATACTGTAAACCATTTGTATTTGTTGTGAATGTTTCAAATTTGTTGTTGTTTATTACATAGATATAAATGTGTTGTTGTAATTGTACATTTATCGTAACTATTACTAAGGTGAATATATGCGATAGTCTTAAGTATCTATTTATGGCTCTGGTACACGGTGCAGAAATGTGTTATTGTTTTAATTGGTATTAGATAATGTTGTTGTGATTTGATTGATAATTATGCTGTTTCGGTGCATATCATTTGACATATGACACGTGCCCCGATTTACCCATAGTTTAACCGATTTCCAAATGGTTAAGAACAGAGTCCGCAACAAGATAGTTCTAGTAGTTAGGTCGTGGTTCACGCCACTGCTCAGTCTTGTATGCCTTCAGACGCAATATTGTCCGTCCTTCACGCGATTACTCTCCCATTAAACCCAAAGCGAAGTATTAAAAAACGACCCCAGTTTCCCTCGTGCCATTTTGCATATGTTTAGGGCTAAGAAATTGCATTAGGACAACGCAATTTACCACGGCACCGCCCTTACTATAGTTCCCTTACTATGAGATTTCTTTTTAAAATTCCCTCTGCCACACCCGACACCCGTCTTTCGATCCCATCTACTAACAATTACCCTGTAAACACTCTCCTTTTACCCGCCTTATGCGTGCTGTCAACTATATGAACCCATATAATTTACTTTTTTTAAATGTGTACCATTTTAAGTACTTAAATATTATGTTTTGTATTACTTTATATTGTTGTCTCTGGGCTTGTGTATAAGTTTAAAAATCTAAATTGCAAAAAGTTTCAGGATTTATCCATCACGTTTTATTTATTTAAAATAATAACAATATATTTAAAAAAATGTTTCAAGTTTCAGAAAAACTATTCCGTATACATCATGTATTGATGTAATTCACTACACCGAAGGGTTAGACAAATAGATTAATGGGACAGGGTACTGGATATAAAATTATAGTTGCAAAAACAATTTGACGCACGAATTTCTGACACGCTTAAAATAATTTATTAGTTTACCTACAACCAACAATATTAGTTTTACATTATTAAAATTGCTGCATCGAACTAAATAATAATACACATTGCGTTTTTTTATACATTAAATCGATAAAACTAACCGATTTGACAATTTTTTTTTTTTTTTTTTTAACAATTTTTCGTTAACGACAAATTTACTAGGTACGGTTTTTCTAAAACGTATTAACACTTTATTAACTTTTTATTTTTATATTTATTTCATGTATATTGTATATCATTAATGTCTATAATATTTTCATAACGAGTAACTTACCGTCTTTCTCTTTAAACTCATATTTTATAATGATCAAAATTGCTCAATTTAATTTGTTTAGTTGGTACCTATTATGGCTATAATATTAATTTAATGTTGATTTTAAAACATTAATATAAATAATCTTGATTGATTTTATTTATCGTGTCTATGCCAATATATTGTTCGTGTTATTATTATAAACAAATTATAACAAGAGACATTTGCTATTACAAACTTAAAACGTTTAACACATCTTATTTCTTTTTGCTATTAAATGTATACATTTTTCCAGAATAATATTTTAGTAGTGAAACTTAATGTTAATCATTGAATAGCATTATTGCATTATCTTTTTTTGTAATATTAAATAAAGCACCTACATCAGACCTATTGGTCAGACGTACAGTGTTCAAGTTTCAATTTTGTCTTCGGATTCAATATAAAGTAAAAACGATTCAATTATTTTCAATATTGAATATTTAAATATATCTTTTTGTTTATAGATCAAAGCAAAATATGGAAAAAAAGGACTCTCGTAATCGCAGTAGTCATTCAAAATCAAAATATTATTGCGAAATTTGTAAAATAACATTTTCCAATTATAGTGAGCTTCTTTGTCATTTATGTTCAGGTGCAGATCTTGAAATTAAACAAATTTTGTCGCAAATCGGTGACATGCCACATGAATGTAGTACATTCCATAGTAAATTTATTTCAAAAGACCTGCGGCAAAAACATAAAATATTTCATAAAGAATTAAAAATAAAGAACAAAAGTGGCACAGAGAAAACTGATGATAATAAACCAGAAACGTGTTTAAAATCAACAAGATCACATGCGAGCGATTATTGGGATTATGTTAGCAAACAGCGTAATCAGAGAAAAGAATTAGATCGTGAATGTACGTTATTGCCCATTAGTCGACCGGATATAATAAAATCGCCTCAGAATCATACAAACGAATTAACAAATATTGTTAACGGTAATAAAAATCTATTAAATAATAATTCTTTTAACAATAATTCGTTATTTCGAAAACCATCACCCTGTAATTCGTCGGCTTTTTCGAGTTCGACGTGTCCATTATGTTCATAATGCACATCGTGTCCGTGTTTTTCAGGCGAAGATGAAGCACTTATACCGAATGGAGATTCGTTTTTAGTTCACCGATTCTCTTCTAAACGTTCAATAAGAGAGAAACGAAAACGAATAAACAAACCACAATCACCTAATAGGAACATTGTGTCACCGAATGATACCCGGCGTCCTAAAAAGGCGAAATTTTCCGTTTACGACAGTAGTGATGAAGAACAGATATTAAATGGACAACCGCCCGATGCGCTTCCTAGATGTACTGATGTAAATCGGTAGAAAATACTTGGATGTTATTTTGTAACTGTAGGCAACGGTATTGTCCAGAGACTGTCTTTAAATACCAATTATCATTTAGAACAACTGTTATAGGCACTTACCTATATTTATTTATCTATTAATTATACTCTTTGTTTCTGATAGTCTAATAGACAATACCGTAGTATAGCCCCGTGATCTCACTCTAATAATTCTTTTCTGTGCTTACTAATATAATCTCAACAATCGTAAATCGTAAATTTCCCAGTGTCACTATAAAACACGTGTGTTAATTTATGGTGAACTCATGTGATTTGAAAATATGTTCTTTTACATTTATCACCAATGAATAATCAGAAGGAATATTTAATGCGCCTACCTCTATTTTCGTATTTGTTAATTGTTTGTTAAAAAAAAATTTAAATAAATATGTTGTTCTGTACACGTCGGTGTTTTGATTTTGTTTTCATAAAGACCTGCTGAATATTTAAAAATATTTTTTTTTTTTTAAAAATGCAACACCTCCGTATTTATATTATATATATATATATATCATTATAAATTGAAGTTTTTAATATACTTTAGTTTATAATTTTGTGTATATATTTATTGTTATTATGAATATTAAAACAAAAAAAAAAATGAAAAAATGTATAGAAAATAGGTAGTGCCTAATATACGAGTACACCAAGTCAAAACGCCTACTGAATAAAAAAACAAAAGTAAAAACACGTAGAAACAATTACAATCGGTGCATAGAGAGTAAACTTAAAAATTGTTATGACCCGGGTTGGGATTTTATCTCTTCGAATTACATGAATATGCGTTTGTGATATTACCTTAAATATGAGTAAATATACGCTAAAAATATGCAAAAAAAGAAAAACAGAAAATTATGATTTATGAGTATTAGTTAAATTCGATTGACAATTTACAAAAAAACACGTCTATTAAAATGTTATTATTTTATAAATAAAAAATATTAAAATTTTTATGTTAATATCAATTTATTATAAATTACAATTAATAATAAGTATTATTTATTATTATTAGTTTAGATAAAATATGACCAATTTTGATTGAAAACAGTTAAGAATGCAAAAATATGTCAAAAAGTCAATAAATGGCACTGAAATCTAAAAAATCGCAAAATATGCAAAACTATGCAACATTAAATTTTAGTTCTCTGAGTCACGAAACAAATTTTAAGCTTACACTGCTATTTCTTAAGAATCTTGTAAGAAATACGCAAATGCAATAAAATCCCAACCCTGGTTATAACGATACGAGATGTCACGATTGACATCGGTTTAAAAAGTATTTATTTTTTATCTAAAATATACCGGCAACAAATATAATAGGATATTATTTGTAAAATCGGCCTGTATACGATTTAAGATGATTTTAAAAATTATTTTTCTCCCTAGTGCATAAATTCTATTCGTCGACGCTGAGTATTTCGCATAGGCGGTTGCCTATTTTTTATTTTTTTTTTTGTATTTACGAATTATATATATACGAACAACAAATATATTAAAGAAGATCAAAAGTCGTACGATAAATAGTCTTGTGACAAGTGTTCGTACGAAGATCCTCCGGAGATCTTTTCGATTCAACGAACCAGTTTTCCTCGACGAAGGTGTACAAAACATATAGAATATTATACGATCGCGATGATTTATTGTTGCATGCAGTATTATAAACTAGATTGCCATTAAATCTCGACAACTTCATACTAACAACAGTGGCCTACCCACGGTGCGTATTATGTCCGGCCTTATTGCATTGGAAAAATAAAAAACCCGTACAATCCGTATAAAACAATAATAGCGTTTTCCACGTGGCTGCAACTGGTGGAATAGCAATAGCAGATGGGACATAATTTTCTTTGTTTTTTTATTTTTTTTTTTTTTTTTATTGTGATTATGTGACTCTATTCCGTTAATATCCGTTGTTTCGCTTTAACTAATCACGGCGACTGAATAAAAAAAGTGTTAGAAAAATGATTAATTTCATCATTATCGTGTTAGGTTAGTGTATTTTATTATTTACTACTACTACTATAATCAGAGAATACGAATCAAAGAGTTATTGACTTTATTGCGTTATCGTGTTACCAGTCAAATGATAATATCGTCCGGAGCTCGTGTATCTTTTTCTGCGCTAAGAGCAGAAAACCGCCGTAGTGCAATGAAACGGAACATAAAAAAAAATAACACCCAGAGTGCACCAGAATTCTATGTGTAACATAAAAACGTGTACCAGTGCAGCCGGTTTTATTATTATTATTATTTTTATTTTTTATTTTTTGATGTTTTTTTGAGATATTATTATAGCTATATTTGAAATGTCCAAGGTCTTTTTGTTGGCATTGTATAAGTAAAACATTCGTTCGTTTTCGATTACAAAAAATCAATCGAAAAACGTGACGAAACCGGTCAACCACTAGTGTCATAATAAACGATTTTCAATTTACTGGCCCGGATAAAAAAAAAAAAAAAGAATCAAAAAAAAAATCGTCAACTTGAGGGCGACAAGGTGTAGGTACACTTGCCCCTTTTCCCAAACAATACGGACCCGTTTTGCCGGCAATGCAAACGCGCGATTAAACGTATCCGATTCCGATGTCGTAATCGCGTCGTAAAATATTGGATTACCTTACCGTACTACTGCAGAGACGAATATAATATATTACACACTATAATAATATTATTGTATAGCATTACGATACGAACAGAAAATTAATAACGCGTTCGAGCAGGGGGAAAAAAAAACTAACCTTTACCTCGTTGAACATACTCGTATAAAATTTAATATTGCGTTCGGATGAATAATATACGAGGTAAATATATATATATATATATATATATATATATATATAAAACAAATTGAAAAAAAAAAAAAAAAAAAAAAAGGAAAAAACAGACGCGATATTCGTAATAATATTTGTAAAACGAACTGTGTTTGTTTTGCGACCGCGATGATACTTCACGATAAACACGTTATGATATTAATACGCGTACAGATAAGATAACACGGAGAGAATAATTTTCCATCAGCCTCGAGATAGTCGATCTCTCGGTGTATATAGTGTTCAACACTGTCATTAAGCTTCTGTTGGCACAAAAAAAAAAAAAAAAAACGACCGTATATCTGGCGTATCGCGTAAAAATCACCGCGGACGGACCGAATAATATTATTGGCACCGAAAGTCACTTGAACATTAAAACGGGTAATAATAGTCCGTAATTATTTCGGTATGAAAATCTCAACCGCCGAACACTGCGTCAACGTCGCCGACGATGTGATATCGTTATACATATTACATATATTATCGATTGCTAACCACCTATCGTACCGAAGAACCCTACTTACTAAACTATTGTTTTGCCCCGGATGTGTTTTTATTCATTCTCGAAAAACAAAAGACAAAAAAAAAAAAAAAAACAACAAATACGAAACGCTTTCGAAATCGAAATCGTTCGCACCTTCGGCCCGGGGGCGGAGTGGACGGTCTGGAAATGAGAATTTCCCATGTTTTTCAACGGTTTTACGAACTCGATATAATATTTTCTAGTGTAACCCTATATGTTACATTGATTTGAACAATTCAAATCATTTTTTAATACATTTATTAGAAAAACTGTTGAAAATCTATAGACGAATTTAATCGAATAAAATACCATCATAGCCGGTGGAATAATAATCGCGGCGAGAAAAACGATTTTCGAGAATCAATTTTATTAAGAAGGGAATAATCGGGCGATGGACTGGATAAACTCTTGGTGCCCACTCCGCTCGGCGGTAGTTAAAACAATTATTTAAAATAAATTTTCTTTTTTTAATTTTTCTCGAAATTCTTAACAGTTTATTAAAAAAACCTGACTATTAGACGACGCGACATTATTTCGGTCTTATTTTGACAATTTCCGGGTTACCAAGGCAAAAAAAAAAAAGAAGGAAAAAACCACGTAACCCTACCAGTTTATCGAGCTCCGCTTAATTTTATGTTATTGCGATGTCGCGTTTAGTATACTATTCAATATAATCGATAATTGCTCTATATCCAACTGATTCGCAATTTCCCACCCACACCAGTGGCCTATACCCACGGTGCGAAAAATATCTGAGTTTTTTTTTTTTTTAATACATTCGACACAACATTAAAAAAAAACATTTATAGTATTTTGACCAGCCGTAATAATATCATACAATATTATAAATTACAATATTGTCGATTACTCGTAGGTACTTGCAATATATTGGGCACTGCAGTGCGTCGATGTTTAAATAGTGTCTAATTATGTTTGACCTTGCGTAAACGTGAAAAAAAGTTTCAAATTAATAACGAACGTGGTTTAATGAACTTTATAAACGCGTAATATATGTAATTACACATGTTATATTATTTATTTATAAACGAACAGTAACGGACAGAGTTGATTATATATATTTATTTTTTTTTTTTTTTTTTTAAATATGTGTAATTTATCTTAAGATATATAGTATTATAGAAAATAAATTTAATGTCAAACTAAAAATCAATATAAATAATACTCGTTTAATATGCTAATTATTGAATTATACAACGAATGTTTGATGTCAAGAAATCTTCTTCTCTCTCCTTTTTTTTTTTTCTATAAAGAAAATTGATTGCGTTTTTTTTTTTAAAAAAATACACGGTTAATTATTATAAAAGTTTTATTTGAAAATTATTCGAACGATACTGCAGTAAAAATATGATTCACATAAATTTAAAGACATTCCTACTGTAATGAATATATTTAAATTAAATTAATGATTTGAACAAAATAAAATAAAATAAAACATGTGTATATAATATATTATACACATAAAAACACGTCCGGCTTGGACATACATCGTATCCGGTAGGTTAATTCTATACCAAAATCCACGATAAATTATCGGCAATAAAAAATTGATTCTGAACGGTGAAATGATAATGTTATGTATGTGTTTCCCCCCCCTTGTAGCCCAGAAATCAACAAATATAATACCGATGTATCGACAATAATAACGCAGTTATTTTAACAAATATTTTGAAAAACTGTTGGGAGTCTAGTATCAAATAAAATAGTCGAGAACTCGACAAAAAATCAGAATTATTCGAAGAAAAAATTACCGCAATGAATCTAAAATATATTACAAATTGATCTACGTTTAAGCGGTTCTATAATAATTTTAAATAGACGCTATGTCTGGATGTGGGTATACAATAAAAAAATATTATGACAATATTGTAAACGATAAAATTAGAATAAATAATAAAATAATGACAATAATTTTTCCCCTCTGTTCGAAAAACGTCTCGAGTACGAAAATAATATCCTGTCGACGAATCACGTGAGCACTGGCATATTATACTTTTATTCGCGGTGATAATATCACGTTTATATTGCTCAAAATGTCGGTTCGCGAATATCTACGAGAAAACTATTATTATATTGTAATAACTTATATTCTTTTGTCTATAAAGTCAAAACTAATGATGCGCGATTTACAGAAAATAATATTATATTATAATCACGTGTGAAGGAAGCAAGTTCATAATTGTATAGTTCAATCTATTCTATTCAATTTCATAGACCTGTACGATATTTAGTTTAAAAAAATGTAAACATATTTTACGTATTTTCTGACGGAGGGTCCGTTCTGAAGATTTGCGGGGCTCAGGGCAGAGACGGGCAATCGAGGTGCCTAAAATTACACCATCGTGTGCGTTTAACGTTGGCGAACTTACAGGGAGATAATTCGAGGGCCCCCTTAATTATATACCACAAGTACCCCTATTATATAGTTTTATATATTTTTTTTTATTATTATTTTGCTCGTCGACTTGACTATATTTTATATTGTGGCTAAAAAAAACCGCGTGGTCCGTCCTACAAACGCGAAAGCTCGAAGCTCGGGCCCCGCTCGCCCGGGAAAGTACCCGGTCGGACGTACTTAAAAGGACGCTACACATTTGCCGTTTCTGTCGAACAATATGATAATCATAGTTTTATTATCTATTAACAACGGTTTAAAAATAATTAAAAAATTAAAATAAAAATTAAAAATATATACACGTTGCTCTATTAATAAAATGCTTTAAAATCGATTTACAAAGTGTCAAAAAGTATAACCAAGGGCGAACGTAGGAAAAAATTTAAAATGTTCATAAATATCATACTTAATTACTTTTTAGGTACTCGTATATATACTATTTGTTAATCTATTTTATTTGTAAAGCTCGTGGGAAACCTTGAAATAACTATTACAGTTGTAGGTGAAGTAATTTATTATTGGAATTTCGCCTGATATTTTGGGGGGGGTGAACCCTCCCCCTTGCGTTCGTCTCTGCGTATAACAACTTTTTTTTTTTTTTTTTTTGTGTGGCATCGATGACGGGCCGGGGACTGGCCTTGCGGAAATGCTACCGGCCCGCCACCATCGTTTATTATAAACGAAAAACACATACAATTATATACACGCCATAAAATCCCCTTTTCCCCTTCGCGGGGCGGGCTCACATTATTTAAACTTATGAGCTAAATATTTACAATACACCTTATAAACTAAAAATATACATTCTTCTTTTTTTAATTTTAAAAATAAAAAACAAACTATTAAAACTTAAACTACTAAAAAAAATATATACACATTCTTCTATCTATATACGACTACTGCCGTCGACGCTGTCGCCGACGCTCCGGCGGTGCTCCTGCTGCTACCTCTGCTGCTGCTGCCGCTACTGCTGCTGCTGCTGCTGCTGCCGCTGCCGCCGCCGCTCTGGCCGCCTCCCACCGACGCTCCTCCTCCCCCTTCGCCCCCATGACGGAGATTGCAAAGGCCCTGACGGCTGACCATGCTTCGGTACTGCTGAGCATGGCCGGTCCAAGCCCTTCCGGAGAGACGCTGCCCAACACCGCGACCAGCGCTGCACGTTCGGTGTTCCAAGCCGGGCAGTCTAGAAGGGTGTGGGCCGCATCGTCCACCTCCGATGTGCAATGGGCGCAGTGGGGGGCGTCACGCTTGCCGATCCTATGCAGGAAGCTAGCAAAGCACCCGTGTCCGGTGAGGAGCTGGGTAAGGTGATAGTCCAGCTCGCCCCGTGACCTTGTGGCCCAAGGCGCAACAGGACCGATCACCTTACGGGTCCACTCACCCCTGGTACCCGCGCTATGCCACTCCTGCCACTGCACAAGGGTCGCGGACCTTCTCTGTGCAGCGGTTTCGACGCGAATGTCGCCGCCGTCGCCACCGCGCCGGCTCCAGTAAGCTTTGCGCCTCTCTATCGCGAGCAGGTCGATCGGAGGAAGACCCGCGATCAACAACGCCGCGTCATGGGAGACCGTCCTGTAGGACATGGAAACCCTCAACGCTGCGCGCCGCTGAACGCGGAGCATCTCTTTCACGGCCCTGGTCGCGTAGGGAACCGCGGAGCTCCACACCGGAGATCCATACAGGCATTACCGAAGTGGCCACCCCGGCGTACAACCTCCTCCTGGGCTCCTTGGGACCCCCCACGTTGGGCATCAGCCGCGCTAGGGCGGCGAGTACCCCGCGGGCCTTGTCGGCGGCGCCCGTGATGTGCGCCTTGAATACTAGGGTGTCGTCGAACAACACGCCTAGATATTTCATCGTCCTCGAGAGAGCCACCGGCTCCCCCTCCAGTGTAATTTGGGGAACCCTGTCCTTGTATTTGCGCTTTAACATGATGGCCTGGGTTTTGTTGACGGCGAGCCGAAGCCCGAGTCCCCGTATCTTTTCGGCCACCAGGTTCAAGACGTAATTGACCTTACCTTCGACTCCCTCGGAGGTATCGCTCTTGCCGATGACAAGCGTGTCGTCGGCGAACCCTATTACCCTGACTCCGTGTGGCACTGCAACCCGTAGCACGGCGTCATATGTGAGGTTCCAAAGGAACGGCCCAAGCACCGAGCCCTGGGGTACCCCACAAGTGACATCCACGTTCACGGGACCCTCTAGGCAGTTAATGGTTACCCCCCTGTCGTGGAAGTACGACGCCATTAACTGCCTAATATAAGGTGGGACGTCCCACGCCCCGAGCGCGTCTAACACGTGCTCCCAACCCACACTGTTAAACGCGTTGCGGATGTCCAGGGAGATCGCCACGCACATCTCCATGTGGTTCACGGCGTTGAGGGCAAACTCCCGGACTTTTATCCCGGCGTCGTCCGCGGATTTCCCGGGCCTGAACCCAAACTGGGCCTTTGAGAGGCCGCCCTTGAGTCTGCGTATAACAACTGTAAAAAATAAAACTACTAGCGACCGTGTGCCGTCATTTAGAACTGATTTTTCGGTTCGTTGTGGTACAATAAATTGGTTGGGAAAAGAAAAACATCTATATGGACAATTTCCGCTCGGAGCGCTACACTTAATTTGTATTTTTATTTTAATCGTCACCTATTTAAAAACCAATGGGCAATTTGTAATTGTCTTTAAAATCGTAAAAGCGTGGAGTACGTAAACAGTTTGTTTAATGGAAAAAAAAAAAAAAAAAACGGTCGTCTATATTATTATCCGTAATATTATAATGACACAGTGACACAGTTCGAATTCGTCTGCCGTACACCGTGTACGTCATAACGCAATAATTACAACGTCCGACGCGCGTGTTGTAATTAAATCGAAAATTACACGGTCGGTTCGAAATTTATTATCACTCCGCGGTATACCGAGTGGTATATACCAGCGGTACCACACGGATATAACGTACGGCTCGTTGATAACATATTATTGTTTTTAACGGTCGTCGGGGGGAGGGGTATCAAAGGGGTGGCTTGCACGGGGACGATAAGAATCGGCGACCCTCGGCATTTTCGACGGGCGACTTTTTAGATTCCCCGAGTGTGACGCAGGTGCTATATTATTATATTATACGTATATATATATATATATAGTTTTACTGAATTGTGTGTGTTTTTTTTTTATTATTCCGATTGAACTGCTCCGATGTTTTCGCGTCGTGCCTTAAAAGATGGGGGATTCTTCGCCCGCCGGTACTTTATTTGAACATATTTTCGAAATTCCCAATACGTTATCCGAAAAAATTGTTTTTTATGTATTTTTTGGTTAGGCAAATAATCAGATTTTTGTACGCGGTAACTTAAAAATATGCGACATTTCTAGTCGGTAACACACTTTTCGAAATTCTCAACATTTCTACCGGAAATGTTGCTCCGACATTACGAAGCGTGGCATCTTTTCTGAAAGAATTTTAGATTTCGTTGTAGTTTTCTTAATAATTGGCAAAACAACGTAGGAAAATTGAGAAATCTTTATTTACGATACATTGTTTTATTTTTATTGAAATTTGGTTAATAATATCTGTAGAGACCTGCAATTTGTACAAAACATGAATATTTTTAAAAACGTTCTGGCGATTTTTGAGCTATTTGAAGTCGTCTAGTTTTCCTCTTGGTTTTGTGCGGATACAATTGTTTGGAAATTTTACACGATGTTGATTACGAGTTATACTCAATAGTTGAGCGTAATAAAATAGTTTATTTTTTTTTACAAGCGTTCCACGTTAAAATTTTGACGAAAATTGTAAAAAAAAAAAAAAAAAAACACGGCATTTCAAACATTTTTCGACAGCAATAATTTATCGCTGCTTGTGGATATAAATTAAATTCCTCTATGTCAATCCTATATTCCCCACTTGCCGCCTACATTAGTGCTCGGCCGTTCCTCACACGAGCAGCATGCCGCGACTCTTTTCCGTATAATTTGTTTAACATTTTTCTTCTTTTTTTTTTTATAGCTATTTACCGAAACAACGACAACGACGGGATCTATTTCGGACGCACCGCGGAGTAGATCGCTCCGGCCGATTGCAATAATAATATTGTAGATGGAGAACACGACGGCCGCGATAAGCTAACGATTAAAAGTCGCGGCGGGAAAAGTCCTCTGCGGATCGAGCCGACCGCGTTTTGGCAACGATCGGGCGACGGCGCGGCGGCGAGCAGCGGTCGCCGACGGGATGGTCTTCGCGGGGCGTTTTGACAAACGTATCGTCTCATTAAATAATAGGCACACGCGCGCATAAAATAATATTATACCTATGCGGTCTGTCTATATTATAATACGGGCGTGTGTAAGAACCGCAAATAGACAGACCGGCCGCTGTCGCCGCGGCCAATCTCTTCATCTATAAAACGGTCGGGCGACGTATAAATAAATTACCGCCGGAATAAATCTAATTAACCGGGCGCACTGCGCAACAAACTCGAAACGGACCGCGGCGAACTGGTCGCGTCCGATCTTTCCTCCCGATGTATTTACGGCGTTGTCGGTACATTATGGCAGCGCCGTTGGTAAAAAAAAAAAAAATAATAATAATAATAATAAAACAACAAACAAAATTGTTTTAAAAAAAACACACACACACACACCGTAACAACAGAATAAGCCGACGTACTTCGCACCGCGGGCGGCCCGCCACCGCCGTACTGGTCGCGAGGAAGCGGCGAATTTCGCTGGGCATACGCCGAACCGAGTAGAACAAAATAATCATAACGAGATTTGGCGAAATCCGGTGGAGATTTTTGTTTGTATTTTGCCGTAAACTCTCAGTCGACCAAATCGACTTGACTCGTTTGCTACTCAAACCATAATATCACTTCGAATATGACGACCGTAGGTACACTGACCAACAACAACAACATTGCAAATAGTCTCTGGCTCATCGTCGTGGTTTTGCCGGTGCGGACTACGGCGAAACGCCAACGGCGCGATAACATCGACAAAAATTATACTCATTATTACTTTCTACAGAACGCGGTAAATTTATCAAAAGTGTCACAAAATCGTCTCGGACAACGACGGCGGCATTCTAATAATTATAACCGATACGCGCGTGCCTATATACGTAATACGTCGATTGCCCTCGATTTATGTCCAATTCACGGGGACGTGTCCGCCGTAAAATAGTGGCGGCCAACGAGAAAATTGCACGGGTACGGAACGTCGATTGTGAAAATACGATTGCCATTGCGGTCGCACGGCGCACAGACTCCTTCAAATGCCCACCGAATCGTTCGGATTGCCTGCATGCGTGTGAATTATGATCGCGCCGCAATTATCCGAGTAGTAAATTTGAATTTAATTTTAATATTTCCTATAGTACTAAATAGTATCTCATCTATTTCTACAACCTCTACAACTCTGGGAAATCTCTCGCTGCTGCTCTCGGGCGTTTTTTGTTTTTTATTTATATATATATATATTACACCGGTAATTTTGATCATTCCCCAATACGGTTAGGAAATGATATCGTTGCCTGGTAAATATAATAATTCCAAATGATAGCAGGAACAAATGATTACGATTATGTTAGGATATCGGGCAAATATATCGCATATTATATTTCTGTTAATACAGAATAAATTAATATTAATACAAATGCGATTGTGTTCGATAGCGTAATCTTGCACGGCACTTGGAATAGCAGAATCTGGATGCCGATCCCGCATGCACAGTTGAAACCGAAAATTTCTTTGAGGGATTCTTTTTTTTTTTTTTTATATATTTTTAATTTAGACTAGGAAACGGTTGCGTGATAACATCGTCCAATAAACTACGGAAACAATAACATTTATTAGACAACGATTTCATTTTCCTAACCGTATTAGGAATTGTCATCTTTTCTTAAATTGTCAATATTTTTAACCCAGTAACAAACGAAAACCAGACATTCAGACAAATAAAATGCAATTTTCGAATTATACGATTTAAAATCTAGTGTCGGCCAACGGTTTCAATGGTTAAACTAGGATAGAGGCCCACCTCTGCCAAATTGTTTCAACCTCGACTCAACGTTTTAGGCCGTGAATAAAGGTAGCAGACAGACAGACGCGTTTACTCGTTTATATTGTAAGTGCCTTGGTGGATTACAATATTAATAAATGTAAAATAATATATAATTTTCTCACGTAATATAATTACGAAACAACAATTTCGGTAAAATATTTAATAAACTACCCCGATACCGGCGATATCGCGGTAGAGTCTCATTGAAAATACTAATTTTATCTTAAAAATCTAATCGGACTTTTAATTAATTTAAAACCGCCATCGGTTATAGATGGGTACGTAATGAATATAAATTAAATATTTTGTACATTGTGTTTTCTATATTAGCATTAGGTACACGACTTGTTTTTTATTAAATAAACAATATACATGTACATTATGGTGTATTTAGTGTGAACAAAACGTCACTACGATTATTAATGTTTTACGAATAATATCTCAATTTGTATTGTTGAAAATCTATGCTACGAATAGAATATCTGGCATTATTAAATTTCAATCGAAATTAATAATATTATATACAAAGATATATTGTAAAAATAGTGGGATGACGATAGATCAAACTAGCCGGCATAAATATTGAAATTAGCACGCCAACCTTCAAAACTTCGATTATCGTGGATATAATAAAAACAAACAAAAATAACAGGTCATCGTGTACAATAAAAAAAATTAATTTTTATATATATATATAGAAATATTTTTTTTTTACACGAAAATTTACAAACATAATCCATAATCGGAACTCACGAAATAGTTGAAACTTTATTTGCGCTCTTTTCGGTTAGGTCTTACGTCATATAATTATTTTTATGTGTACATTATGACTTGGGAACAGTATTTTTAGTTGCCAAATACTTTTCGAAATGAAAACCAGCAATTATAATTTTTTTTTTTTTTTATGAAAAAGTCTCAATTTTGATAAAAAAAATTGCAATCCATATATTATAATATCTATTCGTCGAATATTATATTTTCACACGTGAATAATTAAACGTCAAAAAATTATTATTTAATTATTTTATATAAATATATAACAGTTAATAAGAACGTATAGTTGAAATCTATTTTAATTTATTTTTGCCTGATATTTTTCCACCGCTCGTGAATACTAGTGATTTTTTTTTAAAAATAGTATTATACTATTTTCTTATTAATTGCCGAATGTCCGTCACCGCGTTATTACACGTCCAGGTACTCTTAATGCGAGCCGTTGTTAGTAAAGTATGTACGTACTTATTTTATAGGTATGAATATTATTATTATTATTATTTTTTTTTTTTAAATTATTACGACAATAATATTTATTTACCACGTAGATAATAAAATTTATGTATAAAACGAACAACGTTCCTATAAGATAATATAATATATTTTGTCTCTTTAGCATATAAATCGTAAGAATTAATTTCGTATACCTATCCGAAATTCAGATAACTTTTGTGTATTATATTAAATGTAATTTTTTTTTTTTTTTTTTTAATGTAGACATAATATATTTCTTCGAGACAACATCATTGTACGTACATATTATTATACGAAATACTGCCGTATAGTTGTTAGCCGATGGTAGGTACCCCTTTTATTATACATTTTTGTGAACAGGTAGTTATGGGAAAAAAAAAAAAAAAAAATGCATTTTACCCGTAAAACAATGTCAACGTGGTGTGTATATTTGTCAGTACCTACCTATACGTAATAAGTATGCCCAGACTTCACGCGATAATCAATTCAGTTTTACTGGTTTTTTTATAATGTGTATATACGTGTACACACACAAAGATCCAAAACACAATAATCTACACGATATAAGTAAATTTATGGCACCCGAAAAACGACGACGATATATATATTTTTTTTTTTCTCTCTTCTTCTACTCCGTGATGTCCCATTAGGTCGTTTATTATAACCACCAATTATCCACAAAACGATCCGAGGTCTAATACTATTATTATTATTTTTTCCGAATGATATTTTTTTTTTTTTTTTTTTACGTAATAAAAAAGGAGGTACCTACTATACGAACAACGGTCATAAATATTCATAAATACAACAAATAAATATCGAAAAAAATATATTGCATACGTACTGTACAATAATATTGTATTTGCCGGAAAATTTAAAAATAAAAAAAAAAACGATGATGACGGAACAGTAGAGTGTGTTTCACTCGAATGGTAACACTAATATTGCAGCCGGACAGACTAAAATTGTAATGGGTTTTTTTTTTTTTTTCGGGAATATCAAAATACACATTTTGAGCCAATTTTCAAAATTGTCACCTCTCGCGCTCGCTTATAATAAAATTCTTTTAAAACAAAAACACTTAATTTTAGTTTTAGATAGTCGATAGTCCTATATTTTTTTCGAGCGATATCAATAGTTCCCCGACAAACAGCCATCTAAAGTTGGTAATAAATATAATTTTTGCTAGATTTTTCAAAAATTGTGAAAACAGTAAGTTATTGAATGTTTGCGAAATTGTATGATTATCAGAACTTGGTTGTTTTTCTCCGCTATTAAAGTCAATTTATTGAAACATCGGTGGGAAAAGAAATTATACGTTTTAATCGACTTTAGACGGTATGTCGAGCAATATTCGAAATGAAACGAAATCGAATTGCATCAAAGTTGTAGCTTGCAAAAATCGGTCAAGTCGAACCCGGGCTAAAAAACGAGGCGGTTAATATTTTGAAAATTGGTACTCCCCAGCGTCCTGAAAAAAAAAATAAATATATCCATTTCCCGGCAAGTCCAAGGGACGGAAAAATTTCGTGTTACCATTTACGCGAAACACGCTGTATAGTAATGACACAATGGCCAGTCGATTCGAACGCGATCATAAAGCGCGTGTACACGTACATAAACGTAATTATTAGAAAATGAGATTTATTTATTTATTTTTTTTTTTTTTTGTCTACCGCCCAGTACACCGCCTCCTTTTTTTATAATATATATATATGAATAGGATTCATCACGTTTTACCTGACCAAACACTTCTGAATTATTATATTTTTTTTTGTTTTTACTATACGTTGTGGGTTATCCTTTCAATTTTCACAAAACGTGTGTAATATACGCCCCTTGTGCGGGTTATTATGCTCGTGTGTGCAAACGATATTATCGCGTTGTTCCGTGTGTGTAAATGCTTCTTATTTAATCTCGATATCTCTCTCGAAAAAAAGAATAAAACTATACACAACAGCGCAGGCGTAATAAATATATTGTATTATATATTATGTTCTGATGTTCGCTCGGCACATAAAACATAAGGGTAGAGTGTATTAGATAATAAATAAATAGCCGGGTGCCCAAATGACGTTAAGGAACATTTTCAGCGTATATATATATATATATATATATATATATATATATATGTATACGTTTTGGTCGTGGATAAAGAAATAAATTATTATTAAATTCGGACCCCAAAATATTTCTGAATGAGATTTTCCGTTTCGGGCGTCGGGACGAGGGAAGGAAGGTAGGTATTTCATAAAAAAATAAAAATAAAAATAATATTAATAAAATAAAACAAAAATCACGGACGTTTATCGTGATGTAAGGGACACCGGGTAGCCATATAATATATATATATATATATATATATATATAATATGTATAGGTATAGTGCAAGACATATTACGCGCCAGAACAAAACGTGGAGGAAAATAAAAATAAAAAAATAATGGCAGGGATAAACGATAAATAAGTCGAAGAACGTGTGTAATGTCCCATTGTTCCCTGCGGTTTCGTCCTATAAATTATTATTTTTCTCCGGGACAAACGTCGTTGCATATCGTTTTGATTATAATTTATTTCGACTCGACCATATACGTGGTCGTGTGGACCAGGTGACCCGAGGGCAATAACGTAGAGAAATTTATCGGCTTATTAAAAACGAATTTTTTTTTAATATTCCCAAAACGCATTCGTGTTCACCGGGGTTTATCGTATTATTTTCAGCCCCCTCCCCCCCCAAAGGGGACATTTATACCATTTGGTGTACCTATATACACTTAAGATCAGGTGTCCGCGATTGCTGCTGCAGCGGTTGGAAACAAAACGGTGTTATGTAATTTATTAGCCACGTGATTCGAAATCTTGCGCGCACGAGAAAATTATATAAATATTATATTATACAACATATTATTACGTTAAAGGCTTTTTTTATTTTATAACAATGCACGAACAGTCAGAAAACCGTTTCTCGTGGTTTTTCTTTTGAAAACGACCGATGAATGTTACGGAATGACGGACATCAATATTATGCAATCGATATAAAAATACGAATACGTCGACATTTTTTAAACATGAGCTATTTTTTTTTTCTCAGAGGGTAGAACACAGTTGTCGGAAAATGATAAGGAAATTGTAGTTACGGCGGTGGTCGAAAGAAAAATCGCCACTTGCAAACTACTGATCCGAATGGAATTAGTTACCTACCTAAAGTCTCGGTATTTAATAGCCGCTGAAAAACCCCGGTAGAAATGAAATAGGATAACAGATGGGAAATACCACGTAATAGGATAAGTCACATTTCGATGTAGAAAAGTAGCGTGCCGAGAAGGGATAAGGCATATCACAAGAACGAAATTATGACATAATAATGATAATTTGAGAGGGAACTATTGGCAACATTGATTTTTATTCTAAATCGTTAATATAACGAAACAAATCTGTAGCCCGGTTTAATATAGTGTAGCACTTATCGAAAAAAAAAAATAATAATAAAAAAAAATGTAAAATTCATCAAAATTCTAATGTCTAATTATTACAGTTCACAATGTTCACGTTATGATAAATTACAATTTTGATTTTATTCATCTTTATTGATCTTTATATAAGCTCATTGATTAAAATAACACAAAAAATATAGCAAAAACCACGAGTATTATATATATTTAAGATTACTTAAATAATCTTGAATATATTTAATTACGAGTTACGACTAGTTTGAGCCACGTGCCGTCATCGGGTGGTAACAGAAATATAATTTGTTTTTTTTTTTTTTTTTTAATGCATGTAAACCGTAATAGTTACATAGTAAATAAATAAATATATTCTATTAACGCTACACATTTAATACATTTTATTATTCTGTATTGACTATTAAATCTTCATTTTTCCCTCCGCCCGTTTAGCAGTGATCGAGACAAAAATGTATGTAGAAAAAAAAACAATTAACACCTAAAAATATAGTAATTAAATGATATTTTTGTCGATAAAGCATTCGTCAGCTAACAAACGAGCGCGTCCAACCGGTTCTACTCGACGTCGGTACGCGTCCGTCAAATAATTGGTTCGTTAATTATTGTTTTTTTTTTTTTTGTTCGATTTTAATTATTTACTGACTTAATTGTCCGGCGAAAAATAACAATCTTATCGTACTGTCGGTAATAATTAAGACTAAACAAGTCATAAGACAAAACGAAAAAAAATAGTATTTATTTTTTTTTTTGCTTAAACATTTTTATCGTTATTTTAAAATCAACAGGTCTATTTCATGTACGTAATGGTGATGTGGACAGTAGTTATAGTTTAAATATTATGAACAAATCATTCCATACTCTGTTCTTGTGTTTTAAAATAGTTACTATAAATTAATTAATATGAATACAAATAAGTGATAATCAGGGCTACAAAAAAAAAACTATAAAATATCCGCTTAAAAACGGACGAATTATGCATAAAAACATACAAAAATATGCAAAACAAACTGAAAAAAAGCTATACAAATTAAATTCTAATATTTTTTTTTTTTTAAATAATAGGTTAGGTATTAATATTACAATATTAGTTTTAATATTACAAATTTAGATGATACCTAATTAAATCCTAACCAGACCTAATCCAACTAGAAATAGTGTCGTTTCAAAAACATTAAATGCCAATAAATACCAGATTGAGGAAAAAAATCACGAAGACTATTCGTTTGTAGTTCAATATGGCAAAAAAAGATTTCGTATTTGAATAACGCGGAACAAATTTTTTGGCCGAAACAATTTACATAACAGTAAAAAAAAAAAAAAAAAAAAATACAATTGTACGTTAAAAATACTCGCAACACATCAAAGCTTAATAACATATTATCTTTCGGTATATTCTTGCTAAATTATACCGCGCGTTTAAGAGAAGATTAGTATTATTTTATTATTATTTTTATTTTTTTTGTCTTTCTTTCTGCTCGTACTATAATTTAACTATATATTTATTTATATATACCTCCCGGGTGTATGGATTTTAATTAGAGAACACGGTTGGTTTTTTTTTATTTTTTTGTTACTCCCTAAACGCGAGTTAAACGCAGTAAGTATCGCGTTTAAAATTACTACGTACCTCCCCGGCGCATTTATATAGTCGTTTAAGGTTATTCGGGTAATTAAAAACGGGACCGGCGAATCGTTGGTACTCGTATTATAAATACCTCTATATACATATACATATATATATATATATATATATATATATATATATATATATTATTATTATTATTATTATTATATTTATAAACTATGCGCGCATAATACACGGTACGTGGATATAATTTTTCGATGCGAGAACATTTTAATCGACCGCGACGTCGTCGTCGACTGCGAAAGGGAGAGAAAACTGTTTTAAAAATAAATATAAATGTGTGTGTGTGTATATATAAATTGTTGTGTTATACACGACGATGCTCTCTAACTCGTATATTCGTATATTATTACTATTGTGTGTATATATATATATATATATACACACACGTCATATACAATAAAACGAAATAATATCGCAGGTGGAATGCATGTGGCGCGGCGGGGCAGACATATTTTACGCGGACGGGGGCGAGGGCGGAATATTACAGGCGCCACCGGGGAGGGTGTCACGCTGTGAGCGTCGCTAATGACAATTTGTCTCGTAGCGATGGTGCGCCGACGACGACAGTCAATAAAAATCGTATTTTTCCTCCTTACCGTCGTCGACGTCGTCGTCGTCATCGTCTTCGTATTGCGCGAGTACACGCATTATTATTATCGCCGTTGCGCGTATGTGCCGAAAACGTTTTTTTTTTTTCTTATTTCGTTTATCACGATAACAAACAATAAAAAAAATTTTTTAAAAAAATGATAACAATACGTCGTTTATTGACCGGCGTTTTTGAGACGCGTCGTATTTTTCGAAACCCCCCCCCCCCATCCCCCTACTTGCGCGAGATTTCGTCTTCCCACGCGCGTCTAAATTTTAATTTTTTTTCTTGTGTAAATCGCGGCCTAAATATTGTTTTATTCGTACGCAAGTTACGTCCGGGGATATTTTTGCAAAATCGATATTTTCCTTCCCGGTTTTCAGACATAGAACTGTCAATATAATTCGTATTAAAATATTGCCAACACTTACACGGTTTAACTGTGCAACACCAACGGTCCGGTTATCGTTTTGTAGAAATTCGTGAAAACAAAATTGTACACCGTCTACGACGTTTTATTCCTTTCGCTTTTCATAACGTTCATTTTTATTAAATTTATAAAAAAAAAAAATACACTAGTAAACTGCACAACAGCCCATTAGCTACGATCAAATGTACGCTGACTGCTAGTAATATCGTAGATCGTAGATTATTTCTTATCTTACAATGGTTTTGTCGACTGGAAATAAACAAAACATCCCGAATATTATTTTTATCTGTAGGTTTTTCAAGGGCGAAACTGTCAGTTTACTGGAGTTGGCTGAATTTGTTCGAAATTTCAGCACGAGAAAGATAGAAAAAAAATAACTAAGACAATAATATTGTTACAAGAAAAAGCTGTTTATTGTGAACCGAAAAAAAAAAAAACGTCTCGGTAGCCCCTGGCCAAAAATGACTTTGCCGGTACTGTTATAATAGAATAGAACCGTTTAAAATAAATCGTATTATTAAAAATATTTTCAAACATTGTTAAACACATATTATCTTGCAAATGTATGCCGGTTTTTTCTATGCACGTGCATGTGAATTTATCGCTGACGTAAAAAAAAAAATAAACGTAATAGAATTCACACGAAATTGTCGTATGCACAGACAACAACAATCGCCGATGGTTTTTTTGATTAAAGAACCACCCTGTATATGTTCGTGGCGCGCGCGTATTTTGGACGTCAAACGCGTTTCGTGGTATCCGTCGATCCTGCGGGTCGACGACGGGCGGCCCAAAATGAATGAGGCCGTGGTGGAGTGGGACGGGGGTAAATCCGACAATTATTTTTATTGCCGCTGCCGAAGCTCCTACTGTGCGGACGAGAAAAACAAATATCGAGAGGGACGAATATAATTGCGTGCAATTGATTTATGGACGCGCCTGTATAACAGGTGGGTAAAAAACGATTTATTATATTTTTTCTGTTCGGTCAGGTATGCGGTGTATACTCACGCAATACGATTACGGGTAAGGCCACCGTTTCCGGGATTCCATATTAACAACGGACCCTTTTATATCGTCGGAGTATAAGGGTTGAAGTAAAAATAAAAAATAAAAACGTCTTTCAACGGGCCTCTTTTTGACCGGCGCCCGTCGTATTTACATAAACGTTCGACGTAAACGGGCGATTTTGATATTTTTTCTTATTATATTTCCCCGCCCCCCCACCACACACACAAAAAAAACTAACATTAAACAAATTCAAACATTCCAAAACATCGCACTTCGCAAATTATTAAATGCCCCCCTTCCCTATGTCTCTAACTTCACTATACATACTAACCTAAAAATGCCTTCAGTTTCAGAAAAAGCTAAAACATATTATAAACGTTTCCGTGTTCGCACTTTAACTCATCCCAATCCTCTTGTCGAAAAACTTGCTAATCCTACAATCCCCGGCGACCCGCCGAGACGGTTAAAACGGAAATGGTGTCGTGACCTGTTGGAACAAAATATTAATATTAATTAGAAAAAAAAATATATAATTAAAATTACAAATGAAAGTGTAACTAATAGTTGGCTGCTTTCCTCAAAAATGTCACGTATATGTATAAATGTTATTAAGGATATGATGTATTTTTTTTAAATAATTTGTATATAACTAATCTGTATCACATCGTCTTATTGTGCCCAAGTGGTATAGATTGTAGATTGCATTTAAAAAAAAAAAATTAAAAAAATATTCCCCCCCCACACACACACACACATACACACCCCGGAGGAGGAGGACCTAACCAGCTAGCGGATGGTTAATTTTTATGCGTCGTGTAAACGATAGTAGGGTTCAATATTATACGGGGTAGTATTTACAACGGACAATTATATATTACGAGTTTTTATAAATCCAGTGAAATAAATAATAAGCGTAATATTTGCGGGATTTAAATCGTTGTTTAGCTTGCAGTTATCACGATTGTGATATCGCGGTTTCGGTGCGAATAAATAATAAATTACGTTCGCCGTTCGAACAAGATGAGAAATTGTAAGTGTACACATACGAGTGCCTATACGAAAACCGATTGTGCTACGAAACGTGGCATTCCGAGATATTTCGAAATACCAACCGGCTAGCTAGCCGTATACGTTATTCAACGGTTTTCATTAATGGACACTTTATGTTAATTTAATAAAGAATTTCAATGAATAAAAAAAATACATTTCCCCCGCCCCAACCCCATATACGACCGTATGAAAATCGAACAAATAAATAAATAATTTATATTATTCTTAGCGCGCATAATTCAATTAAACGATGTAGCCGACGCTTGATAACGATTTCAATGAACATAGAAATGATTTGTGTCTCGTCCTATCTAAATCCCGATGGAGCAATAAAATTCACCTATACTTGAAACTGTTTTTATTTATTTGTTCGTAAGTTCGTAGACGATTCGAATATTATAAATACATATACGTATTGTTACAAGCCGTGAGCACGGATTTTCGCAACATGCCACAAAAATATTAATTTGGACACGAGATATCGATTTTTGAAATTATTATCAACTTGAAAATTTCTAGAATTGAACGTCTTAAATATCCCGGAACAACGAAAAATACGAAACAGAAAAAAAAAATTTTTATTTAAGAATGAGAAAGATAAGGACGAGAAAAGAATAATTGACAACTAAACTGACCAAAAAAACAATCGAAATTATGGAAACGATGAGTGGAACGATTACGGATTTTTAGTAAAATTATTATTTTTACATCAAGCGAAATATTATATCGAAATTAAACTCTAAAACCAACAGTGAGGGAGGGAGTGCGGTTTCTTATTTTCGGACTCAAACGGTCCCGCCCGAATAGTATAAAACTCACGAAATAAGTGCACGGAAATTATAGTCATTTACCCACGAATGTCCGGTAAATTGGATTCTACGTACCTATACGTTATTAATGATTCACACTCGGACTTGCACGTACAACGTATGATTACTGTCAAACTTTTCAACCCTTTATAGTACAATCCACAGAGCGACGACTAATGCTAACCTATATATTGATTTCCGCGTTAAAACAACAAACGTGCGTCGTACGTGTCTGCCCACGTGTACATATTATGTTATATTATTTAATGGTTAGGTACGTGCATAGGTGTACACGGTTTGTTGCAGTGTTTCGGTGTTAAAATATATAAATACTTTATGAACTATACACACGGACAACTCGTATTTGGTCTTAATAATTATATAAATAAAACTTTGCAAGCGCGAGGTCGTGGCCATGCTATATGGTGCGTAGTGTAGGTACATTATATATATATAAGCAAAATATAACAGCTGAACGAAAAACGAAAATAAATATTGTACGTCGAAAATGTTTTATTCATATAGCGCGATACGTATTAATTATGTAAAACGACGGAAAAAATATTAACAATCTACCCGAAATAATGTTAAAATATAATATATAATTTGATGTCATCGCAAAATAGTTATAAAATAATATTATACAAGTGGATTATTTTACAGGAGCGAAAATAAATCTAATATGTTCTCCCGGGGCCGGATTAAGTCCGAGCACAGCCCCAGGAACATATTTTTAGATAAACCGTTGTAAGATGTAAGATGGTTGTCTTGGAGAAATGTTCAGACTTTTTCAACATATAATATTTCCTCTACGTAATCCAACACTGCGAATTCCGTGATTATATATAAATAAAAACAGTATTCGAATTAGTTTACAAGTTGCATTAAAAATAAACATCATTATAACAAAACATGTATAGAAAAAAAACAATATGTGTACACATAATTCAAAAAGAATTATTATTATTTTAAAGCATCTTGTTTGTAGCTTTGTGTGTGCGTAAGTCACGTATACACCGTCGTGTCTAAATCAATGTTATTCAGTAATTAATTTTCAATCATTAATAACGCTAAAGCATTGAATCTTTTCTCTGACTCTGTGGACTTCGTATAATTTGTTTACCCTTTATACAACTGTAAAACTATTCAAATGTATTTGCAAAATCGATTTGAATTTTAAATTTTTATCAAACAAATATTATTATTTAAAACGATTTTAGATTTCGAATACTATTGCGTATAACTGGCAAACAAAAAAAAATAATAGCCTTTCCCGTTGTCTAGCCCTCGGGCACGCGGTACGTTAATCCAGATCCGTGTTCCCAGCAAAATATGGTAAAAAAAAATCGGAATATATACCTAACCCCAATGTGTTATTTTATTATAACCGTCGTATTGGTGGATATGACGGGAAATTCGGAAACGTTTCCACCGGTATAATACGTATTACCGTATACGTTTAACTGCGGCCGGTCTGGTTATACATACGTCGTGTACCTATCGTATGGTAATTTGTACTTTTTTTTTTTTTTTTTACTGCAATATAATATTATAAATCCAACGGTACGCGTGTAGGTATACGTATATTCGGTTTATTCCCGTCCGACCGGATCGAATGCCGATTGGCGTGTATAGACGTATAAATAACGTACCAAACACACGAACCATATATTTTGTGATGGAAATAATTCGATCTCGTATTATTATTATACCCATATACATATCACTCGGTATACCGCCCGCGCGCGGTGTGCTCGTCGAAAGACTTGTTTACATAATAATTGTATGTTTTTATTTTTTTTCTGATTTTTTTAATAGCTATTTATTTATTTTTTTTTTTTTTAACTTGTTGAGTCGCGTATAGGTTTTACTACGGGTAGGCGCGTATATATCTCACGCCCGTTTTAAAATCGAATCGTACGTTCGACGAATAATTTTGAATTCGACGTAATTAAAAACCGTATATACGAACGCATTTAAATATATCAAATTAATGGCGTTCGTCTAATTGAAACGATTGCGGGCCGCACACGCGAGAGTCCGCCGCACCGAAAACACATCGCAACGGATTCTGTTCTATAGATAATAATATTACTCGTCGTCTATAATATTATTATACCTATACACGCCGCCGCAACTATAACACATCCGAAACAATATAATTATTCGGTTGATCTTCGAAAACTGTTTGGATGGTCCACGACGTTGTATAGATAATGTTTTTAAGTGTGTATATATATATAAAAAAAAAAAAAAATTAAAAAAAAAACCGTATAAATTAGCCTGCAAGTTAAACATCACAACACAACAAACAAGCGTTCTGTTCGAAAGTATAATATATATATATATATACCTATACCTCTATATAATATATTATTAAAAAAAATAACCATATAATAATATAATGTTCTCATTTTATCAGTTGTCGCATCTACTTATATAAAATGTATACACGTAAATGTGTACACACACGCACAACGTATAATAATAAACACGATGAAAGGTAGAAAAAAAAAAATAAGGAAAAAGGATAAAATTGGGGGTGAATTCTTGTATTTGTATAGCGTATAATAATATAAATTATATAGAAAATAATATGTTCATCGTGGGTGCGTCGGACGTAAATCGTCCGAACATGACTGTCAGAATATCGGAATGCACCTATATATAGGTATTGTATTAAAAGTGAAATACCTAGTGAAATATAATCACGTTGCCGTAATAATGTTCAATATTTAGGCACGGTAAATTAATACCGTTTTTTTATTTTTTTTTTTTTTTTTAATTTAATGACGTTTATGATAAATCGCGTTTTGGCATCACTGTTGCTACTAACGAGAATCGAGGTCGCACAAAAGATCGGGAACGATTGAGATCTTCGATGGTAGCAGCTGCGAAAGGTCTAAATGCGCTGTAAAAAAAAATAATAAAATATTAAAAATTACAGGGAAGGTATAGGATATAGGGTAATTTAGTTATATACTGTATGCAGCGATAAAACATTGCAAACGGAAAACGTTTGCGAGAGGTTAAAACATTTATTTATACATTTAATTAGATAAGTTACAAATTAATAACTTTAAAATAAATTACAATAGTTCATGTTTTTACCGAATTTTCACATCATTTTGAACGTAAAAAGCCGATAAAAATTAATTAAAAACAGTTTTATCCACATAAAAACCCTATAAATTACTAAAAAAATGCCAAAGTGTTTATTCGGCATCTAATGCTAAATGCTAATGGAAGTATTTTCAGATTGTTACGGTTATTTAGACTAAATTAAAAACAATATCGAAATTACCAGAAACTATTATTGCGTAAATATTCCTGGTTTTTCTCTATTGATAAGAAAACTATAAGAAAAATCAAAAATAGTCATATCTTTTATCGCCCCAAGGGGCCAACTAAACAAAATTTACTATCAAAAAACACCCCTGATGTTGATGATTGGAAAAAAAGGCACACGTCTTGGTAAAACCAATCGTTTAGAATCTAAAAAAAAAAAAAATGTATTACATTTTAGATTTCGTTTCAATTTATTTGTATATTAACACACGTTACACGCTGATGGATATGGTATTTCGAATTTAAACAACAGTCAAAAGCTATATAATTATTTACTTATTTAAACTGTATGAATAAAATATAGTTGGTAAGTACTCGTATTATACGGTTAAATACTACCTCTACCTAATTAAAGAGAAAATATGGTTAGGTATTATTAAAAAATTTGAGGTGTTTAGAAATTCAGAGATTTTAGATTTGATAAGTTGTGGGAAGAAACGCGGTGTTATCGACAGCAAATCAAACAATAATTATTATATTGTTTTTAATTTTTTTTTTTTTTTTAACAGACGATAAACTCGTATAATTATGAAGTTTTTTTTTCTTTTTAATATATACGCAAACATAATATTAATATCTACTTATGAAATTTAATTTTAATAGGTGTGTTTTAATACGTATTATCCAAAGAACAATATTATTATAGTACTTACGCGTATCTACGATCTTTTTTGGGGAAAAAAATAATAAAAACCCATTGGTGATTATTGACGAGATTTCTGGATTTCACCTAACGACAAGTATACCTGCCTACTCATGAATGCTAAATACTTATAATAGTATAATGGCTTAATTATACTATTTTACAAGAAAAGTCACGACATGAACTAGGTGTAGGTAATATCGCGTTGAAGAAATGGATAAAACGATCGTGTAGCACGCGTTAATTTCGAAAATACCAACGACTGCCGTAACAATTTCTTTTCGTTAAACGCTTTTCGATTGCATAATAATGCTATTGTTTCCCAGACGCGTATAATTTTTGTCGCGGCGATAATATAATCGGACGGGGGTTTTTTTAAGACAAAGTGCTCAAGTCAACAAACGGCTTCTGGAGACCTTTAACATTTATACTTCTCGAGAGGACACCACACCCGAATCTCTTGCAGTGTCAGTCTAACTAACGGGCAACATAGCAAAGTTACGCGACTTGGAACGTAAATTGGAGGTGTTTATTAACCCGTTGATTCGTAGTGGTATTGTTATTGAAACCACCTTTTTGTATTTTTTTTTTTTTTTTTTTTTGCCCTTTTCGTAGTGGTGGTATTTTATTGAAACCACCATTAATCGGTACAGTTGGTCACTCTATAGCCGAAAAAAAAATATTCGCTCCAAAACTACGTTACTGATATTAAAATCCGTTATTATGTTATCAATGTTAATCAATAAAAAAAAATAAGTTTTCTATTTTTTTTTTTTAAGTTACTCAAGGGGTTAAGATGAAAAATTTGGAATTTAAAAACAAATTACAAAATTTAATGAGGCGAACATTATTTTCGAGAACCGTACGTAACATGTTCTTAAAAATAAATTATCATACAAAAAAGTTACGGCTATAAAAAAAAAAAACAAAAAAACCAAAAACTATTGACGGAAAATGGCCGAAATCGACCGGAGCTTTTGCTCGTAAAGAAAAAAACCGTTGTTGCGTTATACTCAAGAGCAAATTATAATATTTAATAGTATATAATGTGTATACAGAAATATTATTTTGGTCAGGGGAATTTATGGCATTGATGAGCGGGTTCGCTACAGATATCCCGTGTTGGTGATTGTGGCGACGGTGGTACAAGATCGTAGCTGCCGCATAGCCGCGGTTGGAAATTTGAATACAATGGTCTGAAAATTATTATTACCGAGCCACCGATTATTATATTATTAACGTCGCTGTGTACTCCCGCACGCCTTGTTAATAAAAAATCAAAAAAAAAAAAAATCTAAAAAAATAAACAGAAATTTAAAGAAGGTAAAAACCGTAACACACCGCGCGACTAGGTCCGAACGTGCACACTATAAACCTCTGTATTATATTATCATTATTATAACTATTATTACTATTATTATTATTATTATTATTATTATTATTATTATTATTATTAGTATTATTATTATATTACACGAGATCGCCCGAGGTTTTTTGTCCGATCCGGTCAGTTTGGCGAGAAAACTATTTGAAAAATGTTCAATACCTAACCTCACACGGGTACACGATATTGTAGTACGTACGGCGCGATCAAGATATACACCGCCCGGTATAATAATAGTAATAATAATCGTAACGCATTAATTTTTTTTTTTTTTTAATATAATTATTATTATTATTATTATTAATTTTTTATTTTTTTATTTTTTTTTTTTTTCAAAAATCTATCGTGTTATTATAATGGGGGCCGGTAATTATGTTGCGGTCGGGTATGCCGACCGACGTACTTGCACACAAACGCACGTATACAGTGTGTGCTGCGCGCGCGTATACCGATAGCGATCGCACGACGACGACGACGACGACGATGGCGACGGCGAAGTATATTTACCAGAGTAACGTCTACGACGACGAGGTGCGAGAGGGGTCTCGTGATGCGGACGGAAAAAAATATAGAAAAAAAAAAAAAAAAAGTTTTGTACAAAAACTGTATAGTATTTATATGGAAAAAAAAAAACCAAAGGATGTCTACGGGCTACACGTTGTGTGTATAACGTACCAATAACACCCGATAAGTATCCCACTCGTAATACACCCGATACGTATTGTGTATAATATTATATATTATACAGGGTACACGAGAGTGAGAGTGAGAAAGAGTGGAGAGTGGAGAGTGAGAGAGACCGACCATATTCGACTCGCCGATATCGACGACGGTACCGACTTTTTCTCTAGACTGCTGGACGCAGACCGAACGCGCGCACACCGGTTATTATTACTATTATTATTTTTTTTTTTTTTTTTTTTTATTATAATGTTTTTTTTTTTTTTTTTCATATACGGTAGTCCCCGGGGCCATTCGCTCGCGCGCGCGCTTTCATATTATTATTATTATTATATTCAAATCGTGCGCGTACGTCCGGTCACACTCCTTAACCCGGCCCGCACGGCGATAATAGTCGCTATATTATCGCGATAGTCGCGAAATTCGTTCACTATCGGTATATTTATACTGTGAAAGTATAATCAGGGCCAACGCACTGGGCATGGGAAATGAATCTCCCGTCAAGGTTAAGTAATTTTTTTTACTGAGAGCAAACTCGTTTGGACTTGAAAACTTAATATATTACTATATGCAATTAAATCATAAGTTATGATACCTGAACTGTGAAGGCGCCCATAAAACACCAGGGCCCACCCCTAGTACCTGTCCCTAGTAAAACTTACGCGAACTGTCGTCGTGCGCACAGGCCGGCGATAGCCGACGGTCAATTAATATTAGCCGCAATAATATTCGAACAATAAATATTGGCCAGTAACTAGTTAAAAAGTTATAAGTTACTCGTTTTGATAATTTGTAACATAACTAGTTAAAATAAATTAGAATATCGGAATTTATTTTAATCTGGCATTTATTTAAAATTCAAGTTATATCTATAAAGTAATTTATGCATTTATCGTAAATAAACTGTGTATAGGTACTTATAGTTTTTGCATTTAAATTTCGAAAAAAATTATGTATTTTTACTTCAATAAAGATTGTTAATATTCTGTTTATCACTGCAAATTTGAGTTATGATAAAGTTATTTTTAATTCATTTTTATTATCACTTATCACGCCGTAGGAATTTTTTAAAATCGTTATCACGTTGATTCGTATTTATTATAGATGAACGTATAAATGTGTTTGAAAATAGTAAACCTTAAAATCATAATACTGCCTCCAGGGCCACCCCTAGGTCAGGGCGAGTGGGGCCAGAGCCCTGCACTTTTCTAGATACAATAAAAAAAAGTCAAGCTGATGAGCAAAAGAAAAAGGTGTATAAACTTATAAACCACAAAGAGGCATTTGATATAATTGAAGAATGATAATATCCAGCAATCACCTCCGTCTAATAATTTTGGCATCGCCGTTAAACACGCATAATACATTCCGTGGGCACGTACGTGATATGCAATTTTAGGTCCTGCAATCTGTCTTTGCCCCTACGACCTTAGTCTCGAATGCTTACGATAAAGTATCACCAAATTTATCTATTTAGTATTCCGGAGTGATCATTTGATATTTAATGGTTTTGAAATTAGTGATAATCTATCGAGAGGGGTGTGTATTCCGATTATTTGTTTACCAACGGTTCTTTTTTGTTGTTGCTGTTGTTGTGATAATAAAAAAAATACAACGAACGCTCCGGGAATACTAAATTCATAATTATTCCGGTGATATTTTATCGCGAGCACTCGAGAATAGTGTGTCAGGATCCCCGCAAATCCTCGGGACTGTATCTCGAAATGTCCGATTAGTCACAAGAAAATAGTTTTTAACGACGAATCAGACGGGATAGAGTCCCGAGTCCGCCGTAGTATTATATCAATCCGACCCGGAATCCCGTATTCTAATGATAATAATAATAATAATAATAATATGCCGCAGCTGCAGTGACACGGAGCAATCCTCCGTGTCCGCCTTCTATCCGTCCGCCTCCTGTCTGTCGATATCGCCGCGAGCCGTTTATATTTATCTAAATCCGATAACCGTCGCCGACTGCTGCCGTTCAGTTTTCGTATACAAGCCCGTCGTCGTCACGACCACAAAAACGCCGGCGAGCGACGAAAAATAATAATAATACCATTTCACTTTGATCCTAATTGCGACAGTTCCAGACGCAAACACACGGGCCGTTTTGTTTATTTCTCCGAGTATACTCGCGACTTACTTAAGTCCCCATTACCGGCGACACAAAACAGCCCTATTTTTATTTACTCGCACGCGTGTAAAAGAAACCGACGGGCACGCGTGTATACAGATCCCTGGCACGGCGAACTAAAAATAATTAAGTATAATTGTAAATATATGTAATCCCTAACCCGAAATTCAGCATTTGTACACCTCGTTTTGACACCTCGAAACCGTATTTTTATTATCGGGTGAGCTCGATTAGGTGTACTTGGAGACTTCAAACCGATGTCAGACGATTTACGGACGAAATCCGTAGAAATTCATCGCGTAAACGTTTTTGATGGGAAATAATCAAACATGTAAAGCATTTGAATAAAAGTATTCGATCGATTTCCGATAATACTTTTAAAACACATCTTTTGGAATTCCGAAAATAATATATGATAGTTTTCGATAAGTTAATCAACGTTTTTAATAGATCCTTAGTGGTACTTATATTATAGGCAATTGTAAATTGAATAATAGTTATTCGATATGTGTGGCTTTATGCATAATGTCCACTAAATATATTATCAAGATTGTGCGGTAAAGTCAAAGTTCATACCACCTACAAAATAATATTATTATGCCCATGGAATTAATGCTAAATTTTAATTTATTTTATGTAATCAACGTAATATTACTATATCAATCACGTTTTTCTTTATATACTGTCGTGGGTGTTTGGGGATAATTGCAGGCCATTTTCAAGAGGTTTTTATAAGTAGTTCCCACTTATTCCGTTTGCTAACGGATTACAAGATTACAAGATTATTAACCATGTTTACTACCTATACAATAATAATTATTATTATTATCTTTCGGTAGATAACATTTTGACCATCGCTATATCAACGTGATATCTGTATACATAATATTTCTACCTACACGAGTGTTTTTAATATTATATCTTGTTTGCCTTTTTTTTTTTTTTTTTTACTTTTTTTCAACGATGTTTAAACGATAGTGGGCGTTA
Organism: Tuberolachnus salignus; assembly: GCA_956483605.1. NCBI lineage: Eukaryota > Metazoa > Arthropoda > Insecta > Hemiptera > Aphididae > Tuberolachnus > Tuberolachnus salignus. The sequence goes on along the minus strand of OY101434.1, from coordinate 27,284,453 downwards.
ATTTAAAATACCAAAAAGTCCTAATATGGATTTCGATCAACATGTGTACGTATATTATTATCGCCGAGTAAATCGCCAATATTTCTACCGTCGCTGCACGCGTATATACATTCGAGTACATTGCGTAACTTCAATCCAATAAATACGTGAATTACTCTGTAGGTGCATGGTATACATAAAAAATAAAAACCTACACACGCGTTTCTAATTAATAATTATTGCAGTAGTCGTCGATCTTAGACATTTCGAAAGTTGCCCAAGTTTCTGTGTAGCTAATTAAACTTAACGCATTGATAATATTATATTATGAGTACAATAGTATAAGCCGGACGTGCATTATATTTTTTACGGAGTTTAATATAGGCAAACTATTTGATACGCTTATATAAAAATTATATACTGCGGACAATAGTATTTTCAAATTTATAAATACATCATAATATTTGTTTTTTAGTTCGAAAAATTGTTCGTTTTGTTACAAATTAGAAAATTAGAAAATTAAACATACAATGAGGCTGTTTTAAACATTTCTAAAAAAGAAAAAATCTTAACAAACAAAATAATATATAATTAATTATAAAATATTTTCTTCATACTGACAGTTTACAAAAAATATTTTTAATAAAAAACGAAAACTGATAATATTTGTGTAATAAAGTATATATAGGTGTACACTGTACAGCCTAGGTGAAATATTACGAAAAATGCATTGAAAATAAGAAATTTATCTAAAAAGTGAGGTGTACATAATTCAAAATTCCTACTGAGAAAGCGACACGGTTTAGAACCACAGGTAAAAAAAAAAAAATTTATTACAAATTCACAATCCGAATTATTACGAACATCGATATTATTTTCCAAACGGACATCCTTAACTATTATCTATATGCAACGTATAAAAGGGTTATCCTATTTGTCGACACGATTTTCGAAAGGAAAAAAAAGGAAAAAAAACTACAAAGTAATAATGGACATTTTGTTCTTTTGCATAGTGCAAACACAATCGTAAAGCCGACCACCAGAAATCGTCGGCTGTGCCAAATTCGCTGTTAGCCCATCAGATAATGATAGTATGTTTAATAAGTTAGCCAAATAACCTTACCGCGTATCGTAATATAATGCTTACTTAAATAGTTTTATTCTAACCGTGCTTATACATTATTTAACATGTGGAAACTCTTTTGGTCGGAAGGAGAATAAAAAACGTGACCCGAACAAAATATGTAATTAAAATTAATGTAGCACGTACGATATTCTAGTAGCAACATTATTACTATTATTATTGTCATTATCATAATTTTACAGTGTTTATATGTATTTAAGAATTGTATTTTGATTTTTAATTCGTATTGTTTTGTTTTATAAAACATTAAAAACATCCAATAGTACGTATCTTATAATTATTATAAGAGCGGCAAAAGAACAAGGTGATCAAAAACGTAAAAGCCTTACGTAATAAATTTACAATTAAAATCAAAAAAAATAGACAGTGAGAGTAAAACAATCATGGGATGGTAACAGTGACAACTCGCATAAAGGAATTAATGTACATTTGTATTGGAAACTAAAGTAAAACCAACTTGGAAGTATGGTTGGTAGGTATCCCAAACAATTTCTCCTATCTAGAGTGATTATTGTGAGTCGTTAGTAGCATTTTATTAACTTTTTAGCTTAAAAATGGCCGATTTGAAAAAATAATAATTTGTGATGGAGAAAAATAATCGATTTAATGTAAAAAAAAAAAAAAAAAAACACGTTCTTGGTTTGTATAATTTTTAATGGCATTATTCAGCGGAAGAGCTTTCGCAAACATTTCACTAGGTGTTGCCTTTCTATATTATTTACAGCTCTATGAAAACAACGTTTAAATTTAAATCTCATCTTAATCTATTCGACGATTTGTCGTTATTATATTTTTTTATGTTTCAGATAAAAAGAAAAATACTATGATTTTAAACAATCTAAAAAACAGGCGTTCATTATTATATACAATATGTAAATGTTAAAGTGAAATAATGAATTTAGAAACGTTGCATATCCATGAAAATGTGTAAAGTTATAAATGTACTATAAGTAAGTTACGGTGGGCAACTCACTTTAAGAGGTATAACAAACGAAATAATTAAACTTAAAATGTTTTTATCAATATTATACAGGAGTTAATGACACGGGGCGCTCATTAGGTACCATCACGTTAAGAAGTAAATAGACTCCGGTGGCTGCAAGCCAAGCAAACCCTTATTTTAAATAACAGATGTCAGAATGCACTTCGTATATGTACACAAATAGTATACGCAAACACAACTCATCTCGGTAAAGATTTAAATGATAACATTTTGAACACAATATTATACGAATCGGTGATTATACCATTTTACGTTTTCAAAAACTGTTTAACTACGGGTATATTGCGCAAACGCGGCTTGCTTATTAATTATTACATAGGTATATAGGAAAATGGAATGATTATTTTTAATTATTCGATTGTGATATTAGTATGTACAGTATATAGAATTTGTAAAAAAAAAAAAGAAAAAGCTTATTCCGAATAGAACTCGGGAAACTTGTTAAAGTCGTATAATCGTATAATCGTATAGACGTATAAACGTCCTGATAGCATTACACTAAACTATAATAAATTCACTAAAATAACTGCTCTAAAAAAAAAAAAATATGTACTATGAGCGGACATATTCGAATTGCTCGATTTGAACTTGTATTAATTTGTGAAAAAGAAAAGAGTCGAGCGTAATTGAATAAAAAAAAAAAAAATGTACGAGTGTTATATTGAACATTTTAATGAAAATCGTAATAATATCATACAAAACATGATACCGCGATACCAAAATTAATAATAATTATTATAATAATAGCTTAATATGAACGTATCGCCCGATTGTTGTCGAATAATCAGCCAATAACTAATAGCCGTGTTTTCATTGCGTATGACGTAACAGGTCGTGAAAATTAAATTTTTCTAACTCTTCAGTTGTTCGCCAACAGCCGTACGGTGCATGCGCTTTTTTTTTTCTCCGACCGAGTCGTAATTGAGTTTTCTAATAAATTAATATATACAATTATTATTATTATCGTATAAGACATTCGGCCGTGGAAATATTACGGAAACTTAACGTTAAGTTGGTTTTCACGGGATAAAACACGATGCAGGATTGCGGCGTTCTAAAAATTGTGAGTATACTTATGTCCATTTTTTTTTTTTTTTTTAATTAATATTATTACGTTACATTCTTTTGTATACAGGTTGCATATTTTCAACAAAAAATCCGGAGTCTGTGCAAATTTACTTCATAAAAATATAAAATCCATTTATTTACAGTTACACGAGTTTTTTTTTTTTTTTTACTCTGAACAATCGTTATAAGGAAACTGCGGTTAAACTTTCTATTACATAAAGGCGCGGTGTTGTACAGGTGTATAGGTACGCAATAATATTGCAAGTTAATTCGTGATAAAAAAAAAAGATAACGATAACGTTATCGTCGATTTAACTGGATTTTATATTAAATTGGTTGTGCGGTGTATATATATATATATATATTATAACGACTATCGCAATAAAAAGTAACAGTTCGAATTCATTATTGTTAACACGGCTCGCCTGCAATTTAAAATATAATGCACGAACTTTACTTGGTACGGTCTACAGCCGCGTAATAACGATTTTATTTAATCGTTATTTGAAAAATAATAATTTTAATTAAATTGCCGGCCGACGTATTATCGGCAATTGGTAGGTAAAAAAAAAAAAAAAAAAAAAAAATGCCCTTATACTTTCTAACCATTGAATTATGATGTGCAGTGGAGAATATTTACCATGAATTCATCCACCCGCCTATTTTTTACCCATTTTCACCTGTCATGTACCAATTTTTACCTATATTTAGATCCTGGACCACTCCTTCGCACTATAACTGATGATGCGTACCTATAGTTTATATTATTAAACCGTAGCGATTCAAAAGTATAGCAGTTGTCTACCCAAATCACCGGCTACCTAATCTCAATACACATGCAATTATAACTCGTATGATAAACTATACAATTATTATATTATTTAATAATCAGACGTACCGGGGGGGATTTCCCAGGACAACTTCTTCGTGGAGGCCCTTTGGCCTTCTCTACATAGTACCTGTATACAGGTTTTCATTTTCTTTCTCGTAAATTTCGACTTGTTGATGCCTTAGAGGGTTTTTTTTTTTTAATTATCTTAAAAGTTGATGAAAACCGGAAAAATAGAATATTTACACAATAACGGATTTAGGTTTTTTGTTGTAATTCAGTGAACAGTAATTATCGCAGAGACCTGCAGTTTTCAACAAAAATCACGAAATATTAGGATTTTCTGGAAGGAGTATTTCTTTTAAAATGTGGTATTTTTTCAGTTGTTTATAGCTATTGAGCATTTTTGAGATTATTATTTTTTTATTTTTTATTTTACGTGGATACAAAGGTGTACATGTTCGATAAATGCTCGACAATTTGACACCAGGGACCCCTGTAAATAGTTGGTATGCATATCGAAATGTTTAGAAAAATATTATTTTTTGCTAATCTGTGTTTAAAAAAGATTGTAGGGGGGGGGGGGGTAACGTTAGAAAACCAACAGTTAATAATCATTTAAAGTGCCCGTATGAGGGGAACAGTGGTACAGATTTAAAAATATCGTTAAAATAGATCTTAAAACAATTATTCCAGAAATGAAATATCATTCATATCAGATGGTTGGACCGCGACAAAACAATCACACCGTATATTTACGTATACTATTCGGCCGTTGATATTTACGCGTGTAAACGAGAAATATCGACAGACGGACGGGCCGCGACGCGACGTCGTCGTCGTCGTCGTCTACACGCGCCGTATACGAATAAATAATAAAATATATTTTGTAGTATATGAAAATATATTATGTTTGAGCGAGGCGTGAAAACCGCGAGATTGAATTACGACCAATCGATATATTATGTATTATGCGCCGCATTTTTGCGCCACCCGGTCCGGAACGGAGAGCGCATTGTTCTCGCGCGGCGGCGGCCAAGTGCCCGGGGGCCGATGCCGCGCCGCGATCGCTTCATTTGTTCGCACCTCGCGGCGCGCATATTTCATCGCCGCCGAGGCGGTACAAAAGCGCCCGCAAAAGAGACGCGGCGTACGCGCGTCCCGCGCGAGGGACAGACGAAAAAACAGACCAAACCGGTCGTGTCGCACCGTTGATACCGCGGCCGGATAAATCGCGCGACAGGCGGGTACGCCGTAATAATATATTATTATTATTATTATTATTATTATTGTAGCGCGCGCAAAACGTACGCGGGTGTGTTCTCACTCGCACGTCACGCGTTATAATATTATAGGAACCCTTTTTTTCTTTTTTTTTTTTTTATGTTTTTACAAAGTTAACAAATAATATACGTAATAACGGTCGACGACGGATCGGTCCGCATTGTTGGGATCGCTGGGGAGTCGCGACGCGGTCACACGTGGCGGCGGCGTGCCGTTTAGAAATAAAAAAAAAAAAATAATAATAATAATAATAATAAACATTTACATATTTCGTCGTCGAGTAATATTATAATACCGGCGCGGCGCGATACCGACGAGCGGCGAGACGGTCAGACGGCGGCGCGCGCGAGACGACGACGGGCGCGGCGGCAAAGGGAATGCCATCGTTTTTCCAATCCGGTCCACAGATTGGCCGGGCCGTTTATTTAAATCGGTATCGGTGGGCGTGGCACCGGCGGCGGTCCGCGTGCCGCGCGTTTGTCTACGCATTATAATATATATATATATATATACGTGTGTGAGAATATATATAAAAAAAATAATAATATATATATATATATACGTATGTCGTATATCGTATATACGTACATACGTGTATATGTGTAAACACGCAACGTTTTGTGTTCTACTACTGCCCATTTGCGCGCGCGACCGTCCGAAGAGTGGCCGTCGTCGTCCGTACGCTCGCCGCTCGACTATATCTGTACAGGATATATATACAGGGCGATTCTAATATCTCGAACGCCCGGCGACCGTCTGTATAACGATTTCGCTTTTGTTACAACGCGCCATTATTTGTTATACAACACAATATATATTTAACACACACCCCTTTGGGAAAATCGCAATTTTTAGCGTCTCTGTTCAACGCGGGTAGAATTTTATTAGATTCAATTTCCCGACAAGTTACGCATTTGTTTTATATAGGTACATTCAAACTGGTACCGAAACGGTTCTGAGCAGAATAGTATGTACAGACCACCTAGTAATCGACACAAATAAAACACCCGTGTATCGGCATTTTTCTCGTCGGGTTTTTTAATTTTATAGAAAATCCGTTTATAATTTAAACCTTTTTCGCCGAGTAGAGCGATACACCACCTACCGGAAATAATCCGGCATCTTTCGAGGTACTGCGTGAGAAAACCAGAGCATTTTTACCAACCGATAATTATTTCTTTTTTAAATAAAGTATAAAAAGCATTTTTTATTTTTATTTTTTTTTTTTTTTGGAAAAAGTGTTGAGAATTTCGAAAAATGTTTCAAATAAATAGTGGATAAACTTATGAACACAACCGAAGTAATTTTATAACCCGAACAAGTGCTTTTCGATACCTAAAACGGTATATAAAATATATATATATATATATATCATATACAATGATAATTAATTAATAAATAAATACATATATGTATATATTATAAGTTTTATTTATTCGTATATATATATATATGTATGGGCGATTATTGAAATAATTCAATAACTCGGAAATATAGTTTACAGAGCGCCGCCGCGGACTTTTGCTCTCGTCGACCCGATCGACCGCCGCGCCGGTCGCATTGTCCGTCGATCTTCTTATATAATAAAATCAGCAATATATAATAATAATAATAAATATATAGGTGGTATAGCTGGTATATACGCGACTACCGCGGTGACGGCGGGTAAAGAAAAGCTGCGGCCTGATAGCTATCGATAATATATATATATAATTTCACCCATTGAATGCAAGTATAATATTTATATGTATAATGATTATATAGAAATAGGGGGAAAAAAAATTAAATTTCAATAAAAATCCGTTGACTTCGGTACACCGGTACGCATAAAATACCTATATACCTATATATATACATACTATTGTGACGTACATGACGTGCGCGCGTCGTCCGTGAATTGGTTCACGTCACGCGTGCGTACACTCGCAGCAACGAAGGCACATCACGACTGTCACGAAAGCCGATATATCTGCGATGAATGACGCCGTCTTTGCGCGGGCTGCTGTCTCGGGTTCCGTTCGCGTTTTGATTGTATTCACTCGGATCGTGATGTTTTTTTTTTCTCTCTCTCTTTCTTTCTCTTTTTTTTTTTTATTTTTTATCTGCTCTTTTACTCGGCGATGTCGATTATTATGACGACGAGAAAGGGCACACTGTGCGTACATAATTATTAGTTTTTCCGTCTGTCCATTCACGGAAGTCCCTTCAAATATGGTATAAATGTCTACGAGTTATACCCGTATAAATGTGCCTATATATACCGCGGTCGGTCGATAAAAATAAAAATATATATCAATTAATTAAAAATGTATAAAAGTAATGGGTAGGTACCTGATTTAAACTAGATTTATTAAACTAGAAATTCCTTTTCTAGACAATTAATGTGATAACGAGACTTATAAAAGTAAATTAATAAATTGTCTACGAGTCACTCTAATACCACATTAAAAATACAATTTAAAAAAAAAATATATAAAAAAAACACTTGTTTTAATATGAATATTATACAACAGTTTCCGTGTTGTTGTTTTAACACCATACAATAATATTGTTATAGTAAACTTTAACTAGATAATTAATAATATAGTAAATAAATATAAATTGCGTGGTATTTTACGAGCGTTAATAATTTCGAAAACGTACACGCGTGTGTACTCATATATAATCGAGGTTTTAAAATATTAAGTTAGGTTTGGTTAGGTTTGGTTAGCCTTCTAACACACAAAAGAATTACAACAACAACAACAACAAAAACAGAAACCGATTGTTACGTAAATATCCCCGCTTTTCCCCATTATTAAGAACTACAAGGAAAATCATAAGATTACATCCTCGGCGCATCAATTATAGATATAAAATTCTACAAGAAAATTCATATAAATCTCGTCCAAATCTGTTCGCAGACAGACGAAAAAACACACGTCATATAGTAAACATTGGTATTGACATTCCTTACCATTAATCTAAAATTGTATACTCGCATGTACTTAAACTAAACAATTTTACACTCGATACTCGTTTAATACATTAAAAATAACAATATTCATCACATAACAACAATGCGTGGCAAGTATAAAAATATTTCATACGACTCGCGTATATGATTGAAAAAAAATTAAAACAATAAACATCTATAAATAAAATATATAGGTACGTACACTGAATTTATGTTTCTAGAACTCTACGACAAGTAGTATAATATACCGGGTTTTTAATCCAGTTTATTTTTATTTATATGATTTTAAAACTTTTAATTCGGAACAATGCGCTCTTGAGAGAAAAAAAAAACCGAACAATATTTTTTGTGTTAGAAAATATGAAATGAAAAAAAAAAAAACAAATCGTCCAAGTATAATCGGAACACCAGAGACGAATTTTTTTCGATTCTTTTTTTTTTTTTTTTTTTCTTAAAATTATTATAATAGATTTCGTCTCCGCAGCGCATAGTCCGTTTGATGCCGCGAACGAGTGTTTTTTGAAGCCCCGCACACAACCTGTCCGCATAGTTCCGTTTTTGGCAACTCCGGCAACTCGTCTTGACAAGAACGCACAATCATATATGAAATATTGTCAGGACTCATAAAAACATATATTATATTATACGAAATGATTATATATTATACACATTATTGCCCGCAACGGACGCTTGTTTTTCCCATTGTGATGCGAGACGCGATTGGGACGACTGCCCCATCAATCAACGTGCGTCTAATAAACGACAAACTGGTGGCGCAAAAAAATTATTAAATGTATAAACCTATAAAGAAAAAAAAATCACGCACATTTTACCGAACGCCGCCTCGATATTTATGATGCGAGTTGGACATCGTATAACGAAATAAAAAAAAAAACCCAACAAATATTTATTGTCAGACATTTTTCTAATTAGACACTTAAAATCTTTGAAAAAAAACGTATTTACCGGCATCGGTCGGTCAACGATTTTTTTTTTTTTTATTTATTTATTATTTTTTTTTATATTTTTTTTTATATATATACTTACGTGTTTTCCATTGGTTGTCGCATTAATTTCATACCTACGGCGTAGACCATCAGCGTACAGCGTACGAATAAAATAATATACGAAATAACATAACACGAGAACAGAGAATTTTTACACTTGAATTCTTTAAACGATATTTTCATATTAGTTTAAAAAAAAAAATTAAAAAAATCCGTAGATAATAACTACAGTGTAATAATAACAATAATAATAAATCGAAATTAAAACTTAACAATGGGTACCTAGCAAACTCGAACAATTATGTTCGCATAACCCTCGCAGATATTGGCACAAAAAAAAAATAAATCTTAATTTTGTTATAAAAATACTTTTACTAAAATGTATTTTTCGGAAAACACTTTTTCTGTTAGTGAAATTGTTTCAAATGTTTCTTGTCGTACATTAAAGTATGTAGATTTTTCAGCCGATGGTACTCTACTTAAAGATTTATTCGAAATTCTCGACAGTTTTTCTTAAATATTAACAAACTAACAACAATTGACAATTGATTTTATTTTTGCTGTTATTAGCTACAATAGAAAAAACTACTACTAATACCAGTTTACTGAGCATTACTCAGAATCGTTTTTCGCTTGCAATGATTTTTCGTTGATTTTAGTATACGTATATAAGTATGTCTGGCAATTTTAAGGAAGTGTCCATAGCAATAAAATTGTATTCGAATAATTTATAAGTACATGACATGTACATTGTATATGTTGATTATGAATGTGTGAACAGATTTTAAAGTTCAAATAAATGTACTTGTGGATTGATTTGAAGCATTTTGACTGACCAAAAATTGGTTGTTTAAACATAAAACTATCTTAGTAAAACCGCTCAGAATATGAAAAAAATAAAATAATAATTTTTTATAATGTAGCACTTTAAATACCGCGGACGACGAACGAAGGGATTTCAAATTATCCTACACTTGTGCATTATTATTAGAACGCGGATTTTTATGCAATTATACATTTTTTTTCCTTTTCATGTTTTTAGATTTTAGTCAGTCATTTTTACGAATCATAATAGTTTGAAACTAATTATTCCATATTTGCGAATATATTTTTATAAAATTCAAAATTATATTGAAACGAAAATATAAAAAAAAAATTCTAGTTTGTTCATTATGTAAATAAGTTGTTTAATTCGTTTTAAATTTGTTTTATTATACCTCGTTAATATAAAAACTAATAGTTAACGCTATTGTCAAATAAAAATTGTGCATTTTTTTTCGTTTTTTTTTTTTTTTTTTTACTCGTTTTATACATTTTTTTTTTCTCGTATATTTTCACGATTTCGGCGGCACATTAATTCGATACTTTTACTGCGCTGTAATTTATAAATAAATACCTTGGAGTGGTTTTTTTTTTTTGTTTTTTTTTCTGAAAATTACAAAATATGAAAAACGAAAACGTAATGGTTTCTATCGGGCGGAAATTCCCGGATATACTATTGTATTACGCTATTATACCTACGACTGCAGATACGCGCGACCGGAAAGCCCGTCGACCGTACATATATAAAGGGATCCCTTTCGCGTCGTACACGCACAACACAATCGTATTACTATTACTATTATTATTATTATTATTATTATTATTATTATTATTATTATATTGTCGTAGTCGTTGTTAATTAAACGAGGGGCATTGTGCGGCGGCGGCGGCGGTGTCGTTCAAACTTCATTCCGCCGCCGCCGCCGCCGATGTGAATATAATACACAACAGTTCCCCGATTGTTGTCGCGGCGGTACAGCGGAGAGCGCGCGCCGAGCAGAAAACTTTCGTTATCAGCTACAATCACGCATGACGGACCCCTTTGTCCGCCCGTCGTCGAGCTTTCGTGCGCCACCGCCGCCGTCGTTGGTTGTTCTTTGACCGTCCCGCATCGTGCCGCGGGCACAACGACGGGCGTTTACCGCCGAACAGCCGCCGTCATCGCTACCAGAAACCGTATATTTATATACCGTTATTATTGTTTGTACCCGCCAACCGCAGCTAGAATATATTTTGTCTCGAGTACATGTAAGGTCCGTAGTATACGCATAACGTCCTACCCGGCGGCCTACCCAGGACGCTATTATTGTGAGGGGGGACCGGGTCAAAGTTGGTAGTTTGTCCAACTCTTAAAAAAAAATTTGATACGGGACTACTTGTTTTCGCCATCGTTTCACCGTTAAGGCTGTCCAAATTGTTCATTATAAAATAAGTAAATAACATATATAATACTATTTATTAAAAAAAAATATCCTATACCCAAAACACTATATAGGGCGCCGAAAAATCTATGTCCATTTTTTTTTTTTTTTTTTTTAACACGTTCCCTCCACTTTTTCAAATAATCCATGTACCCACCTGAGAAAATGAGTATACGTATAATGGGTCAGCCTTATCTCTAGTCCCGTTTAATACCTCTAAAAATAGCACTGCATGAGGAGTATTGCCCAGTTTCTTATGTCTTTTCTTTTAAAATTACTGCTATAACAGTAACTGACCGTGATCATGTGATTATTATTTGTTTTCTTACTTTTATAACAAATGGGCGATGGAACGTATGCCCGTTAATTTCTATATATTATACCGTTCTGACGTCAGCAGTCTATACTTACAATAAAACGAACCCGTGTGTGACAAAGAATTCATATGCAAACGGATTTCCATCGGTGGCGCATTTATGGGGGTGGGCAACTGGGGCAAATACCCCGGGAATCAAATTTTAGAGGCGGACAAATGTTTACAGTTGACGACAGATAGATTTTTCGGCCGATGGTACTTTACTTGAACATTTATTCGAAATACTCGACAGTTTTTCTTAAATATTAAAAAATTTGACAACAATTTACAATTGGTTTTATTTTTGCTGTTATTAGCCACAATAGAAAAAAACTACGCCTAATACCAGTTTACCGAGCTTTGCTCAAAATCGTTTTTCACTTGCAATGATTTTTCGTTGGTTTTAGTATATATACTAAATTACCCTATATCCTATACTTTCCAAACTTCCCACCAAGAACAGTTACCATACACCGGTGTGATGTATGTTCGGCAGTTTTAAGAGCGCGTTCATAGCAATAAAATTGTATTTGAATAATTTATAGGTACATGTATATGTTGTGAACGGACTTTAAAATTCAAATAAATGCACTTGTGATTTTTATTCGTACTTCATTCAAATATATAAAATTTGAATATTACTTCTAAAATCAATGTTTGTCGTAGATAGTTTATCGATACACATTATATTTAGTACCTACCCTAATAATGACAAAAATAGAGATTGTAAACGGTTTTCACTTTTCATAGGGGTCTATGAGCGGCACGGCATTGTGGCAATCACAGATTTACATTAGAACTGATCTATAAGTATATATCTGTGGCGGCAGTTCCATTTTATCAGCAAATACAACTTACAACCTAAAACCAATTAATATTTTCCCGATCGGCGACCGCCGCGCGTTGCCGTCTCGCCGAATGCCGACCACTTTTATCGTGTTTATGTCAATCCGCTAATTGTTATCAGTTTTGTTCTCTTGTTTAATACAATATAATGTGATTAGTGTTTAATAATATTTTTATTTACCGTACATCGTTTATAATTGTTTGTACTTTTAAAATAAGTATTCAGTTTTCTAGTATTAGTAAACAGTACAGCCAGTTATAGTTGACCGTTAAGAGTAATGTTCTAAACACTGGACATGATTAAATATTATAAATTATATTTCTATAACTATATTCTATTAATGATTTTCAACGTGGAAGCTAAAAAAAAGCCAAGTGGTTCAGAATATAAAAACTATGCAAAAATAAAAACATCAAAGATGCATTAATTAAAACTTGTAGACAATTAGATGTGATATGTACAAGCCATCATTTAACAAAAGTAAGTTTTATTATTTAAGTACAAATGTACAATGTTCAAACAATTTAATATTTCATAATTTAAAAATTTCGAAACATTTTTACAATGCATATATTATTTTATATTTCATCATTTAAAGTACACTACTAATTTTAAAGAAAAAAAATGCCAAACTCGCTTTTTTATTTTATCATTAGTAATATTGGACGATTTATATTATAGCATTGATAGGTAAAGATATGCTAGTATTTATAAGATAAAATGATTTAAATAATATATACCCTTATGTGAGGATCGCTTTAAGAATGGCATTATGCACTCCAGTTACTAACTGCTCGACTGAAAGATCTTTTTCAGCCCTTAAACGCATACAAATATACCTAAGGTCTAATATAGGTGAAGAAAGACTATCTGCATTAGCAATTATGAATACAGAAGCTGATGTAACAACAGTAATAAATTATGATGAACTTATTCAGGAATTTGCACAAGACCATGTACGACGATAATTATAAAAGCATTTTTTAATATTTTTTTGTTGTAAGCATAAGAATTTTTTTAAATATATTGTTTACTATCTACAAAAAAAGTTCATTATTAAATGTATGTTTCTTGAGGGTTGGGTGGGGGGCTAGTTAAATGTTACCTCAGGGAGCATAATGCCTAAATACGCCACTGATTTCAATACACACATACATATTATATAATCGAAGTTAACCAAGAAACTTTATATTATAAATATTATAATAATATACACCCGTGGCCATAAATCAGTTGGACTGGAGGGGACTGTAATATTATAGTTTCACATAAATAAATTATCCATAGTTCGTTACGGTTACGACACATTTTATATATTCCAAAGGAAACTTTATTAGTTCGATATCCATCATAATATTATTATTATTATTATTATATGTACCTACCACTCATATTTTTATTATACGATTCTGATATGTATATATACTAGGTATGTATATGTATACGATAAAAGTATTAAGAAATAAACTCGTACACTGGTTTACACTGCCGCTGCCTATTGCTGCAGTATTGTACATAAAACGTTTACGATTTTACTGACACGAGTACACGCGATTTTGAGATTTCCTATGGCCGATATCGAAACTCGAAATACGAAAATAACGTACGTAACGTTAAAAAACAAGATCGGTATAATGGGTACCGTATTAAAAACAGCGTCGTAACCAAGAAAATATTTCGGGGCAGAAAATAGTAGAGGAGCTCCATCCTCCTACATATCCCCCCCCTTCAATTCGATTACTGCTCATCATTCTAGTTCAAATAGTATATTTTTTATATATATATACAGGAAGATGTCCGATATACTCACTCGCTCACCGATAAACGCACAGACCAAACTGCTGGTCATTATAGAGACTTGAAATTTCGGTGGTATATATCTCTTATGGTGTAGGGGTGGGATAAGAAAGGATACTAGGAAATTAATCTCCTAAATAGGTGCTTACACATAATGAGTTTTGCCAAAAATTGAATTTCTAGGTTACCTTGGGCGACACGGGTGAAAAAAAAACAGTTGGTAATTATTATTTGATTTGGTTGTCACGGGCATGAAAGTCCTCTTTTTTTGTCTTCTTTTTTTTTTTTTAGATATTAGCAAGACGAAAGAATAAAATACCGCGATAGGGCCCATAGAGTTGGGCGAGGGATAGTGTATTAAATCCACGGGCAACGCCGTACGGGACAGCAAGTATTATATAAAAACTCAGGCACTTTTACTATATATACGTATAATAGGTATAGGTATATAATTATACCACGAGAGGTGCGCGTGTATAACATTGTTTATTATTATTATTATCGTGTACATTCATTGAGCGTTAATTGAGCGTGGGACGATCCGGCACGAAAAAAAAAATAGATAAATAAAAAATATGCCAGGTCAATAAGAATTTTTTTTTCTACTATAGGATTCACGGTTTCACACAATAGACCGCCCATAGCAACGTTTTGACGGCTAGTCAATGAACCGATAATTAGAAATTAGTGATGACAAGGATACCCGCCGAGGCCCGATCCCAAGTGACTAAGCGCAAACGCCCCGCAGCTTTTTATTCTATTGTCGTTCGTATACGTGTATATACTTATAGTACAATATAATATTTAATATTTGGCTTTAAATCGCTCATCACGATACCTGCGCGTATTACATGGATAGTTTTGTTGTATTTTTTTTTTTCTTTCGCTTCTCGATCCTATAGTTTGTCTATACCAGAAACACTCGCTTGCGACATAATATCTGCGGCGTACCCAGGAGGATTGTACTTCTCCCGTTGGCCGTGTTAAAATACAAAAAAATAATAATAATAGGTTAATAATTAAAAATAATAATGGTTTTACTATGTGTTTTTTCCCCTCCGTCTGTGGACAACTTTATTAACCAAAAATCCTACTCCGATTTTCGAGTGTAGCAACTTTTGAAGAGCTTATTTTTTAATTTTCGTTGTGGTTTTCTTGATAATTGAGGAAGAAACGTAGAAAAACCCGGGAAAATTGACGGCAATAATGGTTTCATTATTTTCGATATTTTTTCTTTATGTTTCAAGTCGATTACAAATCATCGTAAAGATCTAATATTTTCACACAGAATATTAATATTAGCCTCGTATAATGGTGGACAAATTTTCAAAACATTCTGGACATTTTTAACAATTAAAAACTGATCAAATTGATTTGGCGTACTATTTTCCGAATAGTGTGAATAAAAATTTGTTGGCACCACATAAACGCACGAAAATTTGACCCAAGGTTTACAATCATAAATCGTAAATTGTATTTAATAGTGAAAAAGAAAAAAATGTTACGGTAATGTGTCACAATTATGTTATGTATAAGCGTTTAAAGTGTAAATTTTGATGAAAATCGCAAAAATTACGGCATTTCAAAACATGATTAATTGAACTTCGCTCAGAATCGTTTTTCGTTAGCAATGATTTACCATTACAGATATAAATTAAATTTCCCTCTATATCTTACACACCCACCTATGGTGCGAAGTGTATGTCCGTGTCTCGGTATTTATTTATTGTTAATTATACACCGACGGACTACGGACGTTCAAATATAAAAACTTTATTATCGCGATCTGTAACGAAACGTATTTATTGTATTATATACGAGTACAGTACATATTATAAACATATTATACGTTGCAGTTTTAATTTTCGATAGATTCTTTATCGAAACACAAAATCCATAGCGCAATATTTATTATTTTCGAACAGATAGTTATTTCGTATTGTATAGTTTAATAATCATTTATTTATTTGTTTCCCTCTAACAATATTACATATAGGTAGGTACCTACAATGAAAGTTTAATAATATTCAACTGTACAATTCCGACACAGTGTTATAATAATATAATAGTCAATAGTTTATTAACTCAAAATATTATTACGAATGTGATAACAAACGTGACTATAAAATATAAATACTGATGATAAAAAATAATAGATATAAGCAAACGATAAAAAAAAAAACAGAACATAAATATTTATTTGTTCGCAATTGGAATCCTTCAGTTATCAATAATATATTATTACTTACCTACTTAGAATCTAACACAATGCAAATACACGTGCGTGCGTGTACCATTGTGACACGGATTCTGTTGTCAGGCGCACTCGTCTTGCTTCGATTCTCTCGACGAAGGACACTTCATAGTTATGTGTTATGTTATTATTGTTTTTTTTAATTGTTTTTTTTTTTTAACTTTGACACAATTATAATCACCATTCGATAGACGATTACGATAGAAACTCTAAATTAGAATTGCTTACGTTTTACCGATGTTTTCGACGTTTATCCTCGTTAAACCATATTATAAAGCGCCACATATACCAAACGTACATTAATTTTCAACTATTTATATTATTTTTTTATTGAATAAAATATCTATAGTATAGTTATAGATTACTAATCTACAACTAAAAATATTACAGAATATCATCATTTACAATATCGGAAATTTAACTTATTGCAAAATTAAAATTCAAATATACAATTGTATATATTTTATCCCCTTCGCCCACCTTTAAAGATTTATTTTGATACGACTAAAATCATAAATAAAGCAACAAAAAATTACTTATACATACTTATAATAGGTAGTAATAACTAACAAAAATCAATGTATTTCATTTTAAATACCTATAAGTATAAATATGCATACAATGAATTGTTTTTACAATATTGTTTGTACAATAATTTCAACAAAATTATTTTTTAGTACTTAAGAAAAACTGCTTTAAATATTATTTCATATACCTAGCCTCGTTGTTATTTAATAATATAGGTCTTTTAGCTTTTGCTCAGTATTTCCAGAATAAAAATAATATAATTGTATACATAAATAAGTCGTAATTCGTAAAATATTAAAGTCATAAAAAAAAAAAGTTATTACCTACTGTGAACGATTTACTATACAGTTTAAATTTAAAAAATATATTGAACCTAAATAAAAATTAAATAAAGCGAAATTTACCAACTCGGTACCACCCACTTAATTATTTTCAAGGCGACAAAAAATTAAACATTTTCTAATTTTTAACTTACTTGATATGTATTAATATAATATATAGTTTGAACATTATTTTTTATTGCTTCCAATGATAACAATACTTTCTATTTATTTTGTATTATTATCAAAAATAAATTACAGTATTACATACTGACATAGATAGGTATTTAATATTTACTAATTTAATTTCGACTAGTATTTCTATTTTACAACTAAACTTACTAAAAATAAAAATACTAAAATTAAAAACAATATAGAGTGATGCTCAATCTTAACCAGTGGCGCCGAAATCAATTTCAATTAATATTGCAGGATTATAAAATTTGCATTCAATACCTCACCACCGTGTTTACAAACCACGAAAATATTCCCGTTAACCAATGTTTTTTTCCGGGTTTTCACATTTTTAAATAAACTTCAATGAATATCAAGTGCCAAGTACCAATTTTCAATACCACTCACCTAAATTAAGTATTGCAATAGCAATACTTGAACATAGGTTTGGGCGCCACTGATCACAACAGCCATATTTTAAAATAATGCGGTATCGAAACAATTAATAACTTTATAACTTTAATAATATACAATCACTATTTTAGTTGGCCGCTTTCATCTGAAAATTAATTAATAAACATAATACATCCACTAACCTCATTGCGGTAATGAAATTCGGACTTACTGTAGACAACAGACCAGACAAAATATAAATAATTATTGTGTATAATAACAGTACACAAATTGGGAAAATAATGAAAAGAAGAAGGTCTATGATGCTTACAAAAAAATTTTAGCGCCCCTTGCAATTATCGAACTCAACCTAACCCTCCAAAACTTTTCAAACATACATAAATATATAATTAGTTACAAAGCAAAAAAAAAAAAAAAACAAATCACAACCAATAATAATGCTGAATACTGAGTTTTTGCTTGCGTATATATATATATACATATATTTATATTTTAATTTCGATTTGATTAAAGTTTGATTATTAAATTGTCAAAGTCAACGAAAACGATACGAAATTCGCTCTTATATTGATCCCGCCGCCGGCATTAAAATGGTAAAAATATCGGCCAACGACGTAAGCAATCAATATAAATAATCGTTAATAATTATCGTCTGTTCATAATAAGATTATTGTTAAGTCTGTTAATAAAACGCAACCGTTATCCATCCCGGGAGTCCTCGTGCACGCGGAGTGCTCATTAAAGACGGTTTATATGTGTATAATATTATATAGGTAGGTACCACAATACTACTTGTTGAAAACGAATAAGTATAGAAGTACGAACAACTAGTATTTCTATAGTGCTCGAGAATTCTGAAACACACACACACCCAACACATATACACACGTAAACGACATCGGACAGTTTTGTATGTAAATTAATGTGTATATACGGCCGACCGGCGCGGGTCATTTATTATTATCGCCGTGCGTCTACGGGACGACTTTTTTAATGCCATTTCGTGAAACTAATGATGTTCACGGAGTTTTTAAACAATGACAAAGTATTCGTGCGTCAAATAATCGAATGGACCCGGGCACCCGGTCCCGGTGTATTGAAGGCGGGCATTATAGGTATAACCTATACACAGCACACGGGCGCGAACCGGGGGTGATTCAGTGGATTCCCCTAGACTTGTCACACGGACACGTATTATTTCTCCGGACGGTCGTAAGTCGTACGTCGGTACGTTTTGATATGTCCGCCACCGCCGCGCCGGCAGGAATTTCGAATATTTTCTCTCGTCCGTATTATTGTGGGGGTATAGACGTAGAGGTGCCCGCTACTAGGTATAGACGAAAATAATAATAATAACAATAAATATTTTATTTTTTTTTTTTTTTTTTAACTTTATTTTAAAACATACAATCTGTAATTTAAATTTACAATAAACATGTGTGCGGGAATACATTAATTGGCATGCGACACGTGAATAAAGAAACCACCCAACAGCGATACTTTATACCAGAAGATTGTTCAATTTATACAATTTTTTATATTTTTTTTTTTTTTTTTTTAATTTCTTATTATGGTTTAGATCGCGACACCATCTTCTTTTTAGCCTACGAGGAGGATTTCCAGGAATGCAGTCAGAATTTTGTGCTGATATTAGGGGATTAGGGTGGTCGATCAGTCGTAAACGAAATCGTTTATATAGTATCTTTGCAGTTTCGTCTACTGTGTTAACTCTTAATTCGGTATGTAGAGTGTGATTTGAAACATAGAATGGTGCATTTGTAATTATGCGAAGAGTTATGGATTGGAAGGTTTGAATTTTATTTATATTGGTTTTTTTGGCAGCTCCCCATAACTGGACGCCGTAAGTCCAAATAGGCATCAATAGAGTTTTATATAAAAGTAGTTTAGTTTTGATGTTGAGTTTTAAGTGTTTACCGACTAAGTAAGAGAGAGATTTTCGTCTAGCGTTTAAGAGAATTTGTTTGGTTTTAATGTGGTCTGCCCGGGTTAGACGTTGGTCCAATATTAAGCCTAAGTATCGAGAGCTAGTAACTTTTGGGATGATAAGATTATTTAAATTGATAGGTGATACAATTCCTCGTTTTAAGGTAAAGGTTAAGTGAGACGATTTAGAGTGATTAATTTTTATTTTCCATTTCGTGTACCAGGACGACATGAGGTCTAAATGAGTTTGTAGGTTATAACCAACAGTTATAGGGTTTACATGTGAGGAGTAAATAATTTTGTCGTCCGCGAAATCCTCAACAAAAGTGTGGTGAGTCGTCGGTTGGTCTGCCGAGTATAGATTGAACAAAAAAAATAATAAATAATAAATATACAAATTATTGTGTTCCCGTATAAATGTATTATGTGTACGAGTTAGGCATTATGATAATATTATTAAACGTTCGGACGTCTATATATATATATATATACAAATATTTCAGAATTCAGCGAATTGATTTTTTACTGTCCGTTGAAAACCACACGAATATGTATACATATATATATATGTAGTATAATATTCGAACAATTTGGAAAAATACTTATACGAATTATGATTAAAAACGACGACCCGAGAGAAATAAATTGAATTACGTATATGTAACTATGTGACTCGAGACATTAAAAAAAAAAAATGTATATTACCTATAGCTATATTATTTAAAATATAATATATGTATATTGCTGCGGCTAGATATGAGCCGGTCGGTCGGTACGGGCTTCTTTGAGGTATGATATATGACACAAATAGGTAATTTTTATGGTCACAAAACGAGCATGACCGGGGTTCACAATTAAAGAAGAAAAAACTACATAGTTCTATGCACCGATCGTCGCCATAATATTAAACGTTTAACATTTTACTTATAACCGACAAGTTTTTTTTTTTTTATTATTATTATTATTATTTTTTTTTTTTTTAATGTTGCACCGAAAAAACGCGATGCGTACCGCCTCGACCAATAAAAACAGATATTGTTGTCAGATAAGTAAAAAATTTCTCAGACCTTTGTTCCTCGGTTCGTTCCGACGTCATTAGCAAAATGTACAGTCGTTATTTTATTATTTTTATTAGGATAAATACCACGGTTTAATTTATTAAAAACTATTATGAGCTGTTCGAATATACCGAAGCTTAAATAAAATATAGTAAATTATATTTTCTTATGGTGTATACGCTATATACCTATCTAAATATACTAATTTGCATTGAAATTGGTACCTACAATCGTCGTCCCACATTGTATTTGTGTGTCTAGTGTCTACAGGATAATATTTAATACATTTTTTAACGCGGATTCGCGCGGAATACTTACCGTCTATCGATAGAATTAAAAAAGAAATTAATATATAATATACTTACCTAACTGTGTAATAACGTAAATAAAAATATTATGTAGGCATTGCGGTGTGGCTATAAATTTTACCATACTAACTTATTAATGTTTATTACGAGTTACGAATGTATATAATGTTTATGGACATTAAATAGGTATTTTATTATAATATTTTGTTGCAATATAGGTAAACCGTTTAACAATTCATCATTGTTGGGTTTTTTTATTATAATAAAATTGGTATTCAATTTTCTCGAAACCGATGTAGGTGCCTATACTCACATTTACATAAGACTATTGTATAATACAACTATAAATGTAAATATTAATTGTAGGTACCTATAGTTTTAATTTGAGATTCGTTGTTAAAACGATTAGGTTACGTACATTTGATCATACTCTCTATGGAAAAAAAGTAACCATTCGAATTGCACTATAGGTATGATTTTACTATGCACTCTCGTATACTGTTATAGAAACACTAGGCCTTATTTTAACGGATATTAGAACACAAAATGAGCAATAGGAAATGCCAAAAATTCCGAATTTGGGCAGCTATACCACGTAATGTGTTAAAAAATTAAAAAGTAATTCGGTATAGTAAAATTTGCGAGTACGTATAACTTCGTGTTTATGTATTGTATATTAAAAAAAAAAAAAATACCCATTAAGTATGTGACTTATGTACCTATATGTACTCATATCTCATCGTATCTATTGTTTTATAGCAATTTTAAAATCTGAAAAGTTCTTATGCTGCTTATACAATTTTTTTTTTAACGTGGGCTTTTGGCTTTTGAGTAGTAGAAAGAAATCCTTAGAATAAGTCCTGAAAAACAACCTTGTAAATATAACCGGCTGGGAAAATACAAAAATAATAAACGCATTATCAAAATCCAGTGTAATAGTACAATGTCGATTCAATAGTAATGGATAAGTAAATATATTAATAAACGCTTTAAATTAATTTCTACAACTTTATAACAACTACGAATCTGATGAAATTCGAGTGCGATTTAAAAAAATATATAATTCAGCGAAGATTTGTCGTTAACAAGAAGAAAAAAACGAAGTTAGTATAAAATCAATAATTTTATATTGTACGCAGGGTGTAATTTCGATATTTGGTAGACCTGGGCAAATTGACCAAATTTGCCGGCTGTTGAATTATTTTATTTTGCTCAAATATTGTCCTTCATATAATAGGTATTTCAGATTTACATACTTGCAACGCAATAGCTAGATTCATAATCGGTTGGAAAATCGGAAATTTGACCGTGAATTACTGATCTGTGATGGCATAATACGAACAACTGCGAGTAGTTATACAAGTATACGTTTTTCAATTTTTGACATATATTTTTTTTCCTGCAGACACAGAAGCCATTGGTGATGATGAATCGAAATTTCACTATCAAAACTTGGACAAGGTCAAATTGCTCGACCCCCTTCCCCCTAAAATGACGCAGTTGCAATAGAACATTAGGTACTAAAAATCAATCGTCTCTATTTGAATTTATATATTTAAAAAAAAAAAAAAAACGGTAAAATTATTGCGATATACGCGTCATAATAATATTATATATATATATATATATATATATATATATATATATATATATATATATATATATTATAATCGGCATTTTACATCGTCATATTATTATTATTTTATTTTTTTTTTTGCTTTAGCACGCCTCCACGCCCGTAACTGATTGCAATCGAACGCTGTGGTATTTCGAAATTTGCATTTCTAAATGACTCCGGAGGGTTGTGATTCCGTACGCGCTATAGGTAAGTATATATGTTGGTATATATAGGTATATACGTATACAGCTACTGTTTTTCTGATCGTTAATATATAATATAGAATGCAGAACAATGTGTGTGGTCGTTGGGATTCAATTATTGTCACCTCGAAAATACACGGCGTGTATGTGTAGCGTGTGTTCGCTGATAAAATCGAGATTTAATATAATAAAAATAATAAGAAATATATTAAATGATAATAAAGCGAAAAACTAAAAAAAAAAAAAA
Source organism: Tuberolachnus salignus (assembly GCA_956483605.1). NCBI lineage: Eukaryota > Metazoa > Arthropoda > Insecta > Hemiptera > Aphididae > Tuberolachnus > Tuberolachnus salignus. Next base: position 27,260,873 of record OY101434.1, on the reverse strand, counting down.
GACAAAGGGAAAAAGCAACATCACGATCCACAACGGCATACACACACACACACACAAACACGAAAACAAATATCAACTATCCAGGACTAGTCGCCGACAACACGGCTGTAATTAATTAATTAATAGTGTCTAAAAAAAAAAAAAAAAACTCTGCACCGTATAATACTGTTATGTTAATATTCCTCGTAGTACCTGCCTAGTTAACGTTTTTTTTTTTTTTTTTATTAATTATAAATGCCCGAGCGTGTAAATATTGTGTGGCTAACAAAAATCCAATATATATCCGGGGACCTACATGGGAGGTTCGTATTATACAACGCGTTTACAATGTTAACAAATGAAGATAGTAATCGATTTGGGAATCGTGAGAAAAAAAAAACAGTCGGATAAATGTATAATACATATACTTGTATACGTATATGTATATTTATCGCCGTGGATACGATATACTATAATAATACTTGTATATTAAATGACAAATAAAAAATGTTTACCGATTGACATAATATTTCTTATGATAATTAATATGTTATTGTATCGAAATTTAAATTTTTAAAAAAAAAACCGGTACCTACGACGGTAATCCAAATCATTTTATTGCGGTTATTGCGGTTATTGCATGTTATTGATAAAACACAAATTGAAGCGATAAATAACGAGAACTATATCGGTATTTAGGATAAAAATAAATGGTTTTATAACGACTTCTTACAGGGTTACAAAAAAAAAAAACCCAGCCAACAATCCGGCTCAAGTTAACTATTTCCGATTGCCCTAAAATTTCTTGTAATACATTTTTATATGCATATACACTGTTTTAGGGGATTGAGAAAAACAAATTTGAAATTTAAATTTAAGGAACACCTATGTTTTTTTTAAATATAAACTTCACGTCGGTTATGTTATTGTGGCAGTAATGAGTAAAACAGAATATAACTTCTACAATTATTTGATATTTATGGTATCTAGTGATAATAACTTAAGATAAACTTGAAAATCTTTCAATTAGCAATTAAAGAATAATGATAACAAAATTCGTATTCATTTTAAAATGTAGTTAGTAAAGTATTAAGTACACTTTATACATTGTATCACTCGAATAGAGTAATAGTTTTTTTATAATATTTTTAATAAAAAAACTTCAACAAAAATAATAATATTACAGCCTAAAATGTCAGACAAATTAATTTTACCCAATAGTAACCAACATTGTCCAATGGGACTGGGTTTTTTTTTAACCCTGACTTAATATTCAAATAGAAAACATTAAACACAAAATAATAATAAATATAGTATATATATTATATATATATTTAGTCAAATATTATAGTAGTGCATATTGTTAAATTTATTAAAAAATGATTTGTACATAAATCTAGAAAAATTTAATCATGTAGGTATCTTAAATTCCTTAGTTATAAAAAATGTCGAACGTTAACAAATTAACAACGTCCCTCGGCGAAGATTACCGTAAATAATCGTTAGCTTCATATATTAGATCGACATAATATGTGTAGGCGTCTAATTTATTAAACTATTCAAATGTTGGACAGTGGTTAGGTGATGTTTTTCACGAGGTTATTTGTTTTACGATGTCGCACATGTCATATGAAAAAATATATAGTTCATACAATTATTATACCGCAGGGTGCCTATTTTTCTTCTTTTTTTTTCTATCAATACGTTAACTACAGATACGATTAAAAAAATAACTATAACGACACGCACTGAGCGAGTAAAACATGTATAACTAAAATGTGTAATCAGAGCATTAATATAAGTTTTTGTGGAATGCGGATCAGGTGTAGGTACACGTGTCGGGCGTGTTTTTATAATATTATAATATATCATCGAATTATTTGTTTGTTAGATTATATTATATTTTTTTCAGTATCGGGTGGCACCGAACTTCTAAAAATGAACTCGAGCCAAATGAAAACGGCCTCAATGCCCAGCAAACACCCCCCCCCCCCACACACACACACACAGTGTCTGCAAGTCTATATTTTTACACTGCACAGAAAAATAATTTATAATTCCAAATTACAAGGATTTATAATTACAAGTAATTTGTTTACATAATATGTGAATACTGTGTAGACTAGAACAACTATAGGTTGGAAATTTGGGTAGTTAATTTTGCTTACAATTTCAATATTCACGATAACTCTCTATCCGGAATCTTTTAAAACAACGTTCGGATCCCCGGCTTCGTTTTAAATACCTGGTCGGACCTAAACTTAGGACTCGGCGCTATTGTCGGGTATAGATACCTAGTGAAAAAGATTTTTAGCTACCTACCAGCGTTGGCGAAATTAGGTGAGGAGGGGGGGGGGGGGTTCTTCGGGTCCTTAGCACCCCCTAAGTCATAATAAATATCCCCTAAAAAAATCGTACATATACGAATTGTATGAGAGAGGGGGGCGACGAAGGTCCATTGACGAGTTACAAATAAACATTATGGAGCTTGAGCACCCCCTTGTCCAGATGTCTAGTTGCGCCTATGACTATCAGGCTTATAAATAATATTCGCGCTAAGCTGTAAAAAAAAAAATATAATGTGTTTTTGTCTGCGTTACAAATTTAAAAAGAAAAAATTAATATAGAATTAAATAAATTAGCGAACATACTGGGTGGATACACACGTATAGAATAAGCGGAATTATTATTAATCCTGTACGTTGCGCGTTTTAAATATATACGTAGTGGCGAATAAAATTTATCATGTTCAGTTCACGGGTATATTATAATATTATATTGAGTACCGTGGCCAGCGTTGTTTACGACGACGACTTTACCGTACGCGAATGTTTATGGGACGGAAATTATAATACGGAGTGCCCGCGGCAGCGGCGTACGTCTGTACTGGACCGGTGTATACACGACATATAATACCTACCTGTATATATGTACAATGTTCTCTACTCTATACATACAAACAAAAATCTAACGAGTTTATTTTATTATTTCCACCGGGTGTAATCCGCTGGGACTAATCATTCGGGTGCGTCGAAATAGACGCGCGTCCGGCCGCCAAAGAGGAGGAACTATGCCCCTCCCCGTCCAAACGTATCGCGACTTGTTAAAAAAAAACTATACGACAGGAACGGTAGGACCGAAGAACACCCACCCCATTCCAATCAAAGACCGAATTGTAGTAAAACTTATAAATAATTTTAAAAAATTGAATTATGAACTAGCCCAGCTAGTAGGTTTCCCGGAGCATTTTTGATTCAAGCGTCTCTATAAATAAATACAAAATAATCGCGCCTTCCACGGACGAATGAATTACAATTTTTTATTGTTTAATTATTCAAACATTTTTCTATTTTTATGACAATAAACCAATTGCAAGTATTATTTAATGTATTGCAAAATATTTTTATTTGTATGGAAAAAAATTTAATCTTAATGTGTGAACACAAATCGCTTAATTTCCGTTTGTTAACATTTCGAAATTAGGCAGCAACATTAAATTTGGACCGATAATTGGATTTTAATACGGAAACTGATGAATATCCTAATTCACGTAAATACAATGTCGCAAATAGTGATAAAAAAAATTATATTTAGTACGTTCTTCGGGTTTTTTTTTTTATTTTTTTTAATACAATAAAAACCCAAAACTTTTAAGTAACAGTATCATCGTCGTATTTTCTTCTTTACTGTTGTCCTCGTTTTATTTACGTTTGGACGTAATATTGAGAAATGTCATAGTTTGAGAACCGCTGAACTAGCCTACAAATTTGGATCAGAAAGTGATGATTATTTTTTACCATAGTAGTGGATTTAAAATATCCATGGTCTATGGTTTTTTGTAATTTAATTTTAAAATTTATTTAATAACTTATATAGGAGGATTGGCAGGGGGTGCATTGCCGATATGGTTAGAAGGCGAGTTGTGTTAGAAATCGGAAATAGTACAAAAAAATCAGACGCCTCGGACGGGAATCGAACCAAATTCTGTCGCGAGTGCTCTACCACTGAACTACCCCCCCCCCCCACGGCGCATGACCTTTTACACTATTTTCCGACTCCGATAATTAACAGTTGTCTACCATTTCCGGAAAACACTGCATTTATTTGCCGCGTAAAACCATAATTCATCTTGTTTTCAATTTTTGTTTTTTTGTTCAGATTCACACGAGATGAAAAGGCTAAGGGTTCGAAACAGTACCGGGTTAACGAATATGCCGCCCAGGGGCAGATTTTGAAATTCCGCCCTGTAAATCCCTTGTTCGCATCATAAAAAAATTTAATTATACTAATAAATAATTGATTTAATATATTACTAGCTGACCCGGCAAACGTTGTTTTACTCATAATAACACAACATTTCGGATTTTGGAATTCGAAACATACATTTTCAGATTTTAATATCCTGAATCCTGATTTATTAAATTTTTGGATAATCCAGATGTATGTTACATCACTAATATATTTTTTTTCACCATTCAAAAGTTTTCTTTTGAAAATATCATGAGGTAACTTCCGCTATTAAATTTGCTACATTCACGAATAGTACTGTCTATATTATTTTAGGATTCGATACGACTGGATTACGAATAAAAAAATTACATCAGAATTTATATACCATAAGGCTGGCCGGATCTAGTGATGGACAAATTGAAACATTAGTATAGTATTACAGGAAATATTAATGTCAGATTTCAAAGTTTCGTCATTGGTTTTCAACGATTTTACAATTAATTCATTATAAACTCGTTTTTTCAGAAAATATTTTATATTTTAATAAATTCATTTTCACAGACCCAAATTGCCGCATGTGATAGCTGGCTAGTTTTTTGTATTTTGGGAAATCAGAATACTTTTTTTTATTATTTTAAAATAAATATTTACAATCTAAAAAATCAAAAACATAAGAGTGGATCAGAACTATTTGATAAATGCCAAAATTAAACAATTAAAGTTATAGTAAGTATTATATTTATATAATAAATACTATACTATACTTTACTTTACTTTACTATACTTTTTTAAATATATATATAAAAAATAAAAAAAATTTGAAATATTAGATAGAAAAAAAGTTAAGTATTGCATTTGTCAAATAAAGCAGATCCACTTTGTATATAAAATAAACAAAAATTAAAAAAATGTAATAAATACGTTTTTAGTCTTAAGTATTATAAATTTGGTTATTGACTACAAGTATAGGTTCTAAAAATCTTTGTCATGTACTATAAATATGAATCATTACTTTAAATTGTAACTTAATCTACGCAGACTACGCTTTTACTATTACATATTTTGTTCTTTATTGTTTATTAAATAGTATAGTATAATATATTTAATGTTTTATATTACTATTATTATTTGTATAAACTGTTTAATTTGTATGAGAAATTAGGTAATTTGTATTAAGGCTTTTACTGAGCATGGTATTTAAATTAAATTATAATAATTAATTTAATATGACATATACTATAATAAAATATTGGTATAACAATATGCAGTACAATAACATACAATAGTAAATTATCAATATTTTTATTTCTATAAATTAAAAATCACTTGCGTTAAGTAGGTATGTAGGTTTACAACCAATATATTGACAATAAAATGTATATTTAAAAGTTAATTTAATTATAATGTTATTGTTATATAAAATATAAATATTAAATATATTAAAATGTGTAATAGTTATATAAATACAATGAAAGTGATAATGCAATAAAAAGCATTAAATATAAAAAAACAAATTTCTCTTTGTCTGAATCTATTCAAACAATGAGCAGCGATAAATTAAAAAATAAAATATATTATATAAATAAGAATTTTGTAATTAAATAAAAAGCCAATAAATTTAATTTTAAAGGAAGTATTATAAATAAAACAATTAGATTTAACAAAAGATACATAAAACTCTACCAAAAGATTCTATAAAACTATAGTATCAACAATTATAATAGTAATTTTAAAAAATGTAAAATAATTGTTATTAACACAAAATTAATATTGGTTTTTAGGATTATGACTATTTTAATAACACAATAATTGAATTAATTAAAATGTAAATAAATAAGTTAAAACTAATGAATAGCATCAATTTACTTATAATTAAGACTAGTATATATATGTCAAAATAGTACAATAAGCAGTATACATTTTCTTTTAATGCTTTCAAAACCACATGGTTAACCATGTTGTCATGGTAATTTACAGGCTTATGGTAAAGAGGAACTTATGATTAAGTTATACACTAAGTCCATACCATTTACAAGTTTGTAATACTACAATGCAGATGTCTATAAATGTGTAAATTTTATTTTGGATTTTGATATACAATAAATAAGATATTATAGCGCTTATTTTGTTGAGTATTATGTAATTTTATATAATGCAAGTGAGAATATATTGTGGAGTTCAACTAAACTATTAATGGGCTGCTTATTTTTATCATAGAACAATAAATTTTTCACAGAAGTTAAATAATAACTCAACGATTCGATTGATATATGAGGAAAAAATACTTGTTTTGTGTATGAAAAATTAGACCTATTACCAGATAACTCAAATTGTTTGCTTAATGCTCCAGTTAATGCAAAATAAACTACAGACTTTTCTTTGTTATTAATATTTTTTTTAATGTTCATCACAGTGTCATATAATACGTTAGGATCCACTGAAGAACCAAGATCATGTACTTTGACGCGAAGTTGATTACTAAAATATGTATTAAACAAAAATGTATAGTTAAAATTAAATAAAAATATACCATATAAAAAATTTATTTGTAATATAAAACAAGCATTGTTTATTTTACTCTAATTCTAAATTATATATTTGGCAAATTAATACAATACATTACACATTAATATACCAATAGAATAATTTGTTAATTTTTGTTTTGTTTTAATGTGCAATGTAGTCTAATATTAACTTTCAGCTTAAGTATAATAAAATTGGTCTAATGCAAGTTGTGTTCATTAAAAATGAAAATATTAATAAGTATTAAAAAAAAGAAGTGATCATGATAAAAGTATTATATCTTATGAGCAATTAATTGTATTATACATTTAAATGATATAAGAGAATCATAATCAAAATACAAGATATAATTAACAAGCGTTTTGGTATTATACTTTTATATTTAATTTAAATAAATATTTAAAAAGAAGACTTACTTGTATGATATATTTTTAGTGAATCTGGGAACCATTAGTAGTCCTACAGGAATAGGATATGTATGACTATGAATAATATGGACTTTAGAGACGTCTCTAATATCATTAAATAAATGTGAAATCATAGGAGTAATACCGGCTTGGTGCAGATAACCGAAAAATATAAATCCAATAATATTAGAAAAACACCAAATAGGAAATATACATTTGAAATTATTCAAGTGAAATGCAGAAAAATACTTAGATGTAATAAATACAATTGGTAATAAAAGTGGTAAAAGAAATCTGCTTTCTTGATGAGGAAACAGGGATAATAGAAATAACGGAATTACTACATTGGCTACCATTAATGTTTTGACATCATGAATGTTCGGTAACAAATGGTAATGGCGATTTATAATGCTGAAAAAATATATAGACAATAAATAATATAAATATTATTACTTGAATAATATCTATTTCTACCAGTTGAAATTACAAGTTTTTCTTTATTATTTTAATTTTTAAAAATTACTATTCATATTATTATTATTTAATGTAAATATAGTTATGAAATATTGGCTATTATTTTTATACATTTTATATTTAAATTGCTAATATATTAATTTTCAATATATTAAATTATCTTTAAAATGACATATAAACATAAAGCACAATATTAAAAACAAATACCAAAACATTTAAAACCAAAAATAAAATACTCACATTTTAATAAATGCAGGTAGTTGTAAGTGAATCAGAAAGAGAAGAGTTAAAATATTGAAGAGTATTGGTATATTTATTAAGGTATGAATTCCATGAAAATGATAACCATGTTTAGCTAAGTTAGATGGATTAATATTGTATTTGATGAAATTGATTGGTGTTATAATTAAATTCCATTCATTTTCTGTTATATGTCCATAGTAGGCTGAATCAATTAGTATAAAGAAGAACACTCCAGGCACAATACATGTTAATATACTTAAACAACGAATGTTAAATGTTCGTAAAATATGATTAAAGTCTTGAGTGAAATCCTGATTAAATCCCCTGGTTATCCAAAAAAACATAGGAGTAACGGCAAACAATAAAAAGGTTGGTCGATTGAAAATACCAATAACTAAAATGATACTAATCACCAAACAATTGCTATGATGATGACTAGGTAATAGGCGTAGTGTACGGCTCCTAAGAACTCCATCTTGAACTGATATACTTGAATAAGTATTTTTTATTAAATTTGTAGCAATTAAAACCTAAAATTAAACAACAAAAATAATTATTATTTTAAATGAAAATTAAATGGAACTGTCTTACTTTTTTTGTAATGACCATACTTTCAACAACTTTCCATAACAAAAGAGAAACCAACGCCAACTCAAAAGAATTAGTAAATGTTTTTGTGCTAAATACTATTGTAACATAAGAACTTGATACAAGTAGTAAATATTTATAAGTCTTAAGTCTGAGTAATTTACATATCCTAAATAATCACATTATTTGTTAATTAAATTAAGCATATAAATTAGAATACACAAAATTACTAATTAGATTTTATACTTAAAACTTTACTTGTATAAAGAATAATCAGTTATAAATGTGATTGCACAAGTGACTAGTCGAAATACTGCCAATAACATAAAAGGATTCCAAGGAATTCTATATAACTTGAAAATCAATTTGGCAGTATATAATGGTATACCGAAAACTCCATATAATAAACATATACTTCTCACTGGAAAATCTTTATTAAATTCCCAAGAACGAGTGTGTATAACTCCAAACACATCACCTAAAAATTAAAAAGATAAATTATTGTTCTGGCCCAACTGTTTTTGATGAACAGAAATTATAAGAATAAAAACCAAAAATTTAGCGTACAATCCTGTTTGCCAAATAAAACTAATACACTTGAGATTTCAAATACGCTTACCGGTGATGATTTCAGTAGTTTGAAAAAATTCATCTGGGTGTATATAGCCGATTTGTGTAAAAACCGTTGATAACACTCTGAAAACGGATAGCAAAACATATTCTAACGACATAATATCGATCACTTAGAATGAAATTCCTTAGAAGAATATTATACCAATGGCAAATATTTCAATGTTGATAAATATATGATTCGGGCGTACACAAGAGTATTGGTAATTCAATCATTTTATCATGGAAACGGTCATGTTAAGTTTTGGGCACGATTAAAGATAATATCTTGAGTATTTTTGAGTATATACGGTTTTGACTATTTGTGTTTTGCCACAGTATTCTTGTTTTTACCAGTTAACTCACCAACTAACATTAACATTACTACGATAAATAACTATAATAAGTACTGTAATAAGTAATACGTCTAATTCGATTTTCAGATATTATTTTATTCGTAAATACAAGAGATTCTAAACGATAATTGTTTATTGTTTAAAGTCACCAGCTATAGTATTGATTTTCGGTATCGGCTTATCAGTTATCACCGGTATCCCTCTATTCTATAATTCAGTCTTCACATCTTCCAGTAGACGATATTTTATAACTTTGGTCACACTGAAAAGTGGTTACCTAACATGCGCGCCTGCGCATGAGTCAAACTCTCGCGTGGTGGGGATCGTGAACGGCAAACCTTCGCGTCATCTCGTAGCGTTAGCTCAGTGCGTTCTTTTTTTTTCTCAAATTTTTCTTTTCATCACATGTGGTTGTTTCGTACGTGTCTACGAAACACAACCCATGAGTAATAGTGTAGTTTTTTAATTCAAATAAATTAAAAAACCCAAAAAAAATATAAAATAATAAACTAAATAAAAAAAAAAAGGAAAAATTACATAAAACGTATAAAAAAATTTATTATTATTTATCCACACGCTAAATCCGAACGCAAAGATTAAATTGTATTATCGTGCGTTTTGTTAGTCTTTCGTTTTCTTAATTTCTCGTTAACATAAATTTGACTGTTTGAAAGATGGCTTCGCTTTACGTTGGAGATTTGCATTCGGACATCACTGAAGCTATGCTGTTCGAAAAGTTCAGCACGGTCGGTGCCGTCCTGTCGATTCGAGTATGCCGTGACATGATTACGAGACGATCGCTGGGATACGCCTATGTTAACTTTCAAAACATGGCGGACGGTAAGCTTTTTTTTTTTTTTCTTTTTTTTCGTCGTTTGTCGACACTCGCCGTATAAATCCGACGGATTTTCGCCCGTCCTAAATCCGGTTTTTACCAACGTATTCGCCGTGCCACGTGTAATATAATAACGGCGGGTTATTGTATTCTTCTGCCAACAGATCGCCGCCTGATATCAAAACCCCGCGCGCACATGTTTTTTCGAGCGGCAGCTGTACGGGTTTTCGTGTATTTCGATAATTCGCCCGAATAAAACATTCGTCGTCCCCTAAATACACTACCCTGTGGCGGCTGTTTGTTTTCGTTGGGCCCATTGCGATCACGTGGTATGCACGTCGTCCAACGTATTTCTCTATAGGGACCGATATATGTCGGTTTGGATTGTTTGTGCCGTGTGAGAGAATACGCAACGCCCCCCCCCCCACTCCCTTGTCATCATGTTCGTAACGGTCTGCGATGTCATTGTATTTTAAACATACACTATTCTTTTGTACCTATAACGACGATTAAAATATTGTTTTCGTAATGCCTATCTAAATTTGTACGATAATTAATAATAATATTATATAAAAAAAAAAAAAAAAAACGACACGTCATGTGTTTCTTTACCATAGACTGATGTTTAAAGGTTATAGTAACATATTATTATCGTTGGATACTGTTTGATAAATATTTTGTATTATCGGGAATTATACCGATGTTCGTGGCCTATTTGTGCCTACGGTAAAATTTTTCTTTTTTATTCGTTATTTCTATAACGAACAATAAATACTTCCAAAAGAGCAAATATGAAACCCCACTTGCCAATTTGTTATAATGACAATGCCTATTCACAGTAGGTACTAGCAATTCCTCACGTAAACTGTTAACTACGGTACACTTTAAACAAACATATTTTTATGTGTCACATTTTAAGGATAGTGAATTATATTATATTATCATCTGATAAGAATGAAAAATCAAATGAATCAGTGAGGATTTAAATAAAAATGTATACCCTCTATGCTTTTTCAATCAGCTATTTGAAATCTATCTCTGTCCCTAATCCTCAATCTCTATATAATAAGATTAATTTCACAAAAATTATTATTATTAGTAGTTGCTATTTTCTAAATTGGATATTCCGTATGTCAACATATTTTTTTATTTTAGCTGAACGTGCTTTGGACACCATGAATTTTGATATACTTAAAGGACGTCCAATGAGAATTATGTGGTCACAAAGAGATCCATCACTGAGAAAGTCAGGTGTAGGTAATGTGTTCATTAAGAACTTGGACAGAAGTATTGATAACAAAGCTATGTATGATACATTTTCTGCTTTTGGAAATATTTTGAGTTGTAAAGTAAGTTATTGTGCTAATAAATAAAATAATGTTTATTATTAATATTAGGTTAAGGTTTTCATATCAATGTAAATATATGGTATTGATAAAATAACCTTCGATCACAATTAAGTAATTGTTTTTTTATGCTGTTTATTTTTTATTTAATATATTTTAAAATAAGTAATATAATCATTAATAGAAAAAATATGTATAAACTAGAAAGATAAATATAATTTAAATTATTTTTAAAATTCTTTTAGAATATATATAATTTTTTTTTTTTTTTCTGTCCGTAAACTTTTCTACTAGAAATTATGTTCTAATTTTCAAGTATAGCACCTTTTTTAAAATCATTTTTTTGGTCCTTTGGTTAGGGGAGGTCAATTTTTGCTTATTGTTAGTTTTCTATTGAGAAAAATTGGAAAATTACTGTTGGTAATGATTAAATTGTTTTTTATTTTATTGTAATTCAATTAAAAATTGTACAAAACTGCAATTTTCACAGAATATTTATATTGCCCATTTTAGACAAGGACAAATTGTCTTAACATTTGGCTATTTTTGGGTTTTTACAAGTAATTTAAATTGTATTCGGTTTTATGAAAGTAAAACTATTGTCCTAGCAGAAATGCATTTTACACGAGGTTTATCATAAGTTGTAATTAGAAGTCAAAAAAGAAAAGGTTGTGCCTAATGTATTTGTTTATATATATAAGCGTTTGAATTTGAATTTTAAAAAATTGTTATTTAAATATATTTAATTAAATTTTGTTTAGAATCTTATTCCTATATTGTTGCATACAGATATAAATTAAATTCCTCTCTACATGATCATGTCAGCTACAACTGTAGCACACTCATAAGCAGTACTTTTTTTTTTTATGCATTATAATTTCATTTTTTTTTTTTTTTTTTTTTTTTTTTTTTTTTTTTTTTTTTTTTTTTAGGTTGCTCAAGATGAAACTGGTCAATCAAAAGGCTATGGATTTGTTCATTTTGAAATGGAACAGTCTGCCACACAATCTATTGAAAAGGTTAATGGTATGTTGCTTAATGGAAAAAAAGTATTTGTCGGGCGATTTGTTGGCAGAAAAGATCGTGAGAAGGAATTGGGTCAAAAAGCAAAACTTTACACAAATGTTTATATTAAAAACATTGATGAAAATGTCAATGATAAAGAATTATATGAAATGTTTGCAAAATATGGAACAATAACTAGTTTTAAGGTTTGTTGGTTATTTTTTTCTCTATTTATTTTAAATTAAGTTAAATTTGTCTTCTACAATAATATTACTTTAGTTTATTAATTATTTTATTTGATGTAACAATTAAAATATGTAATTTAAATTTGTAGGTCATGTTTAGAGAAGATGGAAGTTCTAGAGGTTTTGGATTTGTAGCTTTTGACGATCCAGAAGAAGCTGAAAAGGCTGTGACTGAATTACACGGTAAAGAAAGTCCCGAAGGAAAGGTTAGTGTATATAATTTATGTCCAACAAGATAAAATGTAAATGTCTATATCAAGTGTCATTAAATATTTCAGACATATTATGTGGGCCGTGCTCAAAAAAAAGCTGAACGTCAACAAGAATTAAAACGGAAATTTGAACAATACAAAATTGAACGTATGAATAGATACCAAGGTGTTAACTTGTATGTGAAAAATTTGGATGACACAATTGATGATGAACGTTTACGTAAAGAATTCAGTGTTTTTGGAACTATTACGAGTGCAAAGGTATTTTTTATATATATACCTACAATATTACTACTTAAACTTAGTAAATTACTAAAATATAGAATTATATACATTTAGGTAATGATGGATGATGGTCGGAGTAAAGGTTTTGGTTTTGTTTGTTTTTCATCTCCGGAAGAAGCTACCAAAGCTGTAACTGACATGAATGGCCGTATTGTAGGTACAAAGCCTTTATATGTTGCATTAGCTCAACGCAAAGAAGATCGTAAAGCCCATCTAGACTCCCAATACTTACAACGCAACACTAACATAAGAATGCAATCTATAGGCCCGGTAAATAAAACATGTTTTAATATTTTGTTATTATTGGTAACAAAATTATAGTATGTAGGTATATATTTTATTATAATGTTTTTTCGATACAGATATACCAACCGGGTGGTTCAAGTGGTTACTTTGTACCTACTATTCCTCAGCCACAACGTTTCTACGGACCTACCCAAATGACCCAAATTCGCCCACAACCAAGATGGGGTGCTCAACCACAAGTCAGAGCTGGAACGCCTCAAGCTGCTGCAGCAGGTATTAATTATTCCTACGTTTAGATTTACTACCAAATAAAAGATGTTTCAGAAACAGATTTTATTACATGTAATTAATTAAATTAGGTTATCCAAATATGGCCACTCAATATCGAAACATTGGAACTCGAGCTCCTGTACCGGCGGGTCAACAAGGTGCATTGGCTAGAAATGCCATGGTGGATAGAAATGTTAGACCTATTGGTGCAGTCCAACAACAAATGCCAGGTGCTGTTCAAGCTGGAGGTGTCCGTGTTCCCGGAGCTCGTGGATCAGGTACTGGATATAAATACACTGCTAACATGCGTAATCCACCCGGTCAAGCACAAGGTATGGGACAAGCACAACCTGGTCAACCACCCGCACCGGCGCAAGCTGCTGTCCATGTCCATGGACAAGAGCCGCTTACTGCAACCATGTTGGCTACTGCTAAGCCAGAAGATCAAAAACAAATGTTGGGAGAAAGGCTTTTCCCACTTATTCAGGTATAATTGAAACACTTGAATCCATTATGTTTAATTAATATTGTATTAAATTATTATTCATTATTTTGTTTAGCGCATGTACCCGGATTTGACTGGAAAGATAACTGGTATGTTATTAGAGATTGACAATTCTGACTTGCTTCACATGTTGGAGCATCATGAATCTCTAAAAAACAAAGTAGAAGAAGCTGTTGCTGTGCTTCAAGCCCATCAAGCTCAGACCCAAGTGAAGAAAGATTAATTTCAAACATGCTCTTGACTCAATATTATATCCCTTCATTATTACATTAAAAATACCTATACATTTCTTTTTCATTTAACACTAATATTTTTTTATGTGGGAAAATTTATATTAGTTAACAAAAAAAAAAAAATTGAGCGCATACAAAAAAAAAACCACAAAAAAATTGAAAAATTAAAATAATGTTTAAAAAAAAAAAATATAATAATATATTATACAAATTTAATTTAAACTCAACTGAAACATAGTTACGGTTTAAATTCAGTCACAACACTCGATGAAAACTTATATTAAATAAGAACTTTTCTGATTATTTTTTATAAACAATATTCTTTTTTGCTTACCAGTAAAAAATGATTAAACATTGAACATCAACTATCATAATGTTAGAGTTGTTGTGTCTGTAAATGGATATTTTGTAAATTATATTGTCTCATTTGTCAATAGAATCTATTAAAACTATGAAGACTTCATCAATATCATAAAAATTAATTTAAACAATTGGATTTTTTTACATAATTATTCTTTGAAGTTAAATTTGTATTTCAAATAATAAACTATTATAAAATCATTTTACAGATTATAATCTTGTATTTTTTTTTGTTATTACCTTATTTATGGTGATTCTTTTATGTTTAATGCATTATGTGTAATAAGCAAATTAGTTTGCAATATTTTTACTGTTGATTAGGTGAATTACATCAGTATGCTTATTATCCAGAACAAGTTCCTTATTTTTAGTTTAGTCACAATGTCATCTGTATATTAAAGCACCTTAAGTTTAAAATTATTTCAATAGATTGTGCATAAATGTTTGGTATATGATTTTTTAATTCTGATTATTCAATTACAACTGATTTTCTAATAGAAAATTTTAAAATGAATGCTATTATACATAATGTATCGATATTCTATTGGAATGATTTATTCAATTTAAAAACATCAGATGACTATAAATACCTTAATGTATCAAAATTTGTTTTTGCTTCTTAATATGTTACATAGTGGTGCAATAGTGGAAATACAGTTTTCTACATCTAGTAACTTTTTGACAAAAACAATTATTGTCATAATAAACATGAACAAGTTTCGATTAACGTATGGACTTATAGCATTAGGCCAAACCACTATAAATATCAAAATTATGCGGACTATGAAAAATAAAAAATGTATCTAAGAATTTTAGAGAATATTAAGACAAAATTGAAAAGAAAGATGGAAATTTATTAGTTAAACTGTTTTTTCACACAGCATACTCAACTATACAACAACTTCATAGAATTTTTGATTCTATTTCTTACTCACTTGAGAAAAAACTTGTACAAGTGCGTTTCTTGATATTTCTCAGGTCTTTGACAGAGTATGGCATAAAGGTCTGCTTTATAAATTAAGAAAGTTTCTGCATCCCACCTACTTTCTTATTATTAGGTCCTACCTCGCTCATCGTTATTTTCAAGTTCGCTTCAGTAATGCGTTTTCCTCAATGGCCATTATATCTGCTGGCATTCCCCAAGGTGTGGTTAGGTACCTTATATACTGGTTGATGATAAAGCCATCATCTTATCCATTCACTCTGACCCTATCTTAGCCACACAAAATCTACAATCTCATCACACTTTCATGAAGGACTGATACACCAACTGGAGATTTAAAAAAACCAATCCAAATCTACTCATACAACATTCACCCTCAGACTCACCCCCTACCCAGATGTCTTTATATACAACACTCAAATCCCAAGTGCTCTGAGTATCAAATATCTTAGCCTAACCATCGATAAAAGGCTGACAGCATATCAAATCCAAAAGACTTAAATCTCGTGCTACGCCTCCTGAAAAGCCTTATCAATAATAATAAATATACACATATCGATACTAAACCAATCATTTATAAATAGCCTATGAAACCTATCTGGACATATTGCCTCCAGTTCTGGGGCAATGCAAAAAAATCTAATGTAAATAAAATTTAAACCTTTCAAAACATCGCACTACTTAAATTACTAAATACCCCTCCCTACGCTCCAATCAAAATATCCATTCTGATCTCAAAATCCCGTTTGTGTACGAAAACACAAAATTATTTCATAATCGTTACCATCTGCGCCTATCTTCTCATCCCAATCATCTTGTAAATCTCTAGCTACTCCTACAATTCCAGGCAACCCTCCCAGTAAGTGGTGTCGTGACCTAGTCAAATAAAAAAAAAAAATCAAACGAAAGTATTACTAATGGATGACTGCTTTCCTCAAATTCTTTCTGTATTGTATATAATTTAGTAGACTTGGTTTAGTAATTTATTTATAGTTTAATATCTGCATCTCATTTAGTTATTATGCCTCAGTAGTACAGATTGTAAATCCCATTTTAATAAAATATTTTGCACTGTTAAACAAAATGTCAGTCATAACGTTATAGAAAAATCATTATTTTTTTAACATTAAAATACTGATTAATTTTATTAATTAATGTTTAAAATACAGAAACAAATATGTTTTTTTGGAAATTTGTGATTTTCTAAATGTTATGATTTACTTAACGTTGGCATGTTTTTTGTTACATTTTATTTATGCTGTATAAAATTGTCAGTTATAACATAGTTCGGTTATAACGAATATTTTTTTTTTTTATAGTTTTTAATAGTAAGCATACAATTATTTGGAGATTATTCATATACGGTATGTTCGTCGGATTGATTACCTAACCAAAATTTTCGAAACCACTCATTTATAAAATATAGTGACCAGGTTACATTTGGTTATAACCGTGCCACGGACTAACAGAATATATCACAAAATAGAATAATAGACTAAACTACTATAACGCGATAACGTCGTACAGATAATATTAACAGTCGCCTAAGACCGTGATAAACACTATAAAGAATTCGTACATGAGCAAGTAGAAAACTTAATTATCATATATTCATATTCGATCCGTAAACGTCGATTGTTATTGTTCACTGTTCAGGACATACCGGTTGTTCAAGTATTACGCAATTGGTGAATATATGTCTGAAAAATAACGCGTAAAATGGAATTTACGAGTAATGTCGACAAATCGAACAGTAAGTACCCATGGGTTAAAAATATTTTTCAGTGAAAATAATACAATCCAAGTCATCCCCGATCCATTTTTTCTAAAACTATTGGCCATCAATTCATTTCACATTGTCAGATCCCATTTACCACCCATCTCAATTTTTTCAACGTGTTGAAATATTCAATTTTACGTAATCGTATTGTTTTCCTCCTCTTTGACCCCATTATAATTACACTGCCATTATATACTTTGTATTTATTTTTGATATGTTATTGCTACTGTCACAGTTTTTCGTCTTAAATAATTCACTATTGCACTTATTATTCTTTTGAATTTGAATTTTCACCCTTCTTATCCTCTTATTACACTGTTTTTTAGATCCTTGAATTTTGTTTGTTTTACTTTTATAAAAAAATATATTGTTTACTGTCATTTGTCGGTAACATTTTATTGTAGATTTTATTTAGTACTCTCGGTCGAATCACAATACTCATAATAGTTGTGATATGCACTCTAAACAGTGTGTCTAAAATAAATTGGTTCAATTATAAAACAAAATTATAGTTTGAATATAACCATGAATCTGGATTGTTTTTTAATTTAAATTATTTCTATTTTTTGGCCGAGCGAGTAATATGTCAAAAGCTGATCAGCTTCTTTCACAACTACCAAAACCTACTCCACTGCCGAGTTTTGTCACCGATGCTTTAAATGGTGAACATATATTAATTATGTCTTATTTTAAGTAACACTTAAATTATTTTTAAACATTTTTATAGAATACAAACCTACACAAACGAATCCTATATTGAACACAGCAGATACGACTAGTCAAAACTTTCACACTCCAATGTTTTCGTAATTATATTTTTACCAACCATAACTATTATTATATTTTTGGAGTATAAATATAATTTTGTTTGCAGACCAGTCATTAATAACAAAAGTGAAGAAAATGTAGATATGCCTACAAGCGTTGCTAGTGATACTGGGACTGATAAAACAGTAAAAGATGAACAACCATCTAGCAAAGGGGATTTGTTTAATTGGATGAAGGGTAGTAGTTCTAGTATATTTTCCATGGTTGCTGAAAAAGCTAAGAATTCTGTAGATGCGGTACTTACAACTTTGGACCCTCAAATGAAGGACACATTAAATCGTAACTAAAGAATAATTGTAATGGTATTTGTATTCTTATAGTTCATATACTTGTTTTAGCCAACAGTTTTGATGTGGTTGTTGCTACTGAGAAAGAAATTGTTGTAAGTTCTGTCAGAGAAGGATTTCAAAAGGTTTTCGGAACTGTAGTTGTTAGGTAATTAGTTTATTTTTGTTACTTATAATATTCTATACAAATTATTATTTTTAGAGGACTTGAATCACCTAGTCATCCTTTTGCTCCACAATTGATTGGTTTTGCTGCAGCATCTAAAGCTACGAGGTATTGCATAGATTCAGTTCGGTTACATGTAGCGAAAGGACCCGTTGTTGCCTTTAAAAGATTTATTGTCGAACCAATGGATTCTAAGTAAGACAAATATTGCATATTTAAGAATTATTGTTAGAATATGAAGAACGTATTATTTTTTTTTTTTTGTAATTCAATGTGTATGTTAATCTGTTATAATTATAGTTAAGGAATATGAGAAATATACAATTTATGTCTAGCTGAATAAAATTTTCTTCAGCTGCCCCAGAATTTGAACATAAATTCTATACAATTTCTGAAATATTAAAATTATTTTTTTAATTATTATTAGGTGGTATGAATTTGGTCTTTTAAAACTTAATGACATGGAACGAAATATAGATTTAGAAGTATACACCCAAAGCATTCCAGTACCCACGTCAATTGTGTCATTGATTCGAGACGATACACCAGTAGATTATGAACACATATCAACTGGATTTAGTATACCAGTCGCACATTTTATGGCTAGCAACTTAAAAGTAATACACATTTATTGGTTTATTGTAAAAATAGTAACCATAATATTTTGTTTGCACTTATTTCTCAGGTACATCCATCCGAGTGGCAAGAAGTAATGACTGGTGTAAGTCAACGATCATCTTTAGTAGCTGCTGCTGTTTCATTGGCCATGTCATATAAAAACGCTTTAGAATGATGCCATACGTAATTATTTTTCTTAAAAACATGTATTAATATACAGTAGAACCTTAATTATCCGTCAGTCTTGGAACCAGAGCCTTGGATGTGAAATTTCATTAGGTAGGTTATTGATTGCAGCTTGAAAAAGTAGAATGCTCAGGGGGGAACCTTGTGGGACTCCGTTCACGAGATCAAATTTATCTGACATGTGCTCATTAATTCTTACTTGGAAAGAGTAATCTTTGAGAAAACTTGTTATAAATTGTAACATTCGCCCATTAATGTGCCATTTCCTAAGTATATTTAAGACTCTATGACGCCAGACTGTGTCATAAGCTTTCTGAAGGTCAAGACTAATGAGAATCATGATTTGTTTGTTGGCAAAAGATTCTAGTATTTCTGTCTCAATTTTAACATGGCAGTCTGAAGTGGAGTGCAATTTCCTAAATCCGTGCTGGTTTGGAGATAACAGATTGAATCTTTGTACATACCAATTAAGCCTGTTAAAAATAATTTTTTCAAGTGTTTTGCTCAGGTTACATAGGACAGAAATAGGGCGATATCCTGACGGTTTATGTTTGTCCTGCTCTTTCTTAGGAATAGGGGTAATGCTAGCATTTTTCCATAACGATGGTATAATACCGGACGACCAAACATCATTATACAACTCAAGGAGTAGGATTTTACCTTTAATGGAGATGTTCTGGAGAAATAAAAACGGTATGTTGTCTGGTCCACAACTGTTACTTTTATTTCCTTCAAGACTAGAGTTAAGTTCTGACATTGTGATTGGATCGTTGAGAATTGAACCTTGACTTGTTGATGTTGTGGGGCTCGGTAAGGTAATCAATTCTTGCGTTTCTTTAAATTTAAAAAAATCTGGATTCAAACTAGAGTTACTACTATTAGAGTAAAAAAACTGTCCTATTTGGTTGATTATCTCTTTAGGATCTGTAAAAACGGTTTGCCCTACCAACAGTGTTTTTATTTGTGTAAAAGGGACTCCCTTTAATGTTTTAATTTTATTCCACATTATGGTTGGGGAGATATGACTGTTTAAACTGGATGTAAAATTTATCCATGACTTTTTTTTTTCACTTTTAATAAGGTATCTGACTAGCGCTTTGTTTTTTTTAAATTGTATAAAATCTTGTAGGTCTAAAGTTCATTTGTATCTGTTAAAGGCAGTCTTTTTTTTTTCCGTATAGCTTGTTTAATTAACAGGTATATTTTTACATTGGCTTGAAAAATGACCGGTTTTATGACATTGGAAACAAGTTACGGTGTCATCGGTAATAAATAATCTAAAGGTAGTGTTTTCTAATGTTACTGTGATTGAACTAGGTAGTTTGGATACACTGTCTTGATTAATGTATACTTGTCTTCTGAAACTTAGTATATGCGCGAATTGTTCTGTTGCAAAACCAGCTTTCATATGAGAGATTTGGGAAGTGGTTTTAATTCCTATTTCATGGAGAGTGTTTAGTATAAGGTGATTTGGGATAGTAGGGTAAACATTGGATAGAATGATTCTTTTGGACGCATTTATGAGTCTACGGATGGGGATTTCTGTACCATTGACATGAATTGCAGGGTGAGTTTTGAGTAGATTTTCCATAATGGCTTGACTGTTGAAGAATATGCAGAATCGATTATTTGAAATGCGTGATACAAATTGAATATTTTCTGCGGGTATAATCTTACTGATTGCGATAACGTATTCGATTTGTTTGATGTTGTTAATAGAGTTAAAAACGATTGCTTGGTTCATTTTTGGTAATGTAACATTGGAGGCTATATCTGCAAATGTTGCAGTATTGCGTATATGTTGGGAAGCACTGTTTGTGTTGTTCATACCGTCAGATATGGTGGTCATGGTAGTGGGCTTATCGCCTACCGAAATAGGTTTGGGAAATTTATTTAATTGGTGTAATTAAGGCAATAATTATAATCATATTACCTGCAACGCTGAGTTTTAAAACAGACTGGTGTGTTACTGCTATCGATAGCTATAAATGCGATACTATAGGAGAACACACGTGTAGAACGGTCGGACGTTGAACACGAACTGGATGTACTGTTTCATTAGCCTTACCTTTACTTTTTTTGGCTGCCAAATGTCTTATTCTTTGAAGCAGTTGCATTGGCTTCAGTTAGCTGTTCAAACCACTCAAAGTACACGGAAAGCATGGATTCTGTTACAGCTTGAATGATGGTTTTTGTAGGCTTTTCAACTTCCTGTTCACTTTCGAAATTTTCTTCGGGACCATTTTCGTCCAATACTTGATCAATAAGTTTGTTGTTACTGAAGTACTCAAAACCTTAATTTTTCACCAGAAATATCTAATTGGCTAATTCCATGACAATTTTTAAATCTGTGAAGCCACCCTGTGCTTACATTAAAGGAAGGATCACCATTCATTTTTTTGTGAAATTCCATTGCCTTCACTTGACTAGGTCCTGAAAGGAACACTCCTTTAGAACGTATTTGAATAAACCACTGATAAACTAATGATGAATTTTTCATAGTATTCCTTACTGTTATGTTGCCATCAGCATTTTGCAGTTAGGCGATATGACTTTCAATTTTATCAGCATTTTTCTTAATATTATTTACAGTTATTGGCCAACATCATAAATCGGTGCTATGCTCACTGCACTTTCTTTCCTTTGTAAACACTTAATGATCTCAAATTTTTGAGAAAAATCAAGTACAACACACTTTCGTTTTTCACTCATTGTTTTAAAACTTACGCAATAAAATACAAACACACGTAATATATACTAGACGAAAAACTCACACACAAACCAACACATGTATAATCACTAACTGACTTTTCACTACAAAGATATGTTCACAATCACAATTGACTGTTTTTATCTCATCCATAAAATATATATATTGGTTATCCAATTGATATTTCCGGTATGTTTCGGATAAACCAGCTATCTCGTCAAGCGGTAAGATTTTATGGCAACACGCGTGTAGTTGCGGTTAATTGAGAAAGTTCATTAATGGGGACGGATAATCGAGGTTCTACTGTATATATATAAAACCTATTAAATCAATTACAGTAATACATTTTGTTACTAAATTGTTTTTTTTATTTGTCAACGGATTGTGATTTATACTTATTTTATTTTGTGCACACATTTTTATTATTAGGATTTAGGTTGATACTATACTTAACTACACTAAAGTGTCTTAGGCCAATGTAAATACATGATATTATCTAATTTTTAAACTCTTTATAGCTGATAACCGACTGTAATTAATCGGTTATTATATTAACTAAATTTAAAAATCAATGTTTACTTTGGTGAAAATGACATTTAGTGGTATTTAATTGTTCTTATTTTTAACCCCTTTAATATATTTGATTAATTATTTTTTGTTGACTATTCATGATAACTGTTTAAATTATGACTATTAATATTTATAATTTGTTAAACAAGGTTATAGCCCACTGTCTACCAGCTTTGGAAACATGGATAATATTTTACATCAATTATTAGAATATTGTTATTTTATGTTAACTTTTACTTATTTTCGTACAAATTTAAAAAATATATCACATTTTATCTCGATGTTTTAAGTGGAAAAGAAAAGTATACTTTTGCTTAAAAGTATTAGAAATAATTTAATTAATACCTGTTATATAAAGTATAATAAAATAATCGCATTTGATGATATAAAAAAAACATGTGTTTAAGAAACAAAATCATTACATTAAATCATTTAATCTTTAAATTAGCAGCACAATTATCAAGCAATTCCTTGTTAGCAACAATCGGAACATGTATACAAACAGGACAACTTCAAAGTAACAATTCATCAAATACCACAGATTTTGTTGAGTTTATTAATCATTTATTTGATTGTCTATTACTGAGCATTAACTGATTTAGGTACTGTAAAAAAATGTTTAATAGGAGCTTTACAATACTTCACAAATTTACAAAAATTAAAAAAGGGAAAATTAACATAGCCACCATGTTTTACACAGACTATTAATGGTTTATTGTAATTTTTTAAAAAATCTTTTTGGTATTTTTCGACAAAATTATCATTATAATAAAAACTTAACAGCCAAAACGATCAGAACTTTAATAAGAAGTAATTGTATTTTTTCTTTATGAACATCCAACAAACTGAGGCAATCCCAAGATGATAATCCAGTTATAATTGACCCAGTAAGACCACTAAATAAAATTAATTTTTAACAGTTCAACATTGTCTTCTGATTCAGACACAGAATATATTTCTAATTTATCTTTATTTTTTATCATCTGATGAGGACTCAGTTAATACTGATAATTTTAATAATGATGTTTTACTTTAAAAGACTTCTGTTACATATTTTTCAGGATATTTGGACTTGTATGAACAAATTTAATTGCCAACTTGAAATATTCGTAGATTTTTTTTTATTATTATTTTTAAAAGTAATATACAATTATATAAATGTGACAGAATAAGAATATGAGGTAAGTTTAATGTACATGAATGAAGAGCATGAAGAAAGTAGCCACCCATTGATAACACTTTATTTTAATCTTGTAAAAGATCTCAACACCACTTACGCTTCAAGCATCTAGGTGGAAAACCAAGGTATTGAAATGGAGGCTAAGTTTTTTATTAGAGGGTTAGCATGTGAAGCTAGACGATTGTAAAATCATAAACAACATGCCGCTTCTTCGTTTATTGATTTTATTTTTAAATCATGATGTAATATGTGATTATATACATAGAAAGGAAGCATTAGTTAGTTTCCTGAGTGAAATGTTTTGGAAAGTTTGTATCCAAAATATTCATAGATAAAAAGCAATAACTTTTACTTAATAAATTACTTCAATTGACAATGAAAGTGGGCTTAAAGCACCATCAAATAATTTTAATAATGTAATAAATAACATTTATGAAAACTATATATATAAAAAAGAAAATTAGATTTCAAATAACTGAGCTTGTACAAAATAATAAAATAATTGACTAATAGTTGATGGTTAAATGAATCAATATAGTCTAGAGCAGCGGTTCTCAAACTGTGCACTAGGGGCACAACGAACCCATTCCAAGGGCACCATGACACATATGGTAAAAAAAATAATTATAATAATATATATTTACAACGACCTAACCTAACCCGAGCGAAGAATGTATTGGTATAATTATGATGTGTGCTATGTTTTCTTTCTGTCTGTAAATAATCAGAAATCTTGCCCACCAATCATCAACATCATCATAGTTGGTTACTGGTGAAAAAAAAAAAAAGAACATAAAAGGTAACGGTTTATGTTGATTTAGATTCGGTATTTTTTGTTTGCCCCTTAAAAATACACAAAAATTTTGCCCGAGGTTCGTTAGAACGTTGTACCTAATGGTATAAATAAATTCAGGATTATATTGTTATTTTTTTTGATAAGCGTTTTAAATTTAAATTTTTTCGTGGTTTACACAGGAGGGCACCACCGCTCAATATTTCGAAAAATATTGTGAACCACTGGTCTAGAGCCTAAAATGTATATAATTGAACAACTTTTAATAGGCAAAATATTTAATAAAACAAAAATGATTTTCAACCACATTAAAATTAGCTAAACTTAAAAAATTTTAAATATAAACCACATTGTACCTATGAGAATAGCTGCCAGCATCTACATGCTTCAGGAACCATATTGTCACTAAGGTTAGGTTAGTACTGAGATTCAAAATATCAATTTTTTAACTGTTGAACATTGTAATTTATAATATAAATAACTAGTGTTTTTCTTTTTTTCTTATACCTTTTCAAAAACAACATAATATTATCTAGGTGTAAGTGAATGCGAGCATCATGTCAACGCTAACAATTGAACTAAAAAGTATGTATCCTGAAATATGTATCTCAGGCACTGTAGTAAAGATTAACTCTAATACTTTTAAAATAGAATACTATTTCATTGTTCTGTTGAATATATTAAAATGTGTTTGCACATTAGTGGATATGCAAACACTAAAGGTTGAGCATAATTGTTTTATTAGAATATTTGTAGTTAAATGCTCATTTAAAAAAAAAAATAAAAACGAACATATGTTCAAACCGTACGACAACCAATAAAGTTGAATAAGGGTTTTCTTTAATATTTAAAACTTTTAACACACTAATACAGAAAATCGTGTGAAAGTAGTCTTTGATGTTTATATCTTATGGTGCTTGAAATCTTATCGTAGAACAACAATGGATCAAGAACATTTTAGTAGTTGGCTCTATTACAAATTGAAAACGATGATTTCATTGACAAACTATACAGTAGTTAAAGGGCTAATTCAATAGCTACTGCGGTTTATGATTAAGTAATTCTTTAAAAAAAATTGCATGTTTTGTATTAGACATGGTATATAATGAAATATAATAAAAACACAATTTCATGTGAGCGGCTTTGATTTTGTTTATTTTTTTAATGCCCTAAGGCTTTATTATTTAAACGACCCGAAGGTCTTTATAAATATGTTTGACAATATATATCTTACACACTATACTGTCCCAAAGTGGACTACAAAACTATAATAAAATAATATAATTTTTATTCATTTTCAGTTCATTACCTATCCTATAACTGTCTAAAAAAAATTGGCCCTCGATGCCGAAGCATATCTCATCAAATAGGGCCCGCCGTAAAAACTAATAAGAATATAAATAAATTGTACAATTATTTTCAATTATTTTGACCAGTTTTTTTTTTGTTTTGCTCGCCTTCTACAAATTATCTCAATTAACGCTACCGTAAGAAATGACACGGATATTATTTTTGTTGAATAAACCCTGTGGCAGGAGAGGAAGTATTGCCAACGCGGTCCTCCCCCCCGCTACTATCGGACGGTAAAAGACACACTGTGTCGCAAGGAGCAAGACGAGGGGACCGCTGAGGCCAGGGCCGATCGTCAGAAAGGAACTCAGGAACAGGGCATCAAGAACGAGTCCACAGGCCGATAAATGGACCAGGGGACGTACCAGTTTTCTAGACCGGCTGGTTCCGTGAACCCGGTGGCGAAAATCGTGTACTACAGCGTCAGTCAGGCTAAGGTCACGACGTAAGGGGCTGCAGTAGTTGGCTTGCCTGCGCATCCCCGTCAACGAATATAATTCGTTTTTTTTTTTTGTTTAAACAAACGATGGCAGCACTGGGGTAGTAATGTCACGCGGACCCTACACTGTTGTCGGTTACAAACAGGGGGAAATAAAGTCGCACACCCTTATTGTTGCGATTTGTATTTGTGAAGGGGACGCCGGAGAAGTGTGTTGTAAGTAATAGAGCACCGCCCAATCGCGCAAGATGTATACCGTCGCATAATAGAGAGGGTATTCACTTGTAAGGGGCGAAACAATGGCAACCTAAACTACAATTTCTGGGCAATCGGCAGGCATAATTGAGATCGATAGATAGCATTGTATACATAGATGTAAAGATCTTCATAATCTATGACTACCTACGACCGCGCTGTAGGGGTTTGAACTGTGCGTTCGTCGGTTATCGGCCTAGCTGTCCCCCGTATTTGAATATAAAAACAACAAAAAAAATTCCAAAATTGTACAACCCGCCACGCGTGGCCGCACTGTTTTTTAATCCAAAAAATTGTTTCCATTCTTATCTCGCATAGTTATTTTACGGTTTGCGTCTGTGCGGCCGTTCTGTTCTTTTTGCCGACATGCTGTATTGGATTTTATAAATTATAGAAACCACTGTCAATTGTCCGCTGACGCGCCGAATGTTGATAGACAGAAAAAAAAAACAGAATAAACCATAGGTCGTCCGGATTGTAAAATGGCCGATCAAAATATTTTAGACAAATCCATGAGGAGCGTTTTCGGTAAGAATTCTATATTTGCGTTCAATATTCACGTTTGTCATTACTAATTTGGTGATTTTTCAGTGGGAAACATTCCATACGAAGCTACCGAAGAAAAACTCAAAGACATATTCAACGAAGTTGGACCTGTGATATCGTTCAAGTAACCGAATAAACATTTTAAGTTAACATAAAACATATTTTACCCGGTGGCGTCGAATGCATACTAAAATTAAGAGCGGGTGGTTAAATTAAACGATTTACTTAATACACAGTACATAATATACCATGTAAATCATTTTGTATTAATTTAAAATAACCTTCTAAAACAGGTGTTCTAAGGACTGGTCAGGAAATAATAATACAATCCTCACCAACATAATACAAGCGAATTAGGCCCCACTGTAATTTTTACCGGCCGTTAATTACCTATTATTTAGTTCTACCATATCTATAAAATACATTATATTTTTCCAATATTACTTAAATAATTAGATAATATTAACTATACCATTTATGGATCTAAAATCTTAATTTTTATTAATTTTAAGTTCTGATATCATATTTGTCTGTTGTTAATACACTCCATTACTTTAAAACCTACCTCCAAGCTGCAATATACAGTGATTTGTAATTGATTTTATCATATTTTCAAACATTAGCAAAGAAATATTATCTTAATTGACAAACTTCTCAATGATATCTAATTACAGTTGTAGGTAGACCGCACAAAATATTAATAGCCATTTTAACCTTGATATCCTATTGTTTTTTTTGTCTTCGTAGACTGGTTTATGATAGAGAAACAGGTAAACCAAAAGGTTATGGGTTCTGTGAGTACAAAGATCAAGAGACTGCACTAAGCGCCATGCGTAATCTCAATGGACATGAAGTCGGTGGACGTACGCTACGCGTCGACAATGCCTGTACAGAAAAGTCTAGACTCGAAATGCAATGTAACTAGGACATTCACAAATATACAAATTTGTCAACATAATATTTATTATATATGTATTACAGCTTTAATGATGGGAATGCCTAATTCTGAAAACCATTATGGTGAAGCTGTCAGTGCAGAAAAAGCACCAGAAGCCATAAGCACTGCGGTCGCGTCTCTACCACCAGAGCAAATGTATGAACTTATGAAACAAATGAAATCTTGCATTCAGGTATTGATAACGCTTAATTATTATAAATTATTAAATTGTCTTTAAAACATTTATGGAAATAAAATCACTCACTTCTTTGAATTATTTAGAACAATCCAGTTGAGGCTAGAAACATGTTACTTCAAAATCCTCAACTGGGATACGCATTGTTACAAGCTCAAATCATTATGAAAATAGTTGATCCACAAGTTGCGGCAGTAAGTACATTGTAACATAAATATTGTGTTAATACATTAGGGCAAGATAAAAATAATTTGTCTTTAAATACAGTTTGAGTTATAGTAGTATTTGTACTATTTGTATGGCGTACTTCATTCCATAGACAAATTAATAGGAACAATACAGTTTTGACTATGTACTTGTATTTAAATAAATATTAATACAATTTTATTATAGAGCATGTTACAATCTTCAAACCAAGTTCCATCAATAATTCCAAGCACTTCATCTACATCAACACCACCCATCAGTACAAATCTTCCTACTAGCGATAACAATGTATGGACACAAATCAAACCAACAGTTCCTCAAAATGTCCAATCACATGGTATAAAACATATATTTTAATATATAATAAAATGTTAAATGTTTTTTCTCAATATTTAAGTTGAAGACATGGATTTGCGACAACAAATTCCTCGTGTGCGTGTCATGGATCAAGATTTAAGACAACCACAAATACAGATTCCAACCCCTCAACAATTGTCCACAGGACCGGTCGAATCTTCACTTCCACAGCAGACAATACCGTAAATCACATTAAAATGTAATTTACTAGTAATTATTATTGATTATCATAAAATTATTTCTACAGGATGTCGAGGGATCCTCGTGCTTCAGCAACAATGGATTCAGACATTCGAACTTTTACAATTAGAGATCCTAGAGCAAACAGTAATAATTCAGCAGCAACTCAAATGCCTCAAGCGGTTCAGTCAGTTCGACCAGTGGCTGGACAACAACAACAACAACAACAACAACAACAACAACTACAACAACAACAACTACAACAACAACAACAACAACTACAACAACAACAACAGTCCAAACCTGGATCTTCATCAGATACTGAAAAGGTAATTCTATTACAAAAGTTAAATTAGTAATTATTATTGTTGGAGCAAAATATTCTAATTTGGTTGTATTGTTTTAGGCGGCTTTAATAATGCAAGTATTACAACTAACTGAGGAACAGATTGCAAAATTACCCGCCGAACAACGACAGAGTATTCTTGTTTTAAAAGACCAAATAGCCAAGTCGGCACAGAGATAATTTAATAGAATTTTTTCCTTATCATTTCTATTTATTTTTACATATTTTTTGATCCATAATAAAATTCTTGATAATATTCATAATTGAAGATAATTTTTAAAATGGTATTTTCTTTCTCATTTATTTATTAATAGTTTTAAATTAGTTGACAATGAATTAAAATTGTTTCTTTGAACAAGTTTTGATAAATTGCCATAAAAAAAGTATTAAACTTGGTATAATTATAAATATTCTATGTTTAATAGAAGAGTACTTACTATAAAATAATTTTTTTTAAATTTTTTATATACAAGATAACTGAATAAGGAAGTAATAATTTTGATTTAATTTTAGTTTAATTAGAATTTCTTAATAAATATATACATTTACTATCACTATGTCGATAAAATTGTTAATTTTATTTTAGAAAGCTAAATATGTCTAACTAATATTTTAAGTGTTGATAGAAACAATGGCCTTCAATATAACAAATATACATTTAAATGTGATCAATCAAAAAATTATTTTATTTAAACTTACATTAAATTTTATACATATCAAACATAATATCAATACCACATTTTGATAATTTAGTTATTCACTTTTAATGTCTTCTTGGTTTTTGTCATCGGCTAGTTCTTGATTCATATCTTTTGGTTTATTAAAAAATTCGTGAAACATCACATCACCAGTCATAAGACCATCTTCCACTTTAATCAACTGAACAATTTATGTTATATTAGAAAAAATAATGGAATTTTGTAAATTTCACCATTAATGCTTTGTTTACCTGTAGCGTAAGCCTTGGACCGAGTTCACTTAATCGTATGGAAGATTGAGTACCTACTATGTTGCCTCGACTAACCAACTTTTGTGGGACAATAACAGTAGAACTTGTATTATCCTCAAACTCACTATCAGACAAAAGTTCTGGTCTACAAAGTGAAGTGAAAATGTTTGATTAATAATTGAAAACCAATTAAATTAAAACATTTACTTTAACAAAAATTCATCAATGTCATTTAAATTTGATAGATCTGGTACTTTACTCTGGACAATTTTTTTTACCCCTTTAGACAAGCCAACTGGAACGCTTTTAATGGCGTAATGTCTAAATTCAATTAATTTTGTTTCAGGACAATAGTTCATCAAAACACATCTTTTAATATCATTCAAATTTACCTATTTGTAATAATAGAATTAAAAAAATTAACTTTTTAATAAAATTGTATAAACTAATATTTTCTTACTTTTGTGACATTTATCGTGGGAAACATATTTTGAAACATAGTGGCCATTAAGTTGATATGCAGTCCTTCGCCAGTAAAATTATTCATAACAATCAATGGGGCATGACCAAACAATTTTGGATTGACCATTTGTTTGCGCAAAGAAGACACAACGTCTTTACTGAGTGCATAATTGTGTAGTTTAAACGTCATTGTTGGACCTTGAGGTAATCTAGCCACACGAAAATTGATCCCTGTGTCAGAACTAGTGAACACACATAAATGTGAAACATGCATAGGGCCAGCAAGAGACACAAAATCTTTAATTGTGTTTTTTTTATACACCTATATAACATTAAAATACAAACATTCTAAATTCAATATTGTAAAATTTAATTGATAATTTGGAAATATTTATTTTCTAATCATATATATTTTTAGTCTAGATAACTATCTGGTAGATGACGCAGCGCACACTTTAGGAACCGCTGAATTAATGTATTACCTGCAATGAAGCAGCAGTGAATGGTTCCATAACCTTTCGAAAATCTTTTACCAACTGCATTAAACTTTTGCCAATTTGTCCTCTATGAATAACAAATGAATGTGGAGCTCTTTTCAATTCTTCGGGTTCTTCGTATACAGTTTTCTTTAATTTCTTCAATCGTTTCTATATTCAACAATTAAATTTGTATTTTTAATATTTACCTATTTATTATTTCACTTTTAAACTAATATGGACATCTATCATTATTTGGTAAAATTGCCTGTTGACAATAATGAATTTATTCCGATTAATTAATCGTACCCATTTTAATAAGCTTAAATCATAATCGGAGATAATAAGTATATGATGAAGGTGTGAAACCGTGTCACCACAAATAAATATGATTTAAATAACAAGTAAAATATAATGACTACAATAATAATTTGATATACTTATTCAGAATATTTTTTATATAAAATTAATATCAAGATATAGTCTATCGTTATTCTTATAAAAGTTTTCTCTTTAAATCGCATCATAACTATAAATTATAATATCGTATTGATAAGGCATTAAATTACATACCGTTTTTTTCACGGACGATTTACGTTTTGAACCCATGTTAAATCTGAATAACAAATTCACAAATAAAAACCAAAAGCAGCACTTAAGAAACAAGAGAAAATATTATAAATAATACTATAGAAGACAAGTCACACGTGTTTTAATAACTGATAAGTGATGAATAGCATCCACAGATACATATCTGTGATAACCACGAGTAAATAAACCGCGGTTTAAGATATCTTAGACGCGAAATAAACGTACGCCCGCTAGCAATGTTTGATAAGAAAACTTAGTGGTTCCCATTTTTGTGTACTGAGTTGCTGCTTATTTAATTGCCTATCTAGCACCTCAAAATGTATTTTTACTGATTTTCGAAATTCTATTGCCAATGTTCGCTTCTTGAGTTTTCACAAAGTTTTGTATGGTACAATGATACAATGATATTTCTTCTTCTTATTACACACAACCTTTATAATACTCAGAGCTTTGTTTTGTTTTTTTTCTAGATATTTTTTATTTAATTGTATTGCATATAATATATATTTATTTATTTATTATTTTTGATAATTAAAAAATAGTATGCAACAAAAAAGATTAGAGATTAAATTGTATATTGTATTTCCGTGGTCGTTATATGTTGAATTTTCATAAATTTGATACTCCGAAAACTCCAAATAAAGATACAAGTTAATACTACCTGTTATAGTTAATGAAAACCAATACTTATATTTTATAGATGTCCGTACATACATTAAAAACATTTTATATAAGTACTTATTTTATTAATTTGTACTACATTATAGCTTTAAAATTATTAAATCAAGTTGGTAGGTATTAAAAATATTTTTCAATAATAATCAACAAACAAAATTAATTTCAAAAAGTTCTAATAATAACAAAACAATATAATATCTTTTGGTATTGATCAGACAATTAAACAAAGTGATAATTTCGTATGACAAGAAAAACAATGACTGTGCATTCAATAAACAAAATTTAATGTTTAAACACAAACTTAATTCAGTAAAAAAAAAAATGAAATATATTTTTTTAAAAATGTATACATATATATAATTTATAATTCAAGTGCACATTATTTATTGACTATTTTTTATTTTGTCCAGAAGTTGCTCACAAGTCGATTTAGCATCTCCTAGTAACATATTAGTGTTTTGTTTGTAGAATATTGGATTTTCTACTGCTGCATATCCAAAACCCAAAGAACGCTTCATAACAATGACCTATATGATGAATAATTAAATTATATTCAAAAAGTTAACATTTTAGGGCTAATTGTTTTACTTGATTTGCATTCCACACTTTTAACACAGGCATTCCGGCAATTACTGAATTTGGATCGTCTTCAGCCCCAGAATTAACTATATCATTTGCGCCAACCACTAAAACTAAATCAGTTTTTTTAAAATCGTCATTGATTTCGTCCATTTCTAACATATCTTCATAAGGTATTCCAGCTTCTGCCAATAAAACGTTCAGCTGACCAGGCATACGACCTGAAATTAAATATGTTTAATGTAAGTAAATGTATGTGGTTTTATAAATAAAAAAAAAAAACAAATTTCATAGTTTCACAGTCTGATATGGAATATTTAAATAAAAGCTAAGATGATATACCTGCTACGGGGTGAATACCAAAACGAACAGATTTTCCACTTTTCTTTAAAATTGAAACCATTTCAGCTAATGGATATTGTGCTTTAGCAACACACAAGCCATAACCTGAAAATATTCAATTTAGTGTTTAACAAAGGAGTTTTCTAAGATAGTAAAATAATATCAAAATAATAATATTTATTTTTATTACGGTATAAGTAAAAGGATCTAAATACTATTGATACATAAATAGCTTCCACATTTTTACTTATAATAATGTAATTTCACAATTTAAATTTAACAAAATTTAAATTAAAATAATAATTTCATCCAAGTATGAATAATGTATCAAATATCTGCCTCACCTGGTGTAATTATAATATTTTTTGAATTATTCAAGAGATCAGCAACCTGGGCAACATTTGTTTCTGTGTGCGTACCACCTATTTCTGCCTGCTGACTGGATTTAACGGGTTTATTACCAAAACCACCAAGTATGACACTAGTAAGAGATCGATTCATTGCCTAGAAATGAACCAACAATTTTTTTAACAATTATTATTATACAATATAACTAATTTACTAACTTTACACATGATGTAAGACAAAATAGCACCCGATGATCCAATAAGAGCTCCGACAATTGTCATCAAATTATTATTCAACATGAAACCTTCAGCACACAATGCCCATCCAGAATAACTATTTAACACAGTGATCACAACGGGCATATCAGCTCCTAAAAAAAATTGATTGTTTTATTAAAAAATAAAAATTAGTGTTTATACCCCAATGGTCACTAAATATATCAATAATATTAACCTGTACAATATCAATATTTTATTAATGAATTAATTATCTAATTTTAATGAAAAAGGAAACAAATTACCTCCAATAGATGATGTAAGTGATAGCCCTAGAGCTGCTGAAAAGGCAGTTGCAGATGACAATGAAGCCAAACCTCCAAATAATGACGGGTCATAGAAAAAATATGCCATGGAAGATAAATTTCCAGCAAGAAGAGCAACATTTATTGCATGTCTGCCGGGAAGCAATAATGGAGTTGAACTCAAAACGCCTTGTAATTTTCCGTATGCAATTAATGATCCACTAAATGTGATGCCACCAATTGATGAACCCAAATATAGTGATGTCTTTATAACATTGGCTGCTGGGTCAGTTGCAAATAATGAGTAATCGTGCATAAATGTAGCTAAGCAAGTAAATACTGCAGCTAAACCAACGAGACTAAAAATACAAATTAGAAAAACATATTTAGTTTATTTAGTTATATATGTACATTCAAATATAGATTCAATTATGTATACCTATGAAACCCAGCAACAAGTTGTGGTAGGTCAGTGATTTGAATTCGTTTTGCAATGACAGTACCAATTGTTCCACCAATGGCTGTGCACGCTATCATTTGAGCCAAAACTTCTGTTGACGGAGCTATATAGCCGAGCGTTGAAATAATACCTCCACTAACTCCAATCTAAAAAAGAATTAATTAGTTTGAATTAATTCAATATGTGTTATTGTTTTTGTTATTGTTGCGTATTATCGAGTACTGACTATTCCAAGATTATTTCCGAGGCGTGCAGTTTTTTGTGAACTCAACGAAGCAATAGCACCAATACAGCATAGAGATGACCCAAGTGCTGCAAAATTGTGTATTTCTGGTAAACCATTCATAACGCCCCATATATAACCACCAGAGAATACAGAAGCCGGAATCAAATACAATGCATTATATTCTGGCGGATCACCTGGTCTAAATAAAATATTAAAATAACATTTTAATTTGTGTAAATTGCAATTGCAGTAGATTTTGGGATAAATTACTACATTTTTTAATATAATTACTACTAAATATACTCGTATAATTACTGCAACATACTATCCTAGTCTTTCAAACAAAATTGCTGTCAATATCTGTATCTACTAAATTAAATTTCTATACCTACTGTATATTAACGAAATAAAATACACTCAGACAGTTATAAGAAATAAATCAGTACGTGTATAATATTACATTAGAATTTTGCTACCCCAATGTTCTACGGCTATATTCATGGCACAAATAAATAATTAGATGATTGAATGCGGATTGTTTTGGGTTTATTTAGGATTATATTTACCGTTTAATATAAAATAATGTATAATATTACGCATAATATTTTGATAGTATGACGAAAATATACATTTTTTAATAATATTACCTTTTGAACATTTGTAACATTCGTTCAGTCACTATAAATCCACCAAATACATTAACAAACGATAGGAGTGCAGCTGTAGCAGCTAATCCCTGTAGATTATTATTAGATAATAATAATATATTTTTAAGTCAAATTTAAAAACGAATATGAATATTATTCACTTGGACTGTATTTGTAGGATAATATGATCCATCCATTAATAACAAACCGCCAACAGCTGTAATTCCCGATATAGCATTAGTCACAGACATTAATGGCGAATGTAATGCAGGAGTCACATCTAAATTATAAAAAAAATAATACAAAATATATACTTATTTAATATTTCATAGTTAAAAAACAATTTACGAGATAAAATAATAGAATCATAATTACCCCAAACTGTATAATAACCCGCAATACTAGCTAACGAAAATGTTGATGTCATAATAGAAAAATGATGATTTGGTGATATTGATCCGAGAGCTAGTAAACTACCGAGGCCTGAAGTCAAAGCCAATGAGTCTTTCATGTGCTTACTGAGATGATCAACAGGTATGACTTTTATTTCTTTTGAAATAATTTTATTTTCTGTTGGCACGTCGAGTTTTGGAGGTGGTGGAGGTGGCCATAACAACACTCCCGATTTCAAAATAATACTTCCTCTAACCACTTCGTCTTCTAAATTTATCCAAAATGTTTTGTCACTCCCTATTGATAGTAAAAATTTTGATATGTTGTTTGAATATAAGGAAGAGCTTTGAGATGGCAACTTAGATGGCAAATCTGTTAACCCTATGTGCACAACGTCGTTATAGGTGTAAATTTCACCAACACGGGTCGTTTCGATATTTCCTCCAGCTTCAGCAGCTAGATCAACAACAACGCTTCCGGGTTTCATACTTTCAATGTGTTCCTATATAAGCCGTCTACATTTTAGCAGCTATGAAATTTAACAGGTATCCAAAACAATAAGCGCATATAGTGTAATTCTTTTATCATGATCTATTGCCATTATTATGATTTATTTATTACCCTCCCTACTTATAAGGTCTAAATTATAAAGTGTTATAAACGGTAAATCCTATATTAGTGTTATGCATATCAAAATACTACATTTTCAATCTGTATTGAAAAAAGTGGCATGCCATTTGAAAATTAAAAATAAATACTCATATAAAGTAAAAGAAATAAGTGTACAAAATTGAAAATAAAACTAAAACAATTCCATAGCAATTAAAAAATAAAACAGAAATCAAATTTACTTAAAATCCTTCGAGAAAATCATCGGACCATGATAAAAGAACCATACTGTATAATACTTACTTTTAATATCAATTTGGGCGCCGGTTTTCCAGGAATCAATGCTGTTGAAATAACAATGTCCACATCTTTCAGTTGTTTAGAAAATAAATCCATTTCAGCTTCAATAAATTCCTTGGACATTTCTTTACTGTAACCTCCGGAAGACGATCCGTCCTCCTAAACAAATTTCAACAAATATCACACATGGTGGATAAATAGAGATAAATTACATGTATATTGTTGAGAGGTAATAAACATACCTTTATAGAAATCGTTAAAAACTGTGCTCCTAGTGATTCCACTTGTTCCTTGACAGCAAACCGTGTGTCGAACGCTCGTACTATGGCTCCCATATTCTTAGCTTGAGCAATTGCGGCTAAACCAGCTACACCACCGCCGATCACAAAGACTTTAGCTGGTGGTAATTTTCCAGCTGCTGTTATTTGACCTGAAATAATTATTTTATTTAAATGATGAAACATTTTCAGGATTAGTAGAATCTATTTTAATGATATTATATATTTGTAACCGGCTAAAAATCTTGGATAGTGATTTGCAGCTTCGATGACCGCTCTATAACCGGCTACGTTTGACATGGAACTCAATGCATCAAAACCTTGGGCTCTGGATATTCTAGGTATGCAGTCCATTGCTGTAAAATAAATTTGCATTATAATAGTTATTACTATTGACATACTTTTTTTATGTAAGTGTATTTCAATAATTTACCAAAAACATTCATTTTTTTTTTCGTTAGCTCTTTGATCAAATCTTGATTTTTTGCTGGATAAAAAAATGAAATCAATGTAGCACCGTCTTTAAATAACGGTACTTCGTTTGGAATAGGATATCTGACTTTAAGAACAACATCTGAAAATTTAAATAAACTATTTAAAAATTTGAATACAAGTACAGTTCAAAATATTAAAATCAATTTATTAAATGCTTAGGTACAATATATTTATATATATATTATGCGCAATCATGACTTATGTAGTTAAATTCAAATACAATTAAACTTCCGTTAAAGACGGTAATTTGTTTTGGTCCGTCAAGTGTTATGGGAAAAATACATTAATACCTCTATATAGCGGGTACTCTAACGGTCAAAATATAAGTATTTTGTATTCAAAATATAAATTTTAAGTGCGTGATTTGCCATAATGATTTAAGTTTGTTTATAGTTACGTGTCAATAGGTTGCCAACTCATATGCAATGTGAAGACTAAAATCTGAACACTGAAGAAGATAGCACTGATACCAAGTTATTACTAGAGATTAATTATGAGGAGGAATTTAATGAAGAAACTGAGGAAGCTGGACGAACTGAAGAACCTGAGTGCAATGTATCAAATTATTCAGAGGTTGTTAATTTAATAAAACAATTAGCTATTTTTACTCTTCAAAAAGGTGACGTAAATGATAAAAACAGCAGAAATTAATTTCAAAATAATTTTTTCAAATAATAAAAATATATAACAAACTAACATTCCTCAATTTTTTAAATACATATTTATAATATACATTACGCATTATTTTAAATTCTAATAAGCAACAACATTTAAATTTTAAATTTTACATAGTAAATAACTCTTCAATGTTGCACATGTCATAAATACATTTTTTAGTATGTACATATTATGGTGCATTTGGTTTTTATTTTTAAATTTTTTGCACTCTATAGCGGTCATTTGGAAGTATTGCACTTCTGTTAATGGTCACCTATATAGGACGGCCACCTCTAAATAACTGTCAATATTTTCGG
This sequence comes from Tuberolachnus salignus, assembly GCA_956483605.1. Lineage (NCBI taxonomy): Eukaryota > Metazoa > Arthropoda > Insecta > Hemiptera > Aphididae > Tuberolachnus > Tuberolachnus salignus. Next base: position 27,221,721 of record OY101434.1, on the reverse strand, counting down.
TCCTTTTGGTTTTACTATAAGAAAAAGAAAGGTAGATTTTTTTTCCATTCAAATTTTTGACCGTTTGATTTTTTTTCTTTTAGGGTGGGGGGAGGGAATTTTAAACATTTTAATTAAATCATTTAAATAATTTATACTAATAGCTATAAAAAAAATCACTCTTTATCAAATGCCATATGCCCTGTTGACAAAAAATGCAATATTTTAAAATTCTTGACTTGCCGTTACTATTTTTATATTTGGTAAACATGCGAGATTATAACACAAACTATAGTAAGGAAAATTAAAAAATAATCCCCCCTCCACCACTAGTCAAATTGTTCTATCCGTGATGTTGATGATCGGATCAAGATTTCTAATAAAAAAACATATGCGAGCGAAACCTAGTCATTGACCAAAGGTAACAACAGGCGACTTATTACCTTTGAAAGGAAAGTACTAAGAAATATATACGGCCCAAGCTACAATACAGAGTCTCGACGTACGAACAAAGGAAGAATCAGAACCTGCAGAGGCTATATAACAGGTCAAATATTCCATTGTTTATAAAAATCAAACGTTTAGAATAGTTCGGACATATTTGGAGAGCGGATGTTCAATTAATAAAAGACGTTCTGGTTAACAAAATTGACAAAAGCCGATCAATATAAAGACCTAAGACCCGTTGGATGGACTTTGTTGTCCAAGATATAGGAAATATAGAAGAAAACACAAGTTTGGATGTGGCATACGACAGGGAGAGATAGAGAGGACTCGTGGTGGCAGCAATAGATTTTAATGGATCGATAAGGCTGACACCGAAAGTGTTTTGCACCAAGCAAGAATGAACGCAGGAAAAAATTGGGGAGGGGGTTGACAAAATTGTAAAATGTTCAAATATATCATATTTTATTACTATTTAGGAACTCGTATTTATACATATATATATATTAATCTATTTTATTTATAAATCTCATGGGAAACTTTGAAATAACTATTAAATTTATAGGTCATGTAATTTACTTTTTAAATTTTTCCTGATATTTCGGGGGGGGGGTGAACCCCCTCGCGTTCGCCCCTGATACCAAGTAAACTTATTCTCTCTGGACGTCTGTGAATTTGTTCCTATTTATTCGTATCCTGTAGCTTCCAAACTGTCCACCTACAACAGCGTAGCCTACCGATATATCCATAGGTATACACCCTAATATTTACATGATATGTAATACACTCGTATAGAAAATAGAAATACGAAATATTTACTTAGAAAAGTTTTCCGTTTCTGGCGGTGAAATGACCTAGACCCCATACTGACATGTGAATGCATGTGCGAGTGGTCGTCAGCGGCGGCATAAGTAGCCCTCGGGCACGGTACGACGCGATTGCTGCCAACAATAAACCGATAATGAAACTGGTTACAGACCAAAATAAAACTATCAAAATTATAAGCAGGCCGTACTGCCGTAGTAAAAAATAATTATTTATTTTGAATCCGATTTTAACATTTTAAAATAGAAATGCCTGAGGTCGCCCTCCGTGTAAACCTCGCCCCGTGCACTTTTAAAAAAAATGAGAATGATATGTACTTATATTTTAAGCCTCGGTCACACAGTGCGAGCTAGACGACCGAGTTCCCATGTCAGTTACTGCAGTGCAGCTACTCGCATCGTGTGATCACATTATACGAGTTACTGTTATCTGAAATACGGCCAGTGACTCGCATACCAGTTACTACAACATTTTTTGCTTTTACTCGCCTGCTCGCATTACCCCACCACACCACAAGCAGCAGCTCGCTTGTGACTCGTATTGTGTACCCGGTATTGACAGTAGCTTGTAAGCCAGTGACCACCACGTGCTTATTGTTTTTTACTCGTATTCAATCTCGCCATCAACTCGCACTTGTGTGACCGGATGAGGCGAGTTGAGCTACTTTCATGCAAGTACACTAGTACAGTAGCTGTCCACTGTCAGGTCAGCAACTCGTATTGTGTAACCAAGCCTTTAGTTACTGGACCAGTGACAGTCTGAACACACATTACTTGGCCGACTAAATAAAAAAGGACCCCTCCATTTAGGTACAATTAGGAAGACATGGTGTCTTGTACATATTTGTTCAATAGATTTATTATAAGGATTGCCTCTTAGCCAGTAACAAGATAAATAATTAAGATACATTTATGAAATTTAAACACACAAATTATGAATATTGATGATTAATGTAAAAACAATTGTTTTAATCCTGTTGATGAGTGTACATAACAAATTATTATTTCATCTAAATCAGGAATTTTGTCACTTTCAATGCTAAAAATTAATAAAAGTTCAAATAGCATTTGACTTATTGATAATCTTAATCTTGTTTTTATTATTTTTAGTTTGGGAAACGATCTTTTACAATATACTTGTGTGCATAAAAGAGTTAATATAAATTTATATGCTAAGTATAGATTAGTGAACGCAGCTGTATGAAAGTCATACTTGTATAATAATTTCATGACACATGGTATACATTTACTACAAGTTGAATTTTTATATTAATTTATCCTCGATAAATATTTAGGAACTTCGCTCATTGTTTGATTTTTATATAATATGTCTTCATCGTCATCAGTCACTTCAGATTCTTCTGAATCGTCAAATTTGATTTCACCTTCTAGTTATTTTACTACCAAAACATATAAAGCTGAAAAAGTAATTAATTACTTCTTTAATTATATCTGGTTATAGTCCAATAGTTTTAAAAAAAATTGTTGAAAGCTTTTTCATTATCTCCATCAAATATTAAAATGTTATTTTTTATATGTATACATCTATTAGGATCAAAAAATTTTAACACCTGTTATACAGGTTTTTATTTTTTTTAAATATGTTTTCAATCGTTATAGATCGTCATAGATGTCGAATATAACACGAAATACCTGTACTCTATAAAATTTTAAAGAATCATTTTCACTCATTAAACATTTTCTTTAGTTAGGTAATGATGTTTCAATAAAAAATGTTGCGTTTTTATTTCCATTGTAGTGATATTTTTAGCTTGTTCATAAATGTTCTCAAATCACCACTCATGATTTATATTTCATTTTTGAAGAAAACGATTTGATTCCATGCAGATAGTCCAAGCAATTAGTTTGTAAGTACTTGGAAGTAGGAGTAGCTTTACTAAAGATGTGAAGGTATAAAAAAGCTGTAAGTATAATTTAAAAACTTGTCCATTTATCTAACAAAGTTCTTGCTTCAGCGGCTGTCCCACAATCTGCAATTCTACCAAAACCAATAGAGTGAAGAATTTTCAATAAACATATATATCTATCCCTCTTATTATTTTCTTCTGTAACTGAATGACAATTATTACTTGCAAATCGATACCTTTTCCATTCCATCTAGTTTCTCCGATGGTTTTTAATTTCCTGCGTTTTTCACTTCCATTTAATTCTTATAAAATATTTCTGCATAAAAATGAATATACCCGTAGGCTGTAGGTGCTGGTTGTGACCACTGATCAGTGTTATCATTCACGTTCAGCTCGGCGTTCGCCACTGATCGTGTCTGTTTGGTAAATGACGCACGTTAACATCGTTTCAATAACGATTGATAATTATCAAGACAATTATTTTATATATATATATATATATATATATATATATATATATTGTATATTATCTAGTATTATTTATATGATAAACAAATAGCGTGAGCCTAGGGCAATATTATTGTGGTCGTGTGATCGTCTCGTACGATCTTACTGAGAAATACTATTTTTATCAACCACCATACATTTCCAATCCAGAACACTACGTACACTTCCTGTACATTAATATAAAGTCATTACTCATTATAATTATAAGATTACCTAATTTAATAATATTGTTGTACATTAATACGTAATTATTATGTCATATAAAATGTTGTTTTATCTTTAATGCTTTATGGCAATTTATACTTTATGTTTTAACATAATCTCTTCAAAATGTACCTATTTATAGGTACTATTATTATATTGTTGTAACAATTTTTTATTTTTCATCATATTTACACTGATTTATAATAATCTATAATTTATTTTTTCTGAAATATTGGAGAAAAAAAGCATAGTGTTCAAGGGGCCTCGTTAAAAGGGGGCCCAGTCGGCGATCGCCATCTCGCCGATCTGGCCAGGCCGCCACTATACTGGACGTACCGAGGAATATATTGGTTATACTATGATGTGTGTTTGGGTTTTTTATTTGAATTCTTTCACCGTCTGTGTACAACTTTTCTACTAGAAAACTTGTTCCGATTTTCAAGTGTAGCATATTTTATGAAAGTATTTTGGATCTAATTGGTGCATTGAGGAGGTAATTTCTGGTCTAACCGTTGGACGTCTGAATAAACAAAATTAAACTTTAAAACTAACCCATAAAAACCGGTACAGATATTTGTCTAGTTCCTTATTACACGGATCCGGTTAATCCATTTTTTTTATTTTTTAATAACGATATTAATTTTAATATATCAATATTTAAATTGCATCCTAACCTGTTGAAGTCATTATTATTAATAGGTACAAAATAAAATTATCGATAATATTTAACAGATTTCAAAGGTCCCCTATAGTGATCTGAGTATCTCCAAAATAATTGTACATATTCTAGATAAGTTTTATTTAATTTTCAAATTAATATATTATTCGTGTTTTAAATTGGGTATTATATTATCTTTTATCAAGATGTATTGACCTTGTTTTATATTATAATTATTATAAATTGTGCTTGGATCAATATTATATAATACATTCTTAATTCATACTATAGAAACGCGTTTTTAAAAATATAATTTTATTTATTTGTATACTAATATCATCATATTAGGACTTGGATGCAATGTAGATAAAAACAACATTGTGCGTTAGACTCATTATATTTGATTTTAATCTGAATGACACAATGAAATAATGGTTTTTTTAACTTTGTTAATGTTGAATAATATATTATACAATGTCAATTATATTGCGTATTCTCTAAATTATGATAAATGATAATAGCTCGTATGCACGACAATAACAAACTGTTGATTAATAATATTTATTAATTTCCGATCAGCTTAAGTTATTTTATACACGGAATAGATAATGTGTCTTGTACCTATTAGTCGAGAAATAATAAAAACAACGTTGAACCCAAACACTTGAATATTTTTCATTTGTAACTCATCAATCAACCTGCGCGCATAATTAGTTTTTTTTTCTTCAATTCAAACGAATATTATGACTTGTACTGTGATTTACATTATTACAATACAATTACTTTTACTATACAATATAGTAATTGTATTGTTGGATTCAAAACATTTACGAGATATTCAAAAATAAAAAAAATTAATTATTTTCATTATATTATTAAATATAAAAACGAAATACCAGATTACATTTTAACTTGGTATACAAATAATCATAGCTATTCAATATAAAATTAAATTAATTAATTCTATATATAGCTTATATAGAAATCCATTAGGTTTTGGTGTAAAAAAGCCACCTTTAGAAAAATAAAAATCCTTTTACATTTTATAAAAAAAAAATATATATTTAGAAATATAACAGATTGAATTCCTATACTCCTAGTGCTTGAAATATTATTTATTTCGATTATAACTACGATTATATTATTTCAATTATTCTCTCTAAAATATACATTATACATATATATATACTCGAACCTCATAATTTCACTACCAACGTTTCGCAGAAACAATTTTTTTGAGGTTTGAATCTTCTTTAATGCCATTCTTCATTTTCCAATTCGAAATTTTACGAAAATCTAACCCTATTTTATTACCTAGATCTTATGTTTTATTACTTACTTACTTATTAAATAATTTGAACCGTTAAATAAAGTACCGACTCGACCCGGGGGGGGGGGGGGAAGAAAAAAAGAAACCGTTTTTCCAAACGCATAGGTACATACCCGATTGAAATACGTTTTCTTTCGAAACGATCTCGGCTCCAGCGATTTCATAGTCTCGGTCTCTGAATTTGGCTCCAGTTCCCGCGTCGTGTTCCACACGTACATTCCAGCCGTGTTTTTTTAAAAGTTCCACGGAATTTGGCACCAGAGCAACTCTAAAAATATAAAATATATAATATTACAAAACGCAATTATACAAATACGAAGATATAATAACTATAATAACATTACCGCGGATTAATATAAAAATATTTTATTCGTACCTCTTCTCGTTGGTCCGCGTCTCTCTGGGCACGCCGACTCGGAGCGAATCGTACGGCGGTTTCGACGGCGCGGCCCGGGGGGGGTCTACGGCGGCTCCAAACTTGCCGTCGGCCGACCGGAGACGGCGCGCGTAGGCCACGGTCGTCCGGAGCCGGTGTTCGCGCGACGCTAGCCTAAACATTGCGGGCGCGCACGTACCGAGTGGTTTATACCGGTTTTTCCCGACGGACCGGTGCGCGCGACCACCGGTAAAACAACGACAATTTGAAAAAATAATAACTTCCGGATGTCCTCCGGTACAATTGGCGTTGGACGGCGACGGAGATCACGACCGCGCGCGCGTATTGATCTCGGTCGTCTTCGGACTTCGAAATGCGCGACAAAACACGAAAACCGTACGCCGTTCGTTACGCGCGTATAGTCGCGATATAAAATCTCCCCACTCATGAAAACCATCGTACACGCTAATATATATATATATTTTAATATTTACACGGGCACTCGTAAAACCGTAATGATTCTCAACGGAATAATAATCCTTTATATGTAATCGCGTTCTTCAAACAAATAGGCGTACGTACGACCCGTCTAGTACAATAATAAATTGTTAATAACCGTCTACGTATATATTATTATGTAAGTCTCGAATGCCGTTTTAATCGATACATTTTTATTATAGTACATATATTTATTCGCGATATAATTATTATATAATCTGTGCTATTAGTGACTGTTACTTGTTGATTTGGTAATTATTTTATAAAAAAAAAAAAAAACACATATTATTAAATAAGGGCCCACCTATTGGATTAATTTTAATTAGTCCTTAAATTAGAAGAAAACCAAAAAAAGTATTCACAATCAAAAGTACTAGGGGCTAACAATAAATGAATGGATGCCTTATGAATCTTATCTATTAAAAATTGCATCACTGCAAGCATGCAATTCGAGGAAGTTGTTGATGTATTGATTTACTGAACATAAGTCTAGAAAAAAAAAAAAATGATAAAAATTTGAAGATTTTGTAATACCTACGTTCAAATATTGTTTAATTTACTATTAAGTATTGACTGGTTATTTACTAATTATAATTTAATTAACAATTCATAATAATAGGCCAATTTGTTATCTTGTGTCCCGAGTCTCAAAAATTCTAATTTAGGCTATGCATATACGCAACTAAAATTGTGTAAAATGTCTTAATAAAAAATCTTGATAAATTAAATTTTAAGTTTTAACCACGAATATAGATTAAAAAACCCCTAAATGTTGTCATAGTAATATGAAAAAAGGTAAGTTTTTTCGATGTCTGTTTTGATCTGTAAATAATTCTAAAAACGGGTTCTTGAGGTTCCTAAAAACACTAACACTTCCTTAACACCCTTGAAAAATCATCCAAAATACGCCACTGGTTTTAACAATGTTTATTTTTTATCTTATACTAACTAACCCGATAGACGTTATCCTGTCTGTAGATACATATTATATTATTTGATATTATAAAAAATGTGTAAGTGTTTTTAATTGCCTAGCGACCTATTTTTGATATAATAGCTGTATTACCCGCTTTCGCCCGTGTGCAAGTTTGTTACGTAAAATATTTCAAATAGAATTACTCGTGTGAACAGTAGAACTTTTGTTAAATAATGGTTTATAAAAATAATGATTTAAAAGACTAAATAGTTTTGAATAATATTGAATTAGATTTTTTTTTATTTTTAAATACATCTATTTTTATATATTAATTTTTTTTCCGAAAAAATACAATGTTTTTTGGTAACTAAGCAACAATAGTTTCGCTAGCAACGTATTAATGATCTTATGTTTTTCCCAAAAGGGAGAAATTTAAAAATAACTCCATCCAAATCCTCGATTTTCCAATAATTTTCTTTCATACAAATCTTAGCTGCCATCGCCCGGCTTTGCTCGGGTCAAGTTTGTTTGTTATTCACAATCGTCTAGCTGTCCCGCACAGCTTTGCCTGTGCACAATATTAAACACAAATCTTTTTATAAGTGTGGAATGTATTGGTTTTAATATGTGTGCTTTTTTTAAATTTTTTTTTCTGTCTAATTCTAATTTAATTTTTTTAATTTTTATATAACTTTTAAATTTTAAGTTTCAATCGGCCTTGTGCATTAAATATTTCTGGATCACCATGTTAAGTGTCTCACCTTCTGGGGCCAGCACAAATATATTTTGTTTGCGTGAGACAAGGGACAGAGCCGCATACAATTGACTATAGGGAAAACATTTGACGGTTAGGTGTAAACCCGCAACGTTTAATGTTTGGCCCTGTGCCTGATTTATGGTCAATACAAATTATTTTAATTTTACGGGAAATTGGAACCGTCTAAATTGGAATGGTATGGATTGTCTACATATAGATCGATCGGACTGGAATTGCTTCACTTAATTTCGAGTCTAAACTGAATATAGTTGATCACTACCTTTATTTGTATATTTTGTGGAGGAGGATTACCGATTTACTACGGCAACCAAACTCGCAATCTTATTTGTATTATTATTTTATACTATATTTGGTTTACATGGTAAATCAAAAAATGTTTTTCAAAAAAGGGGCTTCAAATTTTTGAATTTTCCAATAATTTTCTTTCATACTAACCTTGTCCTGAAAATTACGAATACAACAAAAAGAAAAATCAGCCAAATCGGTCGAGCCGTTCTCAAGTGATGATCTTTCATACATGCGGCAATTAATTTTTATTTAGATATTATAGAGTGTTGTGCCACGATAAGAAAATTAAAACCAAATACACTGGCTATGTGAACGTATTAAAATGTATTATAAAACGTGAAAATGCGTTAATACGCTAAAAATAACAATTAAATTGCCAACATTTGTCAATTATGCATGTTTAACCTAAAAAACGGTAAAATATTCAAAATACATTTTTGTACTTAAGTTAGTTATGTTTCAAAACAAATTTATATCTTCCTTAATATTCTAATTCCATGACTAAAAAATACAAATTTATGGATGTCTGTCTGTCTGTATAAGATAAATAGATTCAAAAACTACTGGAGCGGTTTTTTTCAAAATGTTCCGCGTTGTCCGTTGATAGGTATATAGCTATTGAAATCCACCCCCTACCATCCCCTAAAATTCGGGTTTTAAGTATTTTTAGTACAAAAATCTAATTAGTTTTGTTCATTTATGGCATACCTTGGCAATTTATATGGAAAGAAAACTGTTATTAATTATTATAGTGAAATCCCTGTGCTGTATGGGTATCTATGGTAATAAGTGAAAACACGTTAAATGTCATCGACGTATCTTTGAATCTATGTATTTTTTGCCATTGTTACTCTAACAACATTTCAGTAACATTAACAAACATTAAGCACTAACGCCGTGAGGCACTACTTCGGGAGGTGGGTCGCCATCATTTATTGAAAATTTGAAAAACAAAATAATTAAACAATTAATTATAAAATCCCGTTTTCCCCTAAGGCGGGTCGGGCTCACATAAGTAATCACATCAATTCACGCTCTACCGCTTAACTCCTCCGCGATGACGGCTTCGGCGAAGTCGACCACGGCATCCCAGTGGTCTGGGGACTCCAGCATAATTGCTGAAACACCTAAAGAGCGAGAAGCACGAGTTTAAAACTTGCGAGTGCGAGCCTCTACTTCAAGAGCTACTGAAACATGTAAAGATCGTGACGTACGACATGAATCTGAACGGATCAGAGCCATGGACAGAACATTTTGATTTGATTTTCTGCAAAATTCTATCCTAAAATGACGGGGTTACGTTCTTTTTGCTCAACATGATGTTCCAAACAGTAATGTTCGCCATATTAATTTTGGATGGAAAGATTAGATAATATGACCTATTGTAGGGTAGAATTTTGCAGCGATTCGTGTGTCGAAGGTTATTTTTAGTTTTGGATACCATTAATTAATGATGGTAAAAAAGTTAAGTCCATAAGAAACTGCAGATAACTATTATTCGGTAACTTTTCTAAATTGTTATTTATCCATTTGATTTAATTGCAATAAGTTAATTTGAATAACATTTGCTGTTTACTAAACATTCTAATTGGATTTAGCGAAGCAGATAAACAAAATAGAATTTTATTTACTATTAGTATCTTACCCATACAAAAATATTATATTATGTCCTTACCATTATAAATCAAATTATGTATTAATTTATTTTGACATAGATTTAAATATAAATCTAAATATTTAATCAAAAAGTTACTTGATCATTTTACTAATAGTTATATTATTGTGTAAAATTAGTTTGTATTTATAATTTTATACAAAAATTTGTATTTTTCTTATGCAAAAAATTATTAGTTTAAGAAATGTCAATAATATTAGGTAAGTATATGGTGTATGATGGTGCCATACTACTACCATTGATAATACATTTAAAATTAAAGAGCCTCTACACATAATTTGTTATTATATTACATGTGAGACAGACAGAGAAAACTAATTATGTGTAAAGGTCCCCCTCCACTCATGCGACTATCTATATAGTTTAAAAAATAAAAATATGTTTTAATACATTTTAACATAATATATTTTGTTTTGAAGGTTATATGTTATAATAAATTAAAAAATGAACAGTATGTAGGTTCATTTTATATTTGAGAAGTACCTAATTATAATAAAACCATATAAGGTGATAGTAGTTAATATTAGTTACTAGTTATTCAAAACTAATATTAAAACCATTTTTAATATTGCATACTTATTATTAAAGTGTGTACAATTAATTATCATTTTTAAAATTTCAGTGGAAAATTAAATTTTTAAAGGTTTACCAATTAGACATATTCCACCAATATTGTATAATTAAAATGATAAATAGGTATATTAAAAAATAGTAAAAATATATTTGTAGATTCAATTATTTTATTATTGTGATATAATTGTCTATTGTTTTACCTAAAAGTTAAATGCAAATGCAAAAATCAAAGGTTGTTTACTAATATGATGAGTACGTCATATTAGGTACCTACACTATCTATGCCCTTGTAAATGTCATTATCTAAATATGCATAATATGCAACATAAGTTGCATGTTTGTGAACAATTTACAATATGCATGAATATATTATAAATATGTACCCACATAATCGCAAGACATCTAAGAGATATAAAGAACTGTTCAAATCAATAATTATAGACAGGTAGACTCTAAACAAACCTTATAAAATTTGAATGATTTAAATTGTTATAAAGCACTCATTAAATCATCTAAATTAACAAAATAATAACTTTTGAGGATATTACCTACATTAACATACAATTTCTAATTGTTTTATTTGATTTTATGAACAAAAAATAGATACAAATCTCCCACTAAAACTAGGTAAGGTACTTACAACGACTACAAAACTCTTATACTTCATATTTCAATCATATGTCATTTATACATTTTATATTTTCAAAAATTGTATTTCCTATAAACATAAATAAATGGGTTGTTAACAAGTAATGTACATTTTGTTTTTTTTATAGAAATAGATCTACTTGACTATATCTATATTATTATCTTTGTAAATTAGATATTGGTATTCTATTCAAAAATAGATTTGCACATACCTGATAAATTATTGTTATGATCAATCATCACATCCACAACCATGTTTTCGGATAAAAATATCACAAGAGATATTTATAGTGTCTGCCTCTAAAATGATGGACATCACAAGGTGTTTTAAAATATATTCAAATTGTATATACATATACAATTATTTACAATAATAAATATATTTTTAAAATGTGGTTCATATAAATAGTGTATATCACCTAAAAATACAATTATTATTAAATGCATTCACATAGTTCTGACAATGAGGGAGAGACATGAATAATAGTGGTAAAAGGAAGCCAAATAGCTGATGGCCTATGGATAAACGTAATTGAGAGTGATATAAAGATAGTTGATGTATGTGTATGTAGTGTGGCAGATCATAATTAAAATCTATCGACTACTGTGGGATATAATAAATAAACAAAATACAATCAGGGACATTAATTAGAGGGTTACAAATTCTTTTGTACCCTGTTGAGTCGCTCTACAAAAAAAAAAAAAAAAAATACTAATGCCACTGACCCCACATGTACTCAGTAAAAAATATACTAAGTTTATGCATGATATAATTATGGCACTGCCTACTTACCACCAGATTGGTACCAATTATTAAGGTCTCCAAATCTTAGTTATTTTTTTTATATATTATAATAATTATTTAACATTAAAAACAAAGAAGGAATATTTTTCAAAAAAAAAGAAATACTACATTTATACAACATGAAATTAAGTGTATTACAAATATTTCAGTGTATGTATGAACATAAATGTTATGTGTTAAATTAATACTTTCATAAAGACACAATGGTATTATCGATACAATTCATAATAAATTCAGATACAAGTACGTCGAAAAATTGAACAATAAATATTTCTATACCATAACGTTATACAGTTCTTGTTATGGCACATTATACTCGCTCTTTTTTTTCTCTCACGTAATTATAATATGATTATACATTTTTTTTCCTTATACTTAGAAATGTAACATTTAAGTATTATACATATATTATAATTAAATAATCTAAAACATAAAAACTTCTTTCTTCAACAATGATGTAGATAGTTGCTTTAAGTATCTTTTAATCAATTTGACATCAAATAATAACCGTATAACGATAATTTTAAAATTAAACACATCAATAGACAAATAATTACAAGACTGTACGGAGAGAAAATACCCATTGTACTATATATCATCATTTGTAAAAAAAGACAATCATTTGTTGTACCAATAACACCGAAATTGTTCATGCATTAACAAGCAATGTGACTTAACTTAAATTAACATAACTTAAGATAAGATTTTGTAAAAAATAGAGTTATTTCGATTCAAATTCCTAATAATAATTAGGCATTGGTCAATACAAAAGTAACCTCACTTTAGCTGGACTTGAACTTTTTTGTTGGTGTTTCTTCTACTACATCCATAGCTGATGTTTCAACTGCTATTCCTAATACATTTACAATTTATATATTTTATTGACAATCTGTCAAATATAATAGTATACATACGTGATAAAAATTCATGTAATCTCTTCGGTACACATGATTTTGCTTGTTTTAACTGTTCTGCAGTACTTGTACCTGTATTGAGACCTATTCATAAAAAAAAAAAAACAACTATTTTTTAACAATACTAATTTATAATATAAATAATTAATTATATACCTAATGATAAGTTCATGCTTTTTAATAAATCCATATCTTCAACAATTTCATAAGTGTTACTGAATCCAAACAAGTATTCCTTCCTAAAAAAAAAAAAAACCATTTATATATTATTAGTATTAATAGAAACATTAGGTTTTGGAAATATCATAGGGGGCTCACTATTTTAGATACCCTTGTACAATTGTATCTGACTCTTGTCATATATTATCTATTTTTATTTTTCTTAAATTGTTTGTTATATAATTACTAAAATAATAATAATGTAAGTTCTAACATTTTAATAATATTAGTATCATGAAAAATCACAAGATAAAAACAAACAAAATATAAAAAACTACCACTTTATTTTCTAAAATTATATATTTTATGTAGCAAATATATTCCTCCACAATTGGGAATTGATAATAAATTGGTTTGCAACAATTTCTAAATTTATTTCTTCATCGCGGTGAACATGAAGAATGGAAATATCATTTAACCGTGATTAACTGATCATAGATTGAATGTCATCAGTCTGCTGAGAACAGACAAATTGTTCAGATGTACATGATCAAACTGGTATTACTAACATTATGCATAATATTTTATTTAATTCCGATAACATTTGACGAAGTACATTAATGTTTCTAAAAGCTACAAGACATCTTCAACATTTTTAATTGATACCTCCCTAGAATTTGCAACATCCAAAATCATATCTTTCATAAAATTCAACTATGTATTTACGCAAAGTTGCTTTCCCAATGATGAATCTTTCGAGTAATGATAAATGTTCAATAACTTTTTTTGAAATCATCTATCTAATAAAACCAAAGTAAAATAAATTTAACTTAATAATCTTATAAAAGAAGGCCCTATTATTCATCTTGAATATCTGAAAATATATGTGATTCACTGTCACTCAATAAAACGTTTAAGTTATTGAATCCTAGTTTCAGTTTGTTCTTTTAAACATAATTTATTTGACTTTACTTTTGATTCATTCCATAAAATATTAAAGCTAGAATTTGTCTGAGACCAAAGCTTTTTCAATTAATTTGTTGAAAATCATGACAAAAAAATTATTATTATTGTTTTGTCATGTTACAAATAAAGTTAATATTTTGTAGATGAACATGGCAGATATGAAAACTATTTTAAATTAGAACCACGGGGAACTGAGCCTATCTTATAAGTCTTATGGAGGAGCTGTAGCACCCCAGTACACGGTGCCCCTGATTGTTATTATTAAATATATCAAATTACTAACTTGTCTTGAGAAATACTGCAATCAATTACAGTTCCTGGATCAGCTTTAATGGCAATGAATGGCAAGCTAAGAACTGAAGCAGTAGAAGGCCGGCCATGTATGTGTTCATATTTTTTATTTTTTTCAACAAGTTGCTTAAATGTAACTTGCTGTAAACATATTTATACCATAAATTTAAGTAAAAGCTTTTTACAAAATTGTATTTAATTAAAACAATATATACTTGAACAATTAAGTCTTGCAAAAATGCTTGTTTTGCATCAAGACGTGCCATTATATCTTCTCGTTCTCTAGTTAATGTGGATGACTCCTGAAATGAAGTCACTGGCAAACCTATCCATTTGATTTCTTTCTTTTCTTTTGATATAATATTCATGGCCATTAAAACATTTAAAGCATCATATACTCGTCTTCTTACATTTTTTTGGTCATACTAATAAATAATAAAAAATAAATAATATTGATAAACAACTTATTTTTAAATTTTATAAAATAAAATCTTGTCCAACCCTTCAGCAAAAAAACTGATACACAGGGTGATCAACTAACTGTAAAACACTAATTATCTCGAAAGGTATTAACTTTATTCAATTTTTTTTTTTTTGACAATAAAAAACAGTATTATTTTTAAATTATTATTTTTGAAGGTATTCTTGACCACTACTCACTTTTGATTTTCAAATGGCAACTTATATTAAAAATGTCAGAAGTATTTGAAGTTAAAATAAATTTAGGTGTTGACATTTTTAACCTGTTGACTAAATATTCCACTTTAAGTTGGTGTTTTGTGGGTAAGGGAAGAGTAGTAAATCATGTGTAGAAGCATGGCGCATTTCGTTTGGATCGTGCTCCTCTACTCTCCCACTACATATAAAACGAGATATCTCGTCAACAGGTTGACAAAAATTAAAAATTTCAACACCAAAGTTTATTTAAACTAAAAATAGAATTTTTAAAATAGGTTGCTATTTGAAAATCAAAAGTAGGTGGTGGTTTTGCCCTCAAATATAAGGGTGACAAAAAATATTGGTAATGTAACATTTTAGAGCTGCTTGTTTTTTAAAATTGAAAAAAAAAGTTTATACTTTCCGAGATGAGTGTCGTACAGCTAATTAATCACCTTATATTTCAGGGAGCCAAAGTTGTGTTAAAAAGTATTTAATATAAATGTGAGAACTTTGATAAGTTATAAATCCTGACAATATAATAAATAATTTTTTTAACAAGAAATTTAAGTGTTCTCACTAATTTTCCAATATGTCATACTAAAACATTTGAAAAATTAAAAAATTATTCTAATGCAAATTATAACTGTATTCATCATTCATAAACATATATATAAAATTATTGGTTTCTCAAATACTTTACTCATATTAGGTACATAATAATAATATTGTTAAACTCAAAATTTAATTTCTTAAAATAAGTTTTTCTTTAAATATTTTGAAATATTATTAAGAAAGTTTTATTGCAATTTCGATATACTTTGAGCCACGGAAAAAATAAAATAGTTGAGCAAAGTAAATATTAATTTTGTATACCAACTAACGTTTTAAGAACTAAATTTAATTTTTTTATAAATAATTTTGTCTTCATATTATCAATAATAAACTCTATAATTTATTTATATTACAACTTACTTGTTCAGCATTACTACCCTCTGGATACTCAGCAACAAGTTCATCTGCTACTTCATTATAAGTAGTAACCATTTTACTACGTACTTTTTCACATACACGCATGGCAAAATGACGTAGACCTTTTCCAGGTTTTTCATTTCGTCTTCGTTTACTAAAAAAATATTAAAAATAATTTAATAACATAAAAATAAAATAAATCTGTTTCATATATACAACAACTTATGCAAATTTACTACCCGATTAAAATGGTTTGATAATGACGATTTCTTACAAAAAAAGTTCAATACAAATTAATGTGTCATGATGAATAAAAATGTATTTACAACATAAATTTACATACCTAGTTATGAGTTATGAGTATACCTAGTTTAGCTTATGAACCTCATCAATAATAAAATATAGCGGTATTATTAATTAATCAAGTTTATTTTAAATAGTGAGTAATAAAATGAAAAACAATATATTTGATATATATTGAGAGGGCTTTAAGGATTAATTGTCACACAAAATTAAATAAGTTTATTAAGTTTTGTACTAAATCATATAGTTAGTTGTAATAGGGAAGATCAAACAATAAACAAGTTAAGGTATTGTTAAAAAAGGGTTGATCTTGATGATTGATTCTTTCCTTTATTTATATAATTGTAATTATAAATTGTACCCATTTTAAATATAATATAACAGAGACTCTTATAGTTATAGATTGTGGTTAAATGAAAAATGGGTATATATTTGTTTAAGTTTAAAATTCATATAGGTTAATCAACTAAATGTTACTGGACATAAATATTTATTGATAAAAAAAAATATTATTTTGAGACAATGAATTTCACTTTTAAACGTTAAAAATTATTAACAGTCAGATATACTTTAAAGAGAGCAAAAAACTAAAAGTTGTCTTGTAGTGAGTTGTTAGACACATAGAAAAGAATGTCAGTAATTATGCGAAAAGCTGTTTTTGGAAAGACTGTATTGTGATGGTTATCCTGGTCCTCAATGTTTAAATGTTGTATTACCTATAACCAAGAGATTAATGACTGTGTTGTATAATTTTATTTTGGTTTTGGAATTTTTTTGAGATTTTAGGAGGTGATGGAAGAGTCTACTATTAGCCAATTTTATTTCATTTTGGAGTTAGGGTTTCAAATTAAATTAAATAGATTTTTACTTGATTATGTCTGTGATTCAGCCTACAACAATTTAATATTAGTTATATTACCTATATTTACATGGGTCCATATTCTAAGGAAAAATTACAATCCACCTAAAATGTCTCACTTCACTTTCAATAATTTTTCATAAATATTGTCTACAATAATGTTCATATTAGAATTTTTTTAATATTTCATAGGTCTCCTTAAAGAACTATTTGATTTGTTTTTAATGTTAAGGTAAACGGCTACCTATTTTCATATTTATATACATTTTCAAAACTAAACTGTTGGTGCTATATAGGTGCTAGTATAAAATTTAAATTATTTATGATATGAGATGAGATTTTTTTTGTATATATTGAAGTTTGAAATCTTAACAATTTAATGTTTAAAAGTTGACAAAACCCTTTGTTCAATTTAAACAATACTTTTATAGTAACTACAACTAGATATCCATAGAGATTAACTGATATATCAGGAACAAAAGAAATTTATTTGGTAGCTTTTAAAATTGAAATTTACATGGCAAAATTATATAAAAATAATTATAAATCTTATTACATAATATAAGCCATGCTTAGCTGTAAATGATTATTTATCAAATATTATTAAATTTTGAGAAAATAAATTGTTCAAAATTATAAACAACAGTGGAGTAATTTTAAAATATTAGAAAGTATAAAATTCGAACATGTGTACTCAAATGACAAGGACTACTAGATTACCTTTCCCTGTGTGTAAATGTATAGTTTTTGAACTTTTTAAAAAGTTTATAGAACAATTGTTTATTATAAATTTGAATTTGAACAATAAACATGAGGTATTTTGAATTTTCGTTTACTCAAAGTTGCTCTGAAAGAATTTAAAATGCACGCAATGCATGACAAAACACAACAATATGTACGGTGTAGTGACTGTATAGGAAGTGCACTTTTTGAACGTATTACTCATTAAGTCCAAGTGATTCAAGCAAATAATAAATTATTATATTAGGTTTATACTTATCTATATAAATACGTACTAAGCTGGTATAGGGGCCATGTTAACAATGGGAACTTGACTGCTGTCTTCGTGTTCCTGTTTGACGACGACGTAGGAGGATGTTGAAGACGACGAAGACATTACGTTCCCAACAGGCTTACGTGACACGAACGTATTTGTGCCGATTTGTACGAAAAAAAAAAAAAAAAAAAAAAATTGGAAACCTGCACAAAAAACAACCGCTTCCAACAAAATAGTACCATGAAAATGTCGACGGGACGAATGTTATCAAGTTCGCTTAGCATCCAAGTGATAACGAATGTTTGGCGGTGTTTGTGTTCGAGCGGGAAAATTTGCGTCCTAAAACCCCTAAAAAATGAAAAAAATATTTTAAGGAAATTGATATTGACATTCAATTATAAATAATTTCCACCCAACACAATGTATCTTGAATGGTTAGTGAGATCAAATAACGTGGAAATCGCGAGTGTTATGGGTTTACTTTCACTATATATCCATTGTCTATTTATACATTTTTTATGTATCTAAGTGTATATACATAGGTATACATTTTGTTTTCCATAATTCCATCTAGATGAGTCACAATTGTAAACTTGTAAAGCATCCGGAAAAAAAATTAAATTCAATGCTGCCTGAAAATGAAAATTGGTACCTCTTCATTGTTCCATCTTCTTACAGCAAAATCAATATAAATACATTTTCTGAGGGAACACGTGAGCTTACAACAATTTGAGATAAAATTTCATCTGCGGCTAATACAAAATATTATGTACTCAATGAAATTCAAATGTATAGGAAATGATTCCCTAATAATTTTTGCTATAAGTACCGATGAACAAAATATAGACCAATTATGATTTTCAACATTTTCAGGCTCTCTGCCGTCAACAGACAGACTCGTTTAAACGTCGTTAAGTCAATTTAAAATCGTCATTTTGTACGCTGATAGACTACTTGAAAATTATCAATAATGTTCTTTAGTACAGTAAATCGTCTCATTAAGAACGTTAAATATACATTCATTACCCAGTTTATCAACGACTCAAAAGTAATAAATTTCAATTGTACGATCGTATTAAGTTTGATTTTTAGTTAAAATAATTGCCAAGACCTAATTGTTGGGCGAAAAAAGAAAAAAAAGAAAAAATTGTTATTGTGTAACTAGGCAGAGAATTTCATAAAAGCGCGGTAAAATTTACAGGCGCGCATAAACAATTTACCGATTGAAGTACGAAACAAGTATACCATCAACTATTTTAAGGTTAAATTATTATCAGAGGTTATCATTTTTTTTGATAACAGTTATCTACTATCAGCTCCCGCAATAATTTTCAAATACAATATTGGTTTCAAGTATACATTTTTATTTTTTTGTAAAGGAATTTGGTTTCGGTTTCATTATTTGCGTTCATTTTTTTATTTTACTATCTACATTGCCAAATAATATACATGAACGATACCAATATCATCACTAATGTCAATTGTTCTACGGCCACCATAACGCCATGTTCTCAAGTCTCAAAAAGAAAGTTGTATTGCAGATTTTGCTTGATAGACCTCTGGCATGAACACACATTTATTAAGTGTGTGACTGAATCTTGTGCCAAGTTTGGTGTTACTATTTGCCTTCCTTGTTTCGCTTCCGGCAATGAAGATGATGTTCACAAGAATACTGACCCATACCATGTGTTATGCAATGCAGTCAAAATTAATGACTGTTTGTGGTCGGCTCATGAAGAAATTATATTACTTGACACATTCATGGATACTATGTCATGGGAAAAAGTTGGCCAAAAATTTGGTATATCGGCGAATGAATGTGAATCCCATTACTTTAACAATTTTGTATTACATCCCAAAATTAAAGGTCTAGAATATATAAATAAAAATGCATTTAGGTTTAATAAATTCAATGAAGAAATTGAAGAAAGGACAAAATCTATTAATAATTTATTGGATTCAGAAGGTATTTATTTATTTAAAATATTTTTTCAACCAATTTACTTAGCAGAAATTAACTAATGTTACTTTTTCTTTTTAGAATCATATCATCAATATGAATTAGCTATTCGTTTAGCTGGTTTCCAACCAGCACGTGGAGAATTTGAAGAAGAATATGATGATCAAGCTGAATGCATTTTACAATTATTAAATGACCCAGATTGGGTGGATATAACTACAAAAAATAGTTTAAAATCAAATGTATTTTATCAAAATCTAGATGTAACTATATTTGATATTTATAATGAAAGGCTGAAAGAACGATATAGAAGAAGACAAATTGTTAAAGACTATGGACTTGTTGCATTAAATAAGCATCAATTATGGATTAAGTCCATGGAGGTGAGACAATAATATTATTAATTTAAGATTTTCTTTCAATATACATATTATATTTTTCATGTTTTACTTTTAGATTACATTGGGCCCAGAAATGATACAAAAATTAATTCGTTATTTACACGTGCTTAAACCATTAGCATTTGATTTTCTTGTAACTAATCTAAAGCAAGAACATGAATTATTAGCTAAAATGCATAAACTAATTGAATATCGTAAAAATGGTCTAACAAAGATTGCTCAGATAAATATTTATAAAGAATTATGTACCAAACGAGAAGAATATTTAAAAAATAGGCCATTAGGTTCAACAACACTAAGATTAATAGAGAATAAAAAGCCTCGCATTAATGTTTATAATCTACCAGGATATCAGAAATTGGATGATAATGAAAGGGAATTATGTGCCCTGATTAAAATGTTACCAGAATCATATTTAAAATTTAAAGAACTACTTGTACACGAATGTGAAAAATTAAAAGGTATAAATTTAAAAACTGCGAGGAAGTTGGTTAAAATTGATGTTAATAAAACAAGGAAAATTTATAATTTATTGATAAGTAAAAATATTATATGGGAATATCCCCAGAACTGATATTATTATTTTGTATTTTTTTTAAATAATTTAATAAAACAGTTTATAAATAATAAAAAAAAACATACATTTCAGGAATATAATATATTCACTTCTTTTAAAAGTCTATTAAAAATACATTTTTCAACAAATATATAATTCATACATTTTATCAATTAATTTAATAACAATATGTTCAATTTTATTGAACATATCTATTTTAATCTCTACTAGCTCTACTAAAAACAATATTTGTATTTGATATAATATACAACATATGTTAAGAAAAATTTGGGAATATATTATTTAAAAATTATTTGTTTTGATAAATTGATATAATTAATTGTATTTCTTGATGTAATACTTACATTTAAATTTGTGAAAAATAAATATGAGCTATACCTAGTGATGTAAAGATGTATAAAACTGTATAAAATTATTTTGTACAATGATATTAAAATAGGTAATAGTTGAATTTAATTATTAATACTTAATAATTATATAGAATTTATAATTTTTCTATAAAATTACTAAAACGTATAACTTGTTCAGTGTTAACTGAATCTGTAAATTGCATAATTAAAAAAAAAAAAGGAGTTTTTAATGTAATACTGTATAAAATGTGTATAATACAAAAATAAATTGTACTTTTGTTAAATTTATACACTTTTATTACAATATTAAACAGAATTAAATCAAAAATAAAATATTATTTTTGTATCACTAACTATACCTGTTATTATTATTTTTTTTTTTAATAGAGGCATAATTACCTACCAATATATATATATATATATATATATATATATATGTGACCTTTATACCCCTTTTAAATTAATTACCTATCCTATTATAATGCTTATGTTTTGTTGCAATAATAATGTTTTAAATATTTAAATAAGTGTAACGATGGTAGTGATCATTGCCTAGCAACCATTATTTATGAATCTAGCCATGCATAAATTAATAGTAATTACACATATAGACATCAATAATACATATAGTAGGTACCTACAGCAAATTTTGCTTATGACCAAGTGGGTGTTTGGTCGTTGTTCATGTCCAATAGTCGTTATTTTTAAATTAGCCTTTTTACTCGCAGGTTTTTATTTTAGCTCTACAAAACATTCAGGTTCAAAATTGAGTTGCACAAAGTATTTTTATGCCTTTAATAAAAATTAATTAAGTTCTGTTCAAATACATTTTTAAACTAAAATTTAACCTATCCCCATGGTTTGTTTAACAACGACCTTAAAGATATTTATACTTTTTATAATACAATCTTGAAAGAACAATTAATTTTATACATTTGTCTTAACTAGAATATTGTTTGATGACACATATTAATATGATTTATCTCATTTTTTTTTTTTAATTTTCATTAAATGTTTAATATTTACATAAGAGTTAAATTTTCTAAAAACTATAATAAATCTTATTAAAAAACTGATATTTAATCTAATGTGAAGGCAGAGTGGTTTTTAAGAGAGATCATCCTCTGTCCCTCCTAAAAACAAAAATTTCACCATCAGCCTTCTTAAAAATAGTGAAATAGTTTTTAAAAGTTGAAATTACGCCAGGTTTTTACTATATATGTACATTGGCATAACTATGAGAGGGAGCAATGAGCGTTGGTCTATTTAACGACCTTAACAATATTAAAATTTAACACACCTTCAAAATAAGTTTTATTTATAATAAACATAAACATTTTTTTTTAGCCTATAGCCTATGAGTATATTTTTTAAAATATATATATGGTACAGCCCTTTATTTTAATGTCTATAGTAGTTCTCAATATTATTATATAATACGAATGTATACGTATACTCATATGTTTAAATTTCATCTATAAAATTCACTCCAAGTTATGACAGTGGGGACAAATAATCAATAATTAATAGGTAATTGGCATATTTGTTAAGTGAAAGCTTCAGAAAATGTTCTCTCTATAATCTAAAGAAGATATTTATAATCTATGACCTATGTAAAAGATAACCATACATATTAACGATACATCAGAAATATGACCGAAAATTATATTTTAAATATATACTGTTTTGTCAATTTTCAACGGCAAACACTCAGTTGTATATTCCAAATAATAATTACTTGTTTAAACTGAAGAACTGAGTGTAGTTTGTATAAATGGTTATTGATTAACATTTGTTTTATATTCTATTAAATATTATTGTGTAAAAAAACTTTTGACAATCAATTATTATTATTGTTGACACAACTCGGACCTAAAGCTAACAAACACTATTTGTGTCAATAATTTTTTTTTTTTTTATGGACTCAATTTTCAATGTTTTAAACATGTAAAACAAGAAATAGTATAAAATTTTCCCATGTTGCACTGTTCTTGTATTGTTAATTTTTTTTTTTTTTTATATAAATAAGGACAAAAAAATAATAATAATAAATACAAATTTTAGAAGCAGCCATACATAAACATAGACAGAATATTAATTATAGCTTCTTTGCATTACAATCTAACAAGTTTAAAACAATGTTATTGTACAGTGTTTTAAACAAAATGTTTACATATGCCATTCTCTATTATTTATAAATAAGCAATTTTTTATTCAACTTCACAATTTATTTTTCACACTTCAATAGTTCAATATCAACATATTTCATAACACAAATAACAAAATAAAGATAAAAAGTCATAAATAAAATAAAATATAATAACAATGATATATTAAAAACGATACAATAAAATAATAAGATATATTCTTAATATTATATATTAAAAAATATCTGTAATAAATTGGTTGTGCCTACAATAACGAATAAAACAAATTAGCAACAGTATAATATTAACAATTTTAGGAAAAACAAAATTTGTAAAAAATAATAAAACGATTTAAGTAAATAAATGTACAAAATATTTTTGTATACATACAATACTTATTAAAGTGATCATAATAACAACAATAAAAATAAAATAATTCATTTTAATTTTGTTGATCTGCATTTATTTTTATATTTATTATGTGTCAAATTTTAGTTCCAAAAGCAAATGCTCGAAATAAAATTATTCCAATTCTTCTGCGTTTACTTTTGAAACAATTAAATAAATTTAAAAAAAAATTCAATATTATTATAACCATTTATAAAGGTTTAATCCATTGTTTGATATATATCTAAATCAGTCCCCGCATATATAAATAGTTATATTTGCATACACCAGTAGTAAATAAAAATGTTTTTTTATTTTTTTATTGTACTTATTTAAATCAGTTCTTTGGTTTCTGTTCACTGGGGTTGTTGCCGAACACTTTAAGTTCATTTCTCAATACTTTGCCAGATGGATTACGTGGGATCATGTCCAAGAACCTAACACCGCCAGCTAATTTTTTGTATGCTACCACGTTCTTTGCGACATGGTTCATTATGGTCTTTTCATCAATTCTAGCACCCGGTCGTTTTACAATGAAAGCCCTTGGTATTTCTCCCGAAAGCACGTCCGGGATACCTACTACGGCCACATCAGCGACTTCTTTCAATTCTGAAATCAAATTTTCCAACTCGGTTGGAGAAACCTATAAATAAAAAAAAAAATATGTAATTTTATAATTTGTTTGCATAAACAAATTGTTACAAACTAGGTATATCGCATACGGCAGTTTGTCATAAATATGTCTACAATATGTTCGAAAGTACATATCGCGCGCATGCATAGTTAAGTACTATATGTATGTTGTGTTATTAGCTTAATTTAAATGTATTTTTTTACATTTTTTTTTTTTTTTATTATTAAAATGGGATTTATAATCTATACCACTGAGGCACAATAAGTAAATGAGATACAGATATTTGTATGTCATTTACTTATTGTCCATTTTTATGAACTATAAATAAATGACTAAACCAAGTCTACTAAATTATATACATTACAGGAAGAATTTGAGGAAAGCAGCCACCCCCAATTAGTGACACTTTCGTGAATTTAAATTTCTAACCGTTAAAACCCTACGACGAAGAAGAAAAATATAATTTTTAATTAGGTCAATATGGTAACATTTTTATTTAGAAAAAAAAAATTAATATTTTAATATAATTATATATTTTAATATAAATATTTTAATAAATTACACATCCGTATTCCAATGGTGTAATATACAAATAATTCCTTCAACGATTGAAAAAAATTAATTTGGCCAATTAGAATAATATTTAATATACGTATTATTGTGCGAGTTTGTGTTATAGAAAGTGATGACTACATTTTTTAATAGATCGCTAAAATACATAATAAATACCTAATTATAATAATATAGGTATTTAACACAGATAAATGTTTATCGTTTTTATTACTAATTTTATTATAATGATCATCTCATTGTATCTATAGACTAAGATATTAAATTAGGACTAGTGCAGTTGCCGAGCTTAGGCACTTTAAAATAATAATTTTTCTGTTTAAATTAGGCAATTACGATTAACAATGATTATAAATAATATTTATTCTGTTGAAAAAATTCTTTGTTATTATCAGTATTGTTTATATAAATATTCAATAGTAATTAAATCGTTTGTCTTCAATATTAAATTAAAACAAACGATATAAAATCGAATAAAACGTAAATCGGCGAGAAGGGTACAGGATCCCTTCATCAACCCACCATAAATACACCCCCGGTAATCATTTTATAGGTAGTATTTATAATTAATGGTAGTAGTTTCGGCGGATACTAAAAAAATGGAATTTATGAACAAAGTAATACGTTTTTTAAGTAGCCAAGTAAGTACGTACACCGTATACAAAACTCGAACATCTCTTCCAAAATAACACCGACGAAAGAAATTGTGTAAAAAGAACGCCAAGCTCCAAGACCAGCGACCGTGGTGGTTTTATCGAGAAATCATTGTTCGTCAACATGTAGACATTGTTTTATGATGGGTGCGCATGCGCGCTACACGCCCGCTGTGGTTTTCTTATCTATTCTCGCTGTGCTTATTTTTCAGCTATACCTCTCTTAGTTGTTTAATGTAATTATTATTAAATTTGTTTACGGTTTTTTGTTATTTCCGTGCGCGGTTCGTGTCGCTGGCGCATTATATTTTGTTGTACTCGCGCGCGCGCAATCGTACACCAATTGAAAAACCGGCCATAAGCGAAAAACGATAACACACACACACGGGACGGGAACGATTCATGTTACTGCCAATTATCCGACGACGAGGATAATGATCGAAAACGCAGAACTGGTCATGCAAATGCTCGAGATGTACCAGATGTACAAACAGCAAGTTCCTGTGGAACTAGAAGAATATCTAAGGTATGTCGCTAAAACAGGCAACACGCTGTTCCAGTGGACGTTGGTCAAGCCGTTCATACGGGAAAAAATATTAAATGTCATCGCCGAGTTCGCAGAACAGTCCTCTATTGCTGACATACCGCTGTATCCGAATGTAGATCCGTTCAACTATGAAGCCATGAAGACCGTGTTGCTGGAACGTTTCGACACGTTCAACGGACCCCCTTTCACCATACAGAGGCTCTGCGAGCTTCTATCGTGCCCAAGGAAAGAATACAGTCGTGTGGATAAGTTTATGCGTGCCGTGGAGAAAAACATATTGGTTGTAAGTACTTGTGAGTTGAGAGCAAAACGAGAAGAGACAATTGTTAACGGTGTGCCGGATCGATGGGAGAACGGAAAAGATTCAGACATCAATATGGATTTGGTTGATAAAAATAATGTTATTTCAGACGTAAAAGGTCTGAATGATAACGATAATACAACAGTCGAAAGTTTTTTAGACGAACTAGAATCAATGAAAACACCTATAATTACTAAATTAGATGAAATAAAGAACGATCATAAAGATCAGCAGGAACAAGATCATCTTGCTGCACAAGTTATTGAAGAATTGGAACCAGATATTCCAGTTGAAGAGCCCAAACACGATATTGAAGTCATAATTACCGATACACCTCAAATACATATTACAAACACTACAGAAGTTGTAGAGCAAATCAACACTAACGTTATAGAAGTTATAAACGAATCAGTAGTTGATCCACCAAAAGAGCATAATACTGAAGGAATTGATGAAATTCAACCTGTTGAAGTAAATGAACCTATAGTTGAAAAACCTATTGAAGAACTTAACATTTTATCCAACATAAATCTTGAAAATGTTGAAATAACTGAAGAACCATCAATTGCTGAAACTAATAAATTGGACCAAGAACCAGAATTAATACCAACAACAGATTCTGATCGAGTAGAAGGTTCTATTATTCATCAAACTCCAGATTCTGATAATAAAGTGGAACTGGATATAGCCACCTCACAACCTGAAATTGAGTTAGAAAAGTCAAACAAAGATGTTGAAAGAATGGATGTACAAGTTGAAGATGAAACTAAAAGTATGGAATCAGAAGTAAACTGTGATAATGTACAGGAAAAATGTACAGAGTCTACAATAAGTGAAAATGAGAAACTACAAGATGATGTTGACAAATCTGCTGTTGATATACCTCCTCCTGATGTACCTAGTGTGGAATTAATTTCTACAGAAATGGATGTAGAACTCGAGAAAATTAAAAATGACACGACTACACAAGAAACAGTCTCAGTAAATGAAGAAGAAACTAAGATAACTGAACCAGATACTGTTCTAGAAGAATCTCAAGAACAGGATGAAAACAAAATGACTGAAAGTAAATAGTCTTAGTAAATATTACACCTAAATGAATATTATGTACATTGACTGGTTAGGTTAATATTGAAATTTTAAAAATTAGGTAAAATTGATTTAAAGTTTAATGTTTGTATGTACATAATAAATTCAGAATAAGTTATGTCATTAAATGTATAAAATTATTCCAAAATATTGCTTCTTTAATTTGATAGTTAATTCAATTTTTTTTTACATATTTAATTTTAAATAAATAAAAATTTAAACAATTATTTTATATGTTTGTTTCAAAAACTTATAAACTGAATAAAATTATTTCTTACAGTACATTAGAAAAAATATATATTTTCACTACTTTAAATTAAATCTTGATATAGTTATTATTATAATGTAAGCTATAGATACTGTTAATGTCTTGCATATTTTTACCTAAAATTACACATGATTTTAATAAACTCAAATTTGGAGAACTTACACAATATACAAATAATCTTTATCTACTAGTATCTGTAAATATCCATTCCTATTATAATGTTGTTAAATGCACTATGTATTATAATACATAGTGCATACACTATGATACTTTATTTTTAATTTACGTATAAATTAAAAAATTTATTGGTTGAGACAAAAATTACATTATTGTTCTAAAATTATTTAGTTGACATTTTACTATAATACCTTATAACTACATCTTGATTAAATGTTGATGTTAGTTTATGAAAAAAAAAATAGATACTTATTAATTTAATATTCAACATGAAGACCAATCAAAATTGTATACAAATTGTCTTTATTCTTTGGCATTATACAAATATGATGAACTATTTATTATCGTACAATTTGTTTAAGTATATTATTTATAAAGACCTTGAGAGCAATATTGATTTTATACTTAATGAAGTGCGAAACAAACAAAATGGTATGGGTAAAAATGTCCATTGATTGACATTTTTTTTTATTAAAAATCAACCTACATGATATTTAATACATTGTGATTTAACCATATTGATCCTGACTGTTTACTTAAAAAAAGAAAAGAAAAAAGTATGATATAAATAATGCAAATTTAATTTAGCATAGATATGTCATATAAACCAGTTTTATCACTGCAAGTTGTGTGTTTATTTAAATTTAATAGCAATAGTATTAATTCATCCAACTCTAGATCTTAATTGGTAGGTAAATTCAGAAAATTAATTAAATAATAAAACTACTAATTTATGTTAGTACAGTAGTGTAATGTATAATTTTTTCATTTTTATCATTCATTTTAATTAAAAATAACACATTTCATATACCTTGACCCAAAAAACCTATGATTCTTTTTAAATTATATTATTAAATACAATTGATGTGGCCATTATAGACACAACAAATTTGCTTCAACTTTAATTAATTATGGTCAGGTAATCACTGAAGTGATTAAAAGAATAATAATAGATAATTCAAAAGTTGTCTCAAAAAGAAATTGCTAAGTTATTTATTAACATACACTTAAATATCAATGGGATGAAAACAGAATAAGATAAAACATTCCTAAATAAAACAACCACTACTTCGATTATTAAAATGTAGATATTTACATAGTAAATTAGTACCAACTGCAATTGTAAGTGACATATGGTTTTAAAAATTACATCGATGAGAAATAAAATTTGAATAACAAGTATTTATATTGCATTAACACAATAATCACTTGTAATCTTAAAGTGATTTAACCTATGACATGTAAAAAATATAAACCGAATAATTAATTGTCGACCATATAAATCATTATTTGACCCGGAAATAATAGATAATCCTTTTTGATAAAATAGCCAGTAATGCAGGGAACTATAATTATATCCTGTGCTAAATCTGCACATGGCAATTAATTCAAGATCAAATTAGCAGAAAATTATTTTATCTATAATACATATTATCATCATACACTAAGCGATCATTTAAGGACTTATCTTAACTTGACCTAATAAATATTTTTAAACAAATATTGATAGAAAAAATAATGTCATTGTGCCAACTATTTTTAACAACACTGGTATATAAATGATTAGCTTGGTCTTAAACTAAGATAGATTGTTAACTAATTGTTAATTTTTATCTGTAAATGTTATTGTTGTATGAATAATAACAATAATAGTACGTGTTTGAATATTCACAACACACTATTTCAACAAAATTCTTTTTTATTTGGTAGTGTCAGTAAAGTTTAAGGTATCTTCGTCTACAATTTCTTATAAAATTTCTTTAATTATTTATTGATACCTATATATATTTTGTGGTAAGAAATCCAAAAAGTTGATTTTCTTGCTATTGGACAAAATATAATTTTTAATTTAAATTATTTGTGTTTAAAAATGAACTATAGTTGTCAATTAAATCATATTAATTATTATTACTTGTATCAAATTTTAAAGGATTACATTTGAACAAATTGGAAGTGCTTATTTATATACATTACACATAGGTATATTATTGGCTTAGGGGTTGCCAGTTATGTAGTTGATATTATGTTTAAGTACTCTAAGTAAAAGATAATTTAAATTATTATCCTTATAGAAAAAATAATCTATCAAAAATTAAATTGAAAAATATATTTTTAATTATTATACCTATAGAAATGACTATTACCAAAATAATAGTTTTTTAAATTTTTTTAATGTTATTCTTACATATTCAAATGTATTTATTAAACTTAATGTGTAAAATACCACTTACTTGATTTCCTTTAACTTTAATCAATTCTTTAGTCCTATCAACGATAAAGAAATATTCATCCTCGTCATAGTAAGCAACATCACCTGTGTGTAACCAACCGTCTTCGTCCACAGTTTCTTTGGTCGCTTTCTCGTTATTAAGATATCCTGCCATTACCTGCAATAAAATAAATCTTTAAGTGTGACAGTTTTATAACAAATATATCAGTACAAAATTTTTTATACCTGAGGCCCTTTAATCAAAAGTTCTCCAGATTTATGGGGACCCAAATCATTGCCATCAATTAAACTGATTATTCTAGCTTGAGTACTTTGTACAAGTTGCCCAGTACTACCTGTTTTTTTCTCGGGCAAAGAAACTCTTGTATATAAAGATACAGGAGAAGATTCAGTCATTCCATAACCTAAAAACGGTGAAAGATTAGAAGAAAAAAAAAATCCATGATGTAAAAAACAATCCTTTCTAGAATTTTTCAGATCCAATACCTATAGCAAAATTATTATTATTTCACGCCCCTTATCCCTTTCAATAATTATTTTTAAATTTCCCAACAAAAATATCACTGGTACATTTTTATTCCAAATAATAAATACTTATGTAAAATTGATGATTGTAAGTTGTAAGTCCATAAATTATCATTAAAAATTACTTAATACTAAAATAAAATAATTGTTGAGTGTATCAGCACCCCCTCCAAATATCTAAAACACTTGTTAATAATCTATATTTTCTTTTAAAATACATTATTTAGTTATAAGATAAATACATTTTATAAATGAACCAAATTGTAAAGCTACACTGTTCATATTATTTAAGTAACAAAAATCTAACCTTGTCTTATTCTAATGTCTTTTTGAGCTTTATGAAGAAAACTGTCAATCAGGGCTTTTGACGCAGGTGCAGCACCACAAGTGATTTCTTTGATTGAGCTTAAGTGTTCTGGTTTTACGGATGGATGAGAAGCTAGGAACAACAACAATGAAGGCACCACGAATAGAAAAGTTGGCTAAATCATAATTATTTTCATAATAGAATTTAAATATTTAAATTATTTCTTAGTTTTGAAGTAAATCCGTGGGTTAAATTACGCACCTTAAATTTAAGTACACATTCTATATACGATTCAGGAGTAAATTTTGGTATGGTAACCATATGAAGACCATGAGCTAAAACTCCATTTAATATTCCATTAAAACCATAAATATGAAAGAATGGTAAAACACTCAAAATTTTCTCTTGGTACGTGTCTGAAAATATAGCACAAGCAATTAGGTCGGGTCTTTTTAATACCAACAATTGTAAACATTGTATTCTAATTAAAACGGGTATAATTACCGGTTGTTGGCATGTAACTAATGATTTCTTTGTGTATACACTGTTCCAAATTTATAGCACAATTTCGGTGAGTTAACATGACACCTTTTGGAAGCCCTGTTGTGCCACTAGAGTAAGGTAATAAGGCCACTTCGTCAGGATAAGATTTCGGTAGTGGTCCAGGCGCTTGTCCGGAAATTATTGTTTTGAAATCGTATATATGATCTTTTTCGTTCGCCACTTCTTCGCCGCCAAATACTATGGTGCCCGTGTAATTGTTTAGGCTAGGGGACACTTCTTGAATTATAGGAAGTAATAACGAGATTGTCATGCAGAGTTTTACTCCGGCGTTCTCGAACTGTCGTTTTACTTCCACTAAAACAAAAATAAAGAACGGTTAAATTGGACAACATTATAACTAAAACTTGCGGGAATAGGTACCTATTAACCTGTACAAATAATAGACACAATATCTTACTGGCAGTGTAAAGAGGATTGACGAAGGTTACGGCAAGCCCTGCTTCAAGAGCCCCGTGGATGGCAAAAACGTATTCCGGTATATTTGGTAATAACAGTCCCACTACGTCGCCTTTTTTCAAACCTAGTTTCGAAATAAGTGTACTGGCGAATAATCTGCAAATCATGCGACCTTCGCCGTACGTATATGTCCTGCCACTACTGCCGCATGTCTAAAAATAAAAGTGTTTTGTATTTAAATAAAACATATTTTTTTAAACGGTTAAGTGAACGCCGTCGAATTCACACGTTCATCCGTTGCCCTATTTTTCTCGCACACAAGAGTAATGGAGAATTTGGTTTTTGTACTTATACAGTATATAGCGTGTGAGTTCTGGATTAACATTAGGGGTTGACGCCTACGAGGAACACTCTAAATTGACACATAACAACATATTTTGAGCGAATCATTATATCTAAATGTTAACCCAAAACACAGTTCACTACGTTATTGAATATTGAAAGTAACTATACTAATACGGAAGTCAACTTTGCTACGATCGGATTAGTAATTCTCATAAAATTTTTTTTTTCAACGGAAAGTGATGACAACCGTGTCGTATGGAATGTTACCCAAAGAGTACTCTTCGGTGTAACCACGGTTTGAATACTGCCATACGTATTAGAGTATAATGAGTATAATGACAGTTATGAAAACAAGTGAATTTCTAATCAGTGATCACTATTCTGTTAATATATGCAAAACGATGCATTTTTGATTTTATGGGAATATAATTTGTTCGGCACATTGAAAATATATGAAAATTTAACACGAAAAGTTGTTCTTAGTGGTAAAACAGAAAAAAGTTGACGTAATGTAGTTAATTATCATTCTTTTTATAATTGTTTAAAATGTAAATTTTGACGGAAATCGTAAAAATCACGACATTTCCAAACACGATTAATCGAATTTCGCTCAGAATCGTTTTACGTTTTTCGCAATAATATATTTTTTTTAAGTTTGTATTATTATGTTAAATACAAGACAAAATATAATAGTCCGATAATATATTATTTATTGTTCACGATTGACATTTGTATTTGTGTTCTATATACACAACAATACACATATCTATAAATATTTGGCCACAAAAATAAAATGGAACCTAATAGAAAGTATTTCATTGAATCATTTTATAAGCTGATTTCGCTGGTCATGAACTATTTTATGTCTATAAATTCACGTGAAATCTACCTAATAGGCCTGAAAATGCCACGTCACCTTATATAAAAGTATTTGTGTTCACCCGATTTTTATTGTATAAAAAAAAATTAAAATAAAATGGAATAAGATTATTTTTTATATTATATTTGAATTTTACGGTGTAAACAACTAAGGTTGTCATACTTCGTGCACTTAGATTAGTTACAATTTCGAGAACATTTCAGCTAAATATTCTTATTATACTCTTACTATTTTATCGTTTTTTTTTTTTTAAATATATATATATATATAATTTAGACGTTTGAAACCAATTTATTTCGCCTATAATGTACAAATTTGTCATCAATATTCACTAAATATTATATTAAAAACTTAATTGATTAAATTTATAATATTATTTGCTACGGACAATTTCGAAATAATAAGTTTGTAATATCGTAAATCACGGTATAGATTGGATTAGTACGTGAGGTAGGTACGTACATATTATAATGTACAGTAGGTGGTAATCGACAAGAAAACGCATGTTTTCCAAACGGCAATCGTTTATCGAATTGAGTATTTACTATTTATCACTTATAGTTGTACAGTAATTTCATATAGTATGAGTAATTAAATGGTAAACGTTTATGAAAATGAATAATTTATTATTACATGGCGGTTTATGATTAATTTTTAATAGGTAGGTATACACTAAGCCCGAAGTGCTAACTATATGGGTAAAGTTGGTAACACCAGGCAATATCGATTCCCTTTGTTCCTAAACATTGTTATGATAATTAAAAAATAAATTAGTTTGTTCGGTTCAGGAGCTTTTCTGTTTTGGATTTGTCACAGAGTCATAAGTCAGTATTTTATCTTTTGTTTTGTTTTGTTTTTTTTTTTTAATTAAAAAATCAATAATTATATTTGAATAAAAACATTTCGGAGTGGACTGTAGACTTCGGGATTAAAATTTCAAAGCTATTTCAATACTGATTGTATTTTTTTCTCGCCGATTTATCAATTTTTACATGCCTTACATGTACCATTATGTATTCGATTCCCTATATTATATTCAATCAATAATATAATCGAATAAAAAGTTGTTTTGAAATTCACTGCCACTTGTTTGAATTAGTTTAGTTCTTAATTTCCAAAAGTCTGATTTGATAATGCGTAAAAGAAAAAAAAAACTAAAATTAAATTGCGATCATCGATCGAACTGACGGGCGGAATATTAGACTAAAATATAAATTGCTATATGCTGCAGCGTATGTGTAAGGCAAAGAAAGAAAATATCCATTTCGAATTTAAATACTAATTATATATTAAATGACTTAGAATTTAATATTTTAAATAAACAAAGGTATTAAAATGTTATGATTTGTGTTAACGGTTGTTTTTTGACGGAAAATATAATGAATATAAACAAGTGCAACTGAAACATATAGCACGACTGAAAATGGCAGTCAGCAAAAAAAGGAAAGAGTTGGGCAATTGACGATTTCAGTTTTTGAACTTTCTTTTAATATCTCTAACGATTATCATTGCTACATAAACAAATATTAGATAGCAAATAATGGCCTTAATAATCCTCTTATTGAATATTCTACCTAAGACTGGGCTGCGTCTATCCCACCCTACAAAATTGTACACATAAGTTCTATCTAATTTGCTCATTAAGCAATTTTTGTTTTGTTTTTATTGTGTTTTCAGATTGTAAATAAAATTTATATAAAAAAAAAAAAAATCTCAAATCCTATTATAATACAGTTATCTCATGACCCTGTTATACATCGTTATATTGGTATATATAAACATATTATTGAAACGAATATTATTAAGGTTAAAACAAATAGAGTAATAGATAGTGTAATTAGCGTGTAACATCAACAAAATAAAAAATAAAAGAAATTGGACTTTAATCAGCGCGTATTCGTACGTGATAAATAATAATTTGGCAACCGATAAATAAGAAAAAAAAAAATGACGTATTATTTTATAATAAGCTAATTTGGGGTGATGCGGTTTGTCGGGCAACGGCGGGCGATGATTGAAGTATATACTTAGAGTTTAGTTGCAAAATATTTCGACTACCAAAGGCTATAACAATATGGCAGATAATATAATAATATGTGTCTATACGCTATAGCAACGCACGAATACGGAATAAAATACACAAGGTCGAGGTTTTCTAATATTATCTAACTATGTCAATGTATTGAAAGTGACGGCCACTTGTTATTTGTTAGTCAGCTATACGTAATCGCAGGGTATTTTCATCGCAACAATTATTTTAATTTCCAAAACCCGGAAATCGCCATCTACAATAACGCGGTGCCTATACGTATACACGTTTAGTTGCCAATTTATTTTTGTAACGCCCTAATTACGTAAAATCTTTTAATGGTGATTTAATCGGGTAGATAATGATTTTCAAAAAAACGTATATATATACCTAGGTAGTGTAAATAGTGGAATTATTATTATAAAAATAATGTAATTTATTTGCAGGTTGTCCGTCGCGTTATAATATAGTATCGAATTCTGTCAGCACATAATATATAGGTATATACGATTTAATTTGAATAGCAGTAAATATAACATATAATTCATATTCATTTAAAATGATTTGTATATTTTTCGTTATTTTAATACTGTGCACGGGGGCTATGTAAGCATTCTGTGATGTATACAAATATATTAAAAACTTGGCAAATGTAATATTATTACTGACTTAGCTATGAGTATAATGTTATATAGGTAGGTATAGAGATTCTTATAACTCACGAGACACCCATTATCTCGGAAATTATTAACTTATTTCGGATTTTATATTTTGTATTAGCGTTTGAAGTGCGAATTTCGATGAAAATCGTAAACATTACGGCATTTCAAAACATGATTAATCGAACTCCGCTCAGAATGGTTTTTGTTAACAACGATTTATCGTTGCGTACAAATATAAATTGAATTCACATCTATATCCTAGCTTTCCGACTTCTCATCTACAACAGTGGTCCACCCACGGTGCATAAAATCGTACATATGTCACGGTGCGTATGTCTGTCTTTTTTGCTTTTCTTTTTTTTTTTTACAAACAGTGAAGCACTAAAATACTAAATCGGTTAAAAAAATGTAATACACGCTTTTCGCTAATGGAAAATTTTGTTAGGCTTTAAAAACATTGATCAACAAACTTTAAAACAACTTTTATTCTAAGGAATCAAAAAAGTGTATTAGTTTAATAAATTATAGCCGATTCGTATACAATTAAAAAAAATTGCTATCTGAACTTATATATAATCAGTAAGTATAATTGTATATAGGTGTTAGGTAAATTATTCGAATAGTTTATAGTTACTACAAACTAATATCCAATGTTATAATTTATTTTACCGAGGTACGCTTTTGACTACTATTGTTTCTTAGTTTACTTATCTTTAGTCGCTCATAAAAAATATACTTAATAATAAATTGCTTATTCGCCGATTACAATAATACCATGCAAACACATATATACGTATAATAGGTACCATAACAAAATGTCAATGTGAATAAGTATTATAAAATGCGTAGTCTATACAGATAACGTTCACGAGTAGAATATAATGAAAAATATAATACTAATATAATACTTGAATATAATTATTTTTTCAAATACATATACGTATATGAAATATAGATATTATAAATTGATATAACCAGGTGCAACGACAATTTGTCAGATTAGTAAAATAATAGTATTTTGGTTGGTTCACATAAATAGTGTGTGTTTACAAAAAGGTTATTGTCTCGTTAAAAAGATGATTTTGTACGTCAGTTGTTTGTGCAATAAAACATACGAGAGTATAAGTAGTAATATTACATAGTCGAGTATTTGTTTTTGTTGTTTTTTTTTAGAACACTCCCTAGTCGGACTTCATACTATCACTGTAATATTGTTTTACGTACATTAATTTATTATACTACAATTCAACGATTCAAATGAAATAAAACATATTATTATTATTTATGTACCCAAAGTTCAAAATCAATTCAAAACAAACAATTAAATACAATATTGAGAATATATTGTACTCGCTAGATATTTATCGAACCATCTAGCTATATTATAGGTATGTCTATTTGGTATAAAAATTTGTGTCTATTTGTAATGTATATTCAGATGGACTTCAATCATAGCTTGATACGAGTTGTATCAAGTTGTATAAAATTATTACATAGGTAATTTGTTTGAACATTAGAAATAAGTGAACATCGCAAATGATGACTAACCCACACACTTTTTAGATTTTTCTTGATCGATTAAAAGCTTGCAAAAAACTAAAAGCGCGTTATAAAATCGAACAGGGAAAAAAATAATAATAATTTTTATCGTATTGTAATAGTTCTACTTAGGAAAACAATTGAACTTTTAGAAAAATTGCGAATTTTATATCCGTATAATTGCAGATAATATAGGTATAGAAATGCTAAAAAAATTAAAACGATTATAATATAAATTGTATATTTATCAAAGAGCAATAATTAAAGGGTCGGCGGTATTCATTAATTTTAGCTCGGTGTTAATAATTTAAAAACTATACAAATTACAAATTAATACAACTACTATACCCATAGCATATAATATAATAATATACCCGGTACTACTTTGACATATATACATATGGAATACTCGATTTATTTTCATTTATTAAGCAATGGTTTTTAATTGATAATATAATTCGGATTCAAATGATCAAGTGTACAAATTTCGAATATTCCAATACTTGTATTAATAACATAATATACAGATGCTATTATTATTAATTTCGATTAATAACTGAAAATAAGTATTGTTTACTACCTAATTAAACTAACTAAATTCTAGAGTTTTCTGGGAATTTACAATTTAAAATTGTATAAGTATTTACCTAGATATTAAGTAAGTATTTACGAAACTTGCAATTATAAAGGTTCTCGATTTTTAAAAACAACTTGATAAGAGAATACCGTTTGGTTATATAATAAATAAGTGGGTATAATTTAAATCAACGGAGACATCGGAATTTCAATTTTAATGATATACAGTAAGGAAATTAATCGTTTAAACCTATATATCTACACGTTTGTTACCTAACTGAATTTATTGTGATTTTTCGTTAACAAAGTTTTATGTCTTCAATTCCCTAATTGTACAATTCCGACATACGCATAATGTATATTATCTCAATAAATAATTCCACATAAAGTCGAATAAAAAATTGTAAATAAATAGTAGGTAATTGTGTAACTTCAATGTCCATCAAATTTTAACATATCAAAAAAACACCGAAATAAAAGTCTAACGATACTCGTCTAAATCGGAAGCACGTGCCCCAAGCGCCCCGCTAGGAATTGTGTTATAAACAAAACGATTAATATTTAAAAACCTCTTTTGAAGTTGTGAACCGGGAATTTAGTATAGGTATAAAATCATAATTATTATATAATGGACGAATATTATCTTGATGCCGGCTAGGTTTTTCGACAAAAAAAATAAAGGAATTGAAGATTAGTTAGAAATAAATCGAATCATAATAAACTGACAACGATCGTCGTCTGATGCGACACGCGACGTTAGCGCTATATGCTACTTGTACATTTAATATTATTGTTTACAAACTGTTGACAAGTGTATTTGTAATATTATTTCTATTTTATTATTATTTTTTTTTTTTTGTGTCAATTAAGAACGAACGAGAGATTGCATATCGGTTTTCAGTGGCGTAGACAAGAATTTGTATTGGGGGGGGGATATATATTCATTATTTCTAAGATAAGCCACAGGGTAGTACCTCCATATCAGACAAATGACCTAATTTTAATACAATAAAAATTATTTTTTAAATATTATTTCATTTATTCTACAAAATAATTTCTATAATTGTTTAGGCCGGCTGTAAGTGACCATAAGCTTTGTACTACCAGCTAGTATAAGGTCTATGATAGTAACTAGGGAGTTCTCCAATAGACTAATAAGGATGTTAGCTATCGGTTGGCAATATAGCATTCCCGTTCTTATCAGTGTGTCGGATAATTAAATAACGTTCCGGATCATGTTATCATATCAAATTGAAAACAAAATCATCTTTTCTTATAACCTTCGGATTAATAATAAAAATAAAAAAAGTCATGGGGAGGGATTCATCCCCTATATCCCCCCCGTATCTACGCTCATGTCGGTTTTACGTAATAATTGTTCATATTTATTATTATATTATAATGTTATCTAGTTTCGTATAAAGTACACTTCATAATCATAAACTTATAATCTTATACTTGGAAAAAATAAATTTTTTTTTTAAATGTTTAATATTAACTATTTATATGATTTTTGTATTTCTTATTAAGTATTTAGCGGTCGTTATTTAAATGTAAGTAATATAAATACGTATTTAAACAATGCAAATTGAAACGCGGCGTATGATCCGTGTCCGTAATCGAGCGACTATTTTCGTATAGATATATAGTATTTATTTTTAATTATTTTACAATGATTTTGAGTACACTCTATTAACCTATTTTAGGAAATATTATTTTTATTTAAAATGTTACTTTACTGTTTACTCGTTCCCAAGTCATTTTACGTTTTTTTTTTTTCAACGCGAATAAGACTACTAAAACACCTATATCGTTTTATATATCAAATATAAAACAAATTGGTTTTATTTTTATTGAATTATTTGTCATACAGTTGTTACGATTTAATTTAATTTTAGAATTATAATTCGGACTTTAATAACTGGATGTAATATTGTCAGTAATTATATTTATTGTAATTAATAATTAAAGGATTATTTGAAAAAACCGTATATTTACATTTTTTTACATTCATAATGTCAAAACATAATTATTAATTTAAAAAATAAAATAAATATTATAAATTTGAAGAGCGTATCAACCAAGGGTTACAATATTTGGCCGAAATGTTCTACTATTTCCATATGGGTATATTATCAAATTCTATTTATAATCCAAATTTTAAAAGAAAAAAAAATAGTGGGTTTATTAAGTAGGTTAGGTTAGGTTAGGTTAGATTCCGAATAGATACATTTACATGTTGACTTCGAATAGGTACCTATACACCAATACGCTTATATTACAAATTTAATTCGAATAACGCAAAAGTTTTATAACGTTTTAAATCGAAAAATAACGTAAAACGAAATATATATTTTTTTTCAATTTCAAGGTCTGAACGCAACGATAATATAATATTTTATAATAATGCGACCTTAAGTTTAAACGTATTTGGTTTCAATTTTGTTTTGATCTCGCTCTAATAATCACGATTATTATTATTATTTTCAAGTAGATATC
The DNA here is from genome assembly GCA_956483605.1 of Tuberolachnus salignus. Taxonomy (NCBI): domain Eukaryota; kingdom Metazoa; phylum Arthropoda; class Insecta; order Hemiptera; family Aphididae; genus Tuberolachnus; species Tuberolachnus salignus. The sequence goes on along the minus strand of OY101434.1, from coordinate 27,180,619 downwards.
TAATAAATATTTGTTTTTAACAGAGTGCATGAACCGTTATAATGATGGCATTTAGTTATTAATGATTTTCGCGATGTTATGTATATATATATATATATATATATATATTATACTAGCTGTAATAATAATAATTTACAAAAATGTGAATTACTCTAATAGGCCGATATATCGTTTTAATCGACGTTATAATTATTAATTAATTATTATTATTAATTGCTACTTTTTATGCGTAATAAAACATTTTTTTTAAAAAACCCCATGCATTAAAAATAACCATTCGTAGACTATTTTAAATGCGCTAGGAATATATATCTAATTATTAACGTTTATGACGTGTTAACATGTTTTACAACGAACTAGGTAGGTACACATGTACGAAAATAGCGTAGTTGTAATTTTGTCTATGTATAATAATTCTTGATTGTTGTTCACATCACGTTATATGAATATAAAAATAAAAAACGAGCAGTACGTATATATCGAATGTCCATTGTAAACGCGTTTAAAATGAATATCGGAAAAAAATATACGATACATCGTATAAGGTATTGTTGCCACTTAACGACATAACGGATTCCTAACAGTATATTTTGTCAGAAATTCCAAGTGAACACAAATTCTGTATTATTTTTTAGGCAAAGCGATTTTTAATTGCGTTATCAGTATTGGAAAAGATTAAAGACAAACACATAATACGGTTACAACCGGACGCGGATCAAGAAATCACAAATGGGGGAGGGCTCTAAACCAAAAAAAAAAAATAGTTTGTTTTGTTGTTATCAAAATATCGAAGAATATAATATAGTTTAACATACTAACAGGAACATTATATAACACTTAAAATACTTGGGAATCCGCAACTAGGCCAATATTTTTGGGAGTGCACAAATTGTAAATAGTTCCACCCCTCACTGTCGTCCTCAGTCTTCACACTATATTTCAATGAGTAATACAATTTCTTAACACGATTTTTCTTGAATACAAATTATATTTATTTAAAGTTTGTTTACTTTTCAAACTATTTCTTATATCCCTCTCGATATTGAATATTGATAAATTAGTGAATCTTTGTTGCAGAATACACTTGTCTCTGTAGCTAATTTTTTTTTCGGCGCATACAAGAAAAACTGCGCTCATAAGTAGCAGGACTATTGGTATGATGATACCTACCCGAATTAATTTGTGCAAGTTGGGGTGTGTTACTTTTTGAATGTTTTTTTTTTGTTTAACATTCAAAAAGTAACATTATCGAAAGTTAAATTTGTGGGTAAGCAATTTTTAAAGACCGTCTTTCAGCTTTGAGCTTTAATCTACTGCAACATTCACAACATCCTAAAAATATCCTTCGTATTATATTATACAATGTTTACATATAATAAGTACCCCTATTTTTTTCAATATACAGCATAGTAAAATATTTTTGTAATATTATTGACAATATTTACTTCGAAACAATCAAATTGTAATAGAAAAAGGCTTTTGTTTTTGGGGATGCACATTTTAAACTCTGTGGTGTACAAGTCCACTGTGCATCCCTCTGATGGCGCCAATGCGAGGACTGCGGTTTACGATCAACGACAATATTTACGAACGTCGTGCGATCTATTAATGTCCCGCCATTTGCCTATATATTTAGATAAGTACACTGTATGTATAAAAATGCTATTACAAAATAATATAATATAACCGGTAAAAAATCGGTAGCGTAAACAGCGGGATTCATTATTAGTGGTGTAAGGGGGGTGAAATTTGGAGAAAAAACTCCTCAACAAGTGTTTGGGATAATAAATGTACTCCTCTTGTTGTTCTGCTCACTGGTACGAATCAATGTGTTTTAGGCGTACAATTAAAAATACATTAAGTATACAGTACGAATATGGCGGGTTAGGTTAGGTTAGATTAGTTAGCTTACTATCATGGGTTTGTCCGACCATTTTTCCACGTCCCTCCAGATGTAATCGGGCAGCGTGCTGTCCACGGGCTTGACCGACCCGAACGGCGATTCCAGGATTTTGGATCCGGTAGACGACGCGGCATTATGGCTGGCGTCCACGCTGAACATGCGTACCGCGGCGTACGACGACGGCAGCATCGACGTGCGATGATAGTTTACCGCTGCTGTTTTGGAACACTTGCGCAGCGGGCCGTTGAAAAGACGCCGGGCGCTCTTCATCGCGCTCAATCGGTCCATTTGTTTTTAATAATAATATTTATATGTGTATACGGGGAGTTTTGTTAAACGTCAACACCGGACGATTGTTATGAACTTACGACGAAGAAAACAAAAAAAAAAAAAAAAACGTATGTTATAAAAATAATATTATCAAAAAAAAATAAACGTACAACCGAGAGTTCTCGGGATCGCTTTAACGGCGGCAGGCGAAATACTACTGAACAGTGTGACGGTGGCGAATCGTCTGCGTAAACACACGCAACACGTTGTCGGCCGTCGCCGTTCTCGTCGCCGTACATTTATACGACCGGGCGAACGGTGGGCGGCAAGTTCCGTGTGTACCCGTAGTATTTTCTACCGCGCACTCTCTCGCCCACGCCGTCGTCACCGCGGCCGTGTATGTTATACGGAGCGGTCGAATGTGCAGAGCCCGTACATTATTTTCATGAGTACGTATAACGATAAAAAAAAAAAAACGGTTTAGAAAAAATACACACGAGTATAGACGAGAATTTGCACGTTTGCACGCAACGATAAATAAAAACGATTCTGAGCAAAGTTAAATTGTTGTTTTTTCAAATGTCGTAATTTTTACGGTTTTCTTTAAAACGTACACTTTAAACGCTTATAAAACACCATTGTTACATTACCCTGAAATTTGTTCTTCGTCCCCATCGAGTATACGATTTACGATAAACATCGTGTCAAATTTTCGTGCATTTCTGTTCGGCCAAAACATCGGTTTTATTCAATTAATTCGCGAAATGCCGTGAAATTTCCATTAAAATTTTAACTTTAAACGCCTATAAAAAAAACCATTACGTTCAATTTTTATTTTGTAATTTTTTTTTTTTACTACCAAGTACAACCTATGATGGACCTCGTGTAATATTGTCAAGCATTTCATGTCGGTCAAATCAATTTTATCGACATTAAACCAAACAAAAACTAGAAAACTTAATATTACACCCACTACTTTGTTTTTATCCGTCGTCATCATCCATCATCGTACACAAAACAAAATTCAATATTTGTCGTAAAATAACAAGGGCATAACCATCGCCTAATGCGACCGCGCATAGATTTACGTGTCTTTATATTTTAATTTCGTTACAAAAAAATATATTATAATATCAATAATCACAACTAGATCCACGGATTGAGATATTAGTTCGTGACTAGATCGCAGAGACCTTGAGTATTTTAAAATGATATTGTTTATTGTGCGTAAATTATTATCATATACTCGTATTCTATTTGTAATAATAATATAAAAGTTAAACTCCAATCACAACCACTCTGTACAACAGGTAGGTATTGTTTACCTACCGATGCGATAACTGAACCAAGGGACACCGACACGTGAGTTTACGTTGCCATCGTTACACTGAAAACGCGTAACTCTATAATAGGGTGTTCGTTTCGGCGAGATAAATCTATAATCTGTTTTTCAAATGTTCTAATCATGGTTCAAGGGTACCTATGGCTATTTGTGGTGTTTACAAATAACTTGGACTCATATGTTTGCTCAATGTTTGTTTACGCAATTATTTTCCTCAATAATAATTATAATTATAACAATAATGCACCGCACGCGCTTAAATTAAATAAAAAAAAATTTTTTCTATACCTACAAACAGTTTGTAATTTCGTTACTATAAATTCTAGTTTGTTGCAATACTTGCACGACGATAATTTCTCTAGAAATTAACACGTTCGTCTAAATAAAAGTACACAACAACATATTAACACCGCAGTATAAACGAAAATATTTTATTATTTTAGTAATAAATTCGTTATTATCACACCCACTTAAATGACGTCATAAAATATAAATCCTGTATCTACTGTTCACTAATTTTTTAAATTATTTTCTGTAGGCACCGATATATATATATATATATATATATATATATTGTGATAGCTACAATACTTTTACGATAAAATATGATACACAAAACGTGCTGTTTTTACTAAGAAATTTGTAAACGTCGAATTCTTATGAATGTGCAATAACACATATTAATTGTTCGGCCCGTTATTAATAGTACTAGAAAATTAGATTTAGATGTATATAATGGCGATAATGGTGACATTACTAATATTTAATATCGATCTCGTTACTCCGAGCGATACGATGATAATGTATCGTGCAAAATGTTTGATAGGGATAAGTGTATTTTTAGACGTTTATAGAGGAGAGCGGTGGGGCCGCAACATTCGTAGAATAATTTATTATCTAAATTAAATCATCGTGAACACCCGACCTCCAAAAACGTTTTACAAATGTGTTACAAGTGTAAAATATATAACAGTATAGTTACAAATTAATTAAGAGTTAACTGGTAGTCAAGATATATTTGTTTTTCTGTAGATCGCTACAATAGATAGATAAACAAAAAAAAAAAAATGATATATTGTCGCCGAGCGACGAACAATATAATATAGACCGCGTCGTACGATAAAATATAATAATTCCAATTATTTTTTTTCCATATTTTACCCTTAGTAATTAAACACACTACAATTTCGAATAAAATATAATATAATATAAACAGTATGCGGTATAATCGTCGTAGTCGGTAAATATAATATTCCGTTTACGTAACAATTAGTAGTTATATACAGTACCCTACACATACCGACTGATAACTCCAAATGTTAGACTATTACTGGACGAACAAATATAATTTATCGAATTGCATAATAATTTCACGAAATACTGGATTAACAGCGTCTACAATCTTCCGTAGCTTTCATAACCTAACAGTTTCGATTTTCGAAAATCAAGGCTCGGAGGTCGTTAACATTAAAATAAGTGCATTATTATACAGGTACTGCTTTGTTTGCATTCAAATATAATAATATGTGATATTCCTACTACTTTCATTTTATTATAAATAAAAACAGTCAATTCGACAATTCTCAATAAACACGTGTAATGAGCTAAAAAAATATCGGTTTATCAAGTGTGTATAGTATATATATATATATATATATATATATATATATATATATATATATATATATATATAAAAAATAAAAACATTAGCAATAATAGTCATAAACGATAATAGTTTAATCTTTTAGCCTATACAATCATAGGGTTTGTTATATTATTAGGTACAGAGGTACTAAATAGAATAGAGAAATTGACGTTTGAATGTCGTTGAGACTGAGGGCAAATAAAAATAAATATTAGATATAAAGTTCTCGTATTACAAAAACAAGTAGCCGGAAAACTTAACATTTTTGATTTTCACATGAAATGGACCTTTGTTGTTTATATCTAATTTAATTACTCGAACAAATAAAAATAGTTTTAATTGTTCCCTTATACTATATCACTATTCACTTTTAACTAACTTTACATAAAATACAATACCACGTGTAATAAAAAAAATTAATTAACTTTTGAAGTTACCAGTTAAAATTGAAAATGAAAACTAATTGACTGTTAAACTGATATTATAAATTGTGTTCATTTGAATAGGTCATTAATTATAATATTTTACATATAAGTTACCTAACTGAGGTATAAAACGAAAAAAAATATACAATTTTTTGTACATATTTTTTAGCTATTGCGCCCCCTCCCAGTCTTGTTATCCGATTTAAAAACTTGGCGATTTTATTATAATCGTCAGTTGTGGCAATAGAACATTATAAAAACAAAAAGACTTCGCACCACGGGTGGGCACTGTTGTAGGCATAGGAAGTTGAGAAGGTAGGATGTATAGGAAATTTAATTTATGAATCATTGCTAACCATAACGATTCTGAGCAAAGTTCGATTAATCATGGTTTGATATGAGGTAATTTATGTCAAAATGCAAATTTTTAACATTAAGTTTATAAAAAAAAAGATTGTGGGTTAAGCTCTACTTTTTGTCGTCTTGACCATAAAGTACAACTTATATTGAACCTTGTGTACGATTTTCGTGCATTTCTGCCGGGACAAAAAAAAAAAACAGAAAATAGTATGTGCATTTTAAACAAAATAATAATAATAGTAACACGAAAAAGCAATTTAAAAAAAATGGCCATAAGTTCCCGCATATTTGTATTTATAAAGCATAAACTAAAATAATATGGACTGGCGACAGAATCAATTTCGGATTTTCTGTGACGGTTTGACGCTGCATCTGTTGGAGAACAATAACACTTGTTTAATACAATAATTATAATTTATACTGGCATTCATCAGTTCAAACATTTTATTTTCGTCATACCTTTTTAGTCGACAATCACACACATTCATTAAATACTGTTGTAAAGTTTACATACTTTGTATTTTGTTCCGATAAAAAATGTTAAGAAAAATATTCGGAAATGTGGATCATAAATGTTCAACCAATATTAAAGTAAATTCATTCGACGTCAACTCTGTCAATTTTCAGTATAAAATTTATCAATTTGTGTTGTTAATGTAAACTACTTTTTCTACGACTTAAAAACACTATGCAACCTAAGAGTTGCGCATAATCTTTGAGGCTCTCAATTATGTTCAATTTCTCAAACTTCTTCATGAAGTAATACATGCGTATGGAAATTAAGGTTCATCATAATTAAATTATGATTTTTATATTAAATTAAGTTATTGGATTGTTATTTCGAGTTTTTATCTAATATACAGCCATATTTTTAATAAATACAGAGTACAATATTAGATAGCTTTTTAACATTTATGTATTTATATTTAAAATACTCTTTTTTTTTTTTTTTTTTATTTCATCATTCAAATAATTTATAAATAAATTAACAAAAATGATAAACATACATTAAAATTACATACATAAAAATTATTTATTTTTATTAATTAATGTAAATAACAGATAAAACATCAAACTATTTACTAGATGACATTTTAGTTCGTTTCCTCATAATAGCTTTTTTCTTTTGTTGGTCTCTTTTATATTTAGCTCTCACTTCGGTCTGAATGTCTTTTTTATGATTCCTAACTCTTTCCCTCATGTCCTTTTTATCTTTTCGTTTCTTCTCCTTATAGCTGGTACGAATCATCTTCATCAATGATGAAACTTGTTCTTCGTGACCATCTCTAACCACAGCTACCCGTTGTTTTTTCAAATCTAATTTAGCAGTAACCAAAGTTTTAGGTTTATCAACATATGGCAATTGAGCTTGTAAACTCTTGGACAATTTGAGAGGCTTGAAATATTTCATAGTTCTGTGTATTGGCTGTAGAAATAAATTTGTATAAGAAAATAAAACATATAAAAATATAATAGAACTCTTACAGTATACGTAGAATCATTTTGCGGAAGTCCCTTAATGCCTTGTTCTCTTTTTAATTGTCCAGTAGTCTTCATACCACGCCAAGAATTTTTTTCATTTAAAGGTAAAAGTAATGATGTAACTGGGTTATAAAGTTTTGGAACATCAACATTATACCATGTACGACAAAACACAATATCTGAAAACAGAAATTAAAATGTACCATAATTATTTTATTTTATAGTAGCAAACCAATACATACCACTAATTTTAATCTTATCTTCAAATGTTGCTCTGAATGTACCTTCAGGTTTAGGACAAGCTTTTTTAATCTGCCCTCGAACACCAGATACGGTCTTAATTCGAGCTCCTTCAAACTTGGTCACTTCTAGTGTGGAATTGAACATGTCTTTGATGAATGCTGTTCGTTTGTAAATTTTCAATGGAGATCCAGTTAATTTTAATTTCTTAGTAACCAGAGTTGATTGGTCAGTGTCGACAACTGTCCCAGTAGCAGTTATTCTGAATCCAGCCTTATACAAAATAAAATTAAAAATCATTCCAATATAATATTGTTTATTAAATCAGAAGTTGGCGGTACGCACTATTGTATTTTATAAATAAGTAAATAAGTGGGGGGGGGAAATAATTCAACCAAAGAACTGAACAATATAATTTAATAGTTCAGTGGTATGTGACTGATTCATTATACACAATAGTATGCGAAACAAATTTGAGAACCTATACATTTCACTCACTTGCTTAGTTGATACATCTTGTACAGCTAAAAATCCTGTACCAGATTTGGTCATTGGACCCCAAAAATGTGCCATGCACATAACATGTTCAGGAGTGTACTTGAGCATTCTAAAATGTTTGATTATAATATGTGAAATGAGTAAGAACATACATAAGCAATAAAGTTGGTATAATTTGTTTTAAAAATATATCTGATCAATTATCTAAACCCATTAAAATACCTATATCGCATGTTATCTTCTTGTTTTGAAAATATTGGCAATGTTTGAAACCTTCTCCAACCCATTGATATAATTAAAGGATCTCTGTTTTTCAATATTTTACTGTACCATCTATGTTTCTTAATCCTTACCTATTTATTAAATCAAATTATTAATTAATAACTATAAAATATTATAAAAGTTTGACAATTACTTTCAAAAATCCAATATTTTCTTCTCCACTTTGAAGTCCTCCTACGATTAGTGGGTAAGATGGATCAAAATTGTTTACTAATTCACAAGGCATTGCATCTAGTTCTACTCGAACATACATTCCAGCTCTGAATCCTTCTAATTGTACACGCAGTTCATCATCCATTCCTTCAAACTGATTCTTGTTAAGTAGCGCTTGTTTAGAAGCTTCTTCCTTTAAATTATCATAATATGTACTCTGGGCACCATCTTTATCATCATACTCATCATCAAACTGCTCTTTTAATTTTTTTTTCTTTTCAATTAATTCTTCTTTGGTTAACGGCTTATTTGGTTTTTCAATGATGCTATCGTCATCAATATCAGAATCCAAATGTTGTCCTTCAACTTTTTCCCCGGTTTCTAAATCTTCAAAATCACCATAAAGTTCTTCATCATCATTTTCAAGTAGTGCTGCAGCATCTTCATTACGTTTCCATTTTCCAGTTACAAACATGTCTTTTATGCTATTACAGACCTTAACAGTTCAATCATATACAATTATTTAAGCGAATTTATAAAGAGAAATTTAGTGATATTTCATAAAAGTTCAGTGTTTAGTTTTAAACTAAACAAATATACCTATGAATTTAAAAAACAGTCTATAGGTCAAATAAAAAATGTAGACGATTTTAAACCTATCCAACTCTTTAAGACATTTTGACTTTCACTTGGAGGGTGGGAACTAACTTCGAATAAATTTAATTAATCTTACCTCTGGTAAACTCCAGTCATGACAATGTTCAACATTAAATTTAGATATATCTTCCTTATTCATATCTTCTTTTTCGTTTTGTTTTTTTAGATTCTTTAACGATGATTTTTGGAAGAGACCACCTAATTCATCATTGTCTTCATTAGGCTGGTCTTCTGTATTTTTAGGAACTTCCTCACCTATTTAAAAAAATTTTAGATTAAAAAAAATTATTTATAAGAAACAATTCTAATTTCACAATAAATATATTTACCATAAACTAATTTCCAAAGGTTAGCAACCGAATTCTGTCTATCATAATATGCGTTAGTTGCTTTTTGTGCTAAGTTTGTTTTCCAATTCAATGTGGTGTCTTCATTTGTCTCGTGTAAATAATTGTTTAAAACTTTATCAACTAAACTTATCTTTTTGTCTTCATCAACATTATTTATTTCTTCGTCACTTATATTAGCTTTAAGATCCTCGTTGTCACTTTCATCATCATCACTTGAATCTTGATCATACTCCATATTATCAGTAGAATAATTTTGTTGTTCATGTTCGTTCCAATTAATGTTACTTGATTCTTGATTGATTTTATCTAGTTTTGCTAATTCGTTTGCAATTTTTTTCCTAATTTCATTCTCTTTACCAAATGACCGTCCATAAAAACGTGATCTGTCAGTTTCATCTTTTTTATCTTCAGTTTCTTCTTCAGAATCTGACCATTCAGAATTGGAATCATCATTCTCTTCAATTGCAGAAGCAATGTCTTTAATATCATCATCTTCATCATCATCATCATCATCATGAGTATCAGATTCATCAAGATCAGAAAAGTTCATATCATCTGAACGAAACATTACTTTACGTCGATTTCGTCCATCATTTGAGTTTACATTGTTTACAAACATTGGTGTGGAAGCAGAGCCTTCATTCATATTATCACTAAAAAAAAATAATAGGTTCACAAATGTTATAATTAGGGTTAGGGACTTCAATTATTTGCATTTTTAAAAATAGCTGAGTCAAATTTAATAAAAAATACTGCTGTTGATATAAGGAATAAGTCCTAAATTTTATTTTTCATATTTTACGTTTTTATTAAAGAATATATATACAAATTATATATTGCCTTTTAGAACATATTTAGTTTTTTTTTAGAGCTAGAAGTCCCTTGTTACTTAAGCAAAAAAAAATATTAATAATAAATATACTTCTGTCCAAAATCAGTCGACACAATTGGTTTAGTATATGAAAATATTTGAACTTCACTACGATCTATTTTTTGATCTAAAGTATCTTGTGTCTCTACGATATTATTAACTAATTCGCGACCGGGAGTATTGTCTTGCGCATTGTTCATAATCTAAACATATTTCAGGTTTAAAATTATCCTTAATATGACAAATAAGAAAATAATTAACAACTCACTTTACTATAAGAATGACTTCCTCCGAGTTCAACATACACAGCATCTTTATCATATACAATTCCACCAACTCCAGAAAATGGTGCATAAACAAGACGCTCCTTGTCAACTAAACTACGTTTTTTTACTTTTTCAGGTAAAGGGCAAGGATCAGGAAGATAACACATATCAAATATAGGTGAATCTCCACAACCTAGAATATTATATTAAATCATTAGGTAGTAAAAACCAAAAGGCTAAATGAAGACTTACGAGATTTTGAATAGCCAAGACAACATTTACATTAATTCAGTATCGGAAGAGTTGAATATTTATAATGAAGTTAAGGAAAATAAGTTTAACGGCATCTTGAATGTACAGATTTTAAAAATAATATTCTTCATCAATATCTTTTAGACAATAAATAAAACTTCTTAAATATATGTCATCTATTTTAATAAAATTAATTTACTCTCAGTGTAAAAATGGTAATGTTTTCTATGTTTTCGTCATTTTAATTTCCTATTCAGTCGTGTATTTTTTTTTTTTGCTTTTGCCAGATGATAATTTATTTTAAATTGAAACCTGTCATATTTCCAGACAACCTATATAATACTCAAGGCTTTGAATGTTCTATTTTTTTTTTTCATACTTAAGGTAGCATATTAAATTGATTTATAATTTGATATAAAATTACCTGGTATATGAACACTACTCTGTTTATTCATTGGAATACCGCGAACAAATCCATACAAACTAACTCGGCGATCACATTTAATATTTTGACGAATTAATTCTGGTGGTGTAAGATCTTCCATACGATCCACTAAAATTAAATAAAATACATAATATAAAGAATATCAATTTCTAAAAAAATACATTATATTATGAGGTTAACACATCTATATTTATTTACAAGACTAGCTAGGGAAAAACAAGTAGTAATCTATATTTATAATTAATATCTTGAGACATTGGCTAATATTTATAAATATACTATATGAATTTTTTTTTGTAGTTTTGGAACAAAAGTATAAGAAACATTCACTGAACAACTTTTAAAATATGTAATTGACCGTAAGCAGTAGGTTTTTCAAAGTATTCAAATTTTAATGCTGTAAAAAATGAGAATTTTTTATTTTAAACTTCCACAAAGAAAAACAAATTTTTACATTTTTAAACAGAGCTTCACTCAGTATTATTTAAAAATATTGATGTAAACAATGTACCACTAGTATAGTAAAATACTAGAACTAAATGTTTGTGTAAAATTCGATTTTACCTTACCAAGAACATATGAATGAGAAGTCTGCCAAGTTAAAGGCCTAAATTTCATCACTGAAATAAATCTTCCTAAATTTTTTACTTCATTACGTAAATATTCTCCTCGTTGCATGCCAGAAAAATAAAATAGTTTAGCTCCTGCATAAACTTCAGTCCAAAAACGATGTTTTAGTAACTTTTTTGTTTGTTTTAGAGTTTTGGCATTTTTTAACATGTCAAGATGAGATAAGACACCCATTATCTTTGGCATTCCATGTACCTACACAAAATATATAATTATTATGCTACAAAGAATTAATAAAAAAAAATATTTACCTGACAAATATTAAGGAATTCAAATATTTCCATTTCAAATCCAAATGAAGCATCAATCATGAGAAGTACAAGATCAGCAACTTTTGCCAGATCAATCATACTATTTATATCATTATTGCATTCAATTAGTGTAATACGTCGCTTTTTACCAGATACTATTGTGACAGGTCCGTTAATTGTAGTCAAAGGTTGTCTAGTAAAACTTTTAATAATGCAGTTAATTAATGTTGTTTTCCCAACTTTTGGTGGTCCAACTATAGCAATAATAATTGGTGGAGGTTCTAGTGGTGTTCGATCAACCAGGGGAATATGTTGTTTTTTTGTATCCAAATCTTGAGCCCTAATATATTACAAATGTTAAGTTTTAAATAGTTATCTTAATTTTTAATTATGACATACTAAAAGATAAAAAAAGACTGTGACACAGTTCACACCATGAGTGGTGAAGAACTGTTGTAGAAGGAATCTTAGGATATAGAGGGAAATTTAATTTATATCTACACACAATGATAAATATGAGCTAAAAAAAATGATTCTGAGCGAACATCAGTTAATCATGTTTTAATATTTTTATGATTTTCATCAAAATATACACTTAATGCTTATAAAACAGAATAACATTACCCTCAATTTTTTTTTTTTTTTACTATAATACCTTGATTGATGAAATTTGTCAAAATTGCTGTGCATTTCTGTTTCGGTCAACAGTTTTATTTAATTATGAAATTCTAAGACTTAAAACGCCTATAATTTTAAAAAGACAGAATGTTTTGTACATATGCCCACGCCTAATTTTAATATACTGTGAAAATTTTAAGTTACTACTATTAATTTTAACCGAGTTACAACAGAAGTAGAAAATTGAAAATAATGAAACCATTGCCATACATTTTTCTGTTTTTTCAAAATTAAGAAAACTACAATGAAATTAAAATAATGAACAGTTTTAATGCGCTAATTAGATACAAAATGCCTTCAGAAAAGGTGTTACACTTGAAAATCAGAGCAGGATGTCTATCAGAAAAGTTGTCCATAGATGGACAAAAAACACATATTAGAACAAAACAAATACATTCTTCGCTTTGCTCAGAATCTAAAATAATAAAATAAATATATCATTTTAACAACCTTCTGAATCTTCGTTGAGCACTAACAACTGAGTTGATTGCAAACGCTTTAGGATTTCTTTTTCTTGCGGAAGCTTCATCTTGATCTAATTTTTTCTTTAAAACTTTTTTATCAGCTTTCCTACCTAAAAAAACATAATAATAAAAATAATATGTTAATAATTACACGAAGAACCAATGTCGATTTGTTCAAAAACTAATTAACTATAATGTATACAGTATATAACTCTAAAAACAATGTTACCAGAATGTCTTTGCCGGTGTTCTTTTTTCTTGTCATCGAATCCTTCAGCTTCAGCCATGGTTAATGAGCGAGTCTAAAACATAGACAAGAATACTAACTGATATACTGGTCTAAAATGCAGACTATAGCCACTAGAATGTTCAATTACACGCGCGAAAATTCAGACTCCAAAAATATAGGAGCATGGTAGTTATCAGAATTTATTGTGATAATTGTTAGGAAAATGATAAGTAATTATTTATCAACTAGGATGGCAGTGACACCAATGTTGAAAAATAAAAGTACCGAACTCTTATCATACACAAGAGTATCAAATGGAATAATTTTTTTCGTTTTGTAAGTATGAAACCGTCTACCAGATGTAGAAAACAGCTATGGAGCAGTCTATACTATATTCCAGAGGTTCTCAAACTGTGGGTCACGATTTGAAGTATTGGGGGGGGGGTGGCGTTTAATTTTGAAATTTTTTTTTTTTTTACAGAAGAAAACTTAAATCATTTTAGTCGGTAATTTCTTTTCATATTAAATATTTAAATACAGTTATATAAGTTATCAATACATTTATTTTTGACAAGAATTCCGTCAAGTTATAAATATTGTCGATAAAAATGCATGTTATTATAGTATGTGGTGTTCAACTTAAAGGCGCGTATAGTTAATCTACCGTGCATCCACACGCGTGCGCCTTAACATAATCCCACCGCGCGTTTACAAGCTCGGCAAATTGCCGCTTTGGCAGCTTACATTTTTTTTTTTTGAATTCTGGTGAACATTGATCATAGTGTTACTTATATTTTCAGAGTACAGACGTTGGTTGTATTTTCTGTGTATTGCTCGGTGTTTTAGTTTAAATAATAGTTAAAATATATTTTTCTTATTACCATATTATTTATTATTTTTTTTATTTAATATACAAAAATAGGTGATTATAATGAAAAATCTAAACTTGCTTCGTATTGTGTTATGGCATGTGGTGAGATTTTAAAATAAAATTGTACAGACTAAGGTGCCCAGATAAAAAGACGTTATTGGTTACATGCTTATTATAAAAGTTGAAAAAAATACGTAAAGTACCTATTCTAAATTCTATTCTAGGTGTACATTATACATTACAAAACATTTATTCTAATTTATTTTTTAGTTACAATGCGACTAATATGTTGAAAAAATTCCAAAATTTTTGTCGAATGTCTTCAATAGATTTCGAATATTTATTATATAAAATTGTACCATATGCAGTGAAAATGGACATAAATATGGGAGAAAGCATACCTATACAAGAAAGACTTGCTGTTACATTATGATAATTAACATCGGGTGACAGTTTTATTAGTTTGTCTTACACTTTTAAATTTTCTCCTCGAATCGTTTCAAGATGTATTCAAGAAGTATGTAGATAACTAACTAATACAGAAATTAAAAAACGAAATTACGGTAAATATAACATGTATAAAATACATTCGTTATATTTTAAAAGGTAGTGTTTTAAACTATGGAGAAAAATAAATTAGTATATCAAAAATATCATTCTTAAGTATAAAATAATAAAATAAAAACAATTTTTGGTAAAATAATCAAAATCGAATATTAAGAAAAATAGAATAAAATTAAAATAATTTTCATACAAAATATTTCTTGAACATAACAGTTTTGTAATATAAAAAATGGAACAAAATAAAAACAAATTTCTAATGAATAAATTATAAAAAATCAATAGACAAATATTATAGGCATCTTCCATTCTATTTTCAATTAGATTTATATTTGTAGCTTTTCATTTTTTGGTCATGGGTGGAATTTTTAAACATTTTCTGCAGGTTATTACAATACCTTCATTGTTACATTCATCGTCTCACTGTTCACCATCATCTTGCTCATTATCCTTATCCAATTCAATATCTATTGTAGTTTGATTTTCATCCAAAAAAGTCTGTAAACATAACTTGAAATTATTTAAATGCTATTATAATATTTAAAATAATTGTTAAATATTTTAAAAATAAAAGTATTTACATTTGACTAGAATAATATTTTAGAAGTATTTGTATTTGAAATTTAAATAGTTCAATTAGATCAGAATTTAATTTAATACATAATATTATATTTTACTTAGTTTTT
The DNA here is from genome assembly GCA_956483605.1 of Tuberolachnus salignus. NCBI lineage: Eukaryota > Metazoa > Arthropoda > Insecta > Hemiptera > Aphididae > Tuberolachnus > Tuberolachnus salignus. Next base: position 27,164,808 of record OY101434.1, on the reverse strand, counting down.
GTATACAACGGTATGCCACATACTACTAAGTGACACATATGTTTTGCTATAGTAATTATACTTGGTTTACATTTTCAAGCTTTTTGGCTGAGCAAAAAAAATTTCCATCAACATATTTTATAAAAAAAATCTTAAATAATCTAAAATTTCAACTGTCCATAAATATCTCAAAATCATCAATATATTTCGAAGTTGAAGATTGAAGCATTATTACGACAAGATATTGTGAATACCACAGATACACAAAAAAAAACACATAGTTGTAAAATTAATACATTCATCACTCCATTCAGAATCTAGAACTTCAACCAATCATTATTGATAAATAAAAAAGTATTTAAACAGTATTTTGAAGTATTTGTACTTAAATACTTGTTTTTATCTATACTGTGTAAAAATTGTTTATAAAAGTATTTTTTTTAAACAAATTTTCATAAATATCAAAATTTAATATTGAAAAATAATAGAATCGTGAACATCTAACAAAAAAATATAATACAGATTTGTAAATAATAGAAAATTATCATTATGAATAAACATTTTCAGGTACCAAAAATTTCAAATTAATGGATTTTAATAACATAGGAGAACAACAACAAATGGAACTTCCTCCATTGCCTCGGTGCTATTGATGGGAAATATATAGTAATAAAATGTCCGGGAAATAGTGGTTTATAATTTTACAATTACAAAGGTACTTTTAGGATTGTCTGAATGGCTTTAGTAGATGCATATTATTTTTTTTTCATAAATTGACATTGAATGTCAAGGTCGCATCAGCGATGGTGGTATTTTTAGAAATACATCACTTTATAAATAATTAGAATAAATAAATAATTATCAAGCGGTTTTGATAACTAGAGTCATATAGACATATGTCGTCAACTAATAATACTCAAAATAAACCACCCATTTCCAATCTTTCAAATAATGCGAACAAAAATAAAAATAAAAATAACGACAACAAATTAACGTTTACATTGAATGATGACTTAAACGATGGTTTTACTATGCAAAAAAATAAACGTCACCTATCAAGCTCCTCATCTACGTCAACCTATGGTTCACTGACTTCGTTAACCTTAACTAAAAATAAAAACAAAAAATTATTTACAACCACGAATCGATTCAAACTCTTTAGTCCAGATGTACCCCCCCGAAGAAAGCTCAATGAATGATGTATTCGTTCACAATAATAGTAATAACGATACACCAAAACCTCCTCCTCCTATTTTCGTAAGAGGCGTGATTAATTATACAGAAGTGTGTACAAAACTAATAGACCTTATTGGAGTGGACAATTTTTTCTGTAAATCCTCTGTAGATCGGCTAAAAATTCAAACCGCCAACCCGGTCTCCTACAGAGCTCTCGTCCGATATTTAAAAGAAGAAAACGCTGAATTCCATACTTATCAACTTAAGGAAGATAAACCGATCCGTGTCGTTATTCGAAATCTCCATCCTACAACTCAAACTGAGTTAATTAAGGAAGAATTGGAAGTTCGCCTTTTCGAAGTCAGACGTGTAACAAATGTTCTCCATAGAATCACCAAAATACAATTACCTCCTTTCTTTATTGACTTAGAACCTATTCGTATATCAACCTCTTCCAAACTTTTGCCAAGATTTTTTACAATCATGCGCCTTAGTTACTAAAATAGATGGTGTCCCAATCACCATAGCTGCTGTCTATTCCCCTCCTAAACACGGAATTACTTTACAAATTTTCTCTACCTACTTTAGCACATTTGATAGCAATTTTATAGTTGGAGAGGATTTTAATGCAAAACACCTGGCCTGGGGTTGCCGTGTCAATAACCCACGGGGTACGGTGCTCTAGAATTTTGTTTCATCTAAAAATTACAAGATTCTTGCTCCTCCAGGCCCCACCTATTGGCCATCTTCAGCACGCAAAAACCCCGATATCTTAGATATCTTTGTGGCTAAAATACCTAGTAACTTAAATTGCAACACCGAAAATCTCCTTGAATTAAATTCCGACCATTCCTCAATCTTATTAATTCTAAGTGCACCTCCTCTGACACGTCTTGTATCTCCTAAATTATTTAAACCCTCTACCGATAAAAATAAATTTCATGATCTTCTTAACCAACAAATAAATTTAAATGTAAAACTAAAATCTTTTGATGAAATCGATCGTGCTGTAAATAATTTTACAAAACTTATTCAATCTGCGGCATGGTCTTCTACTCTAAAATCTCAACCTTCATTTCATAACCCTCTTCTTCCAGAATACATTCATCGTATAATAGTAGAAAAACGTAGAGCTAAGCTAACTTTCAACGAACTCCTCTTCCTTCTCATAAGCACAAGTACAATAAATTATCAAATCACCTTAAAAAAGTGCTAGCAAAACATAAATCTGAAACCTTCTCTAATTTTCTGTACAATCTCTCACCAAAAGATGGCAATCTTTGGAGAGTGACAAAAAATATTTGTAAATTCAAAACCTCTAATCTACTTATTAAAAATCCGGATGGAAGTTATGTCATCTCTGACTCTGCTAAAGCTGAACTTTTTAAAGTACATCTATCTGATATTTTTCAACCTCACTCTGACATTTTCTTTCAAACCAATAGTAGTGTTGTGGAAGATTATCTTAACTCCCCCCCCCCACTTGCGATCTAATCTTATAAAACATTTCACACCAAATGATATTAAATTTGCCATAAATAAATACTCCCTCAAGAAATCCCCCGGATTTGACTTGATTACTGCCGAAGAAACTAGGTACTTACCTATAAAAGCCTTTATTCATATTTCTCATATATTTAACTCCATTATTAAACTATCATACTTTCCCATGCTGTGGAAATTTTCTACCATCATCCTAGTACCTAAACCTAATAAGCCACCTGACTCAATAACCTCTTTTCAACCGATAAATTTACTCCTGTTTTTCGCTAAAATTTGGAGAAACTTATACTAAAACGTATCCTTTCATGTATTACTGAAAAATCCATTCTTCCAGATTCTCAATTCGGTTTTCGCACTTCTCATTCTACTGTCCAACAGGTTCACAGAGTTGTTGACGCCATTTCTTATTCACTAGAGAAAAAACTTTACTGTACAAGCGCATTTCTGGATATCTCACAGGCCTTCGATAGGGTATGGCATGACGGCCTCCTATATAAATTAAAAAAGATTCTTCATCCTACATATTTCGCTATTATTAAGTCGTATCTCTCCGATCGCCATTTTCAAGTCCGTGTTGGTGAGGATTTTTCTTCCATAGCCAGTATATCTGCTGGTGTCCCGCAAGGTGGTTTCCTCTCACTTATCCTTTACAATATTTTTGCTTCAGACCAACCAACTACACCTAATACACGGGCCACCGACTATGTGGATAATAAGGCATTTTTATCTATACACTCTGATCCCTTCGTAGATTCTCAAAACCTCCAATCTCACCTGAACCTCATGGAAAATTGGTACACCGACTGGAGAGTTAAAATAAATCAATCAAAATCTATTCATTCGACGTTCACCCTGAAACTTGCCCTTTGCCCTGATGTCTTTATTTATAACACTCTAATTCCAAGTGCTTTGAATGTTCAATATCTTGGCTTGTCCCTCGATGAAAGACAGACCTAGGCCCAGCATATTAGGACTAAAATAATAAATCTAAATCTATGCCTACTAAAAAACCTCATGAACAATAATAAATATACTCACATCAATACTAAATTACTTATTTATAAATCATTACTAAAGCCTTCTTGGACATACGGCCTTCAGCTTTGGGAAAACCCAAAAAAAACTAACATTAAAAAAATTCAAACATTCCAAAACATCGCACTTCGCAAATTATTAAATGCCCCTCCCTATGTCCCTAACTTCACTATACATACTGATCTAAAAATGCCTTCAGTTTCAGAAGAAGCTAAAATATATTATAAACATTTCCATGTTCGCACATTAACGCATCCTAATCCTCTTGTCAAAAACCTTGCTAATCCTACAATCCCCGGCAACCCCCCGAGTCGATTAAAACGGAAATGGTGTCGTGACCTGTTGGCACCGAATATTAATATTAATTAGAAAAAATATATTTAATTAAAATTACAAATAAAAGTGTTACTAATGGGTGGCTGTTTTCCTAAAAAATGTCACGTATTATGTATAAATGTTATTAATGATATGATGTATTTTTTTTAAATAATTTGTATATAACTAATCTGTATCACATCTTATGTGTCCAAGTGGTATAGATGTAGATTGCATTTAAAAAATTAAAAAAAAAAAAAAAACGTATATTTAATTATAGGCTTCCTAGAGCTCGTCAAATTGTTGTGTATGTGTTTGGTATATTGTCATCCGTTTTTCGTGTTTTAAGAAAGTCAATTTTATTAAATGGACACAGAGTTTCAGACATTACAATGACTTGTGCATTGCTGCACAATTGTTTAAAAAGAAGCAAGTCATCAAGAGCAAGGTATTCTCCCCCCCCCCAGAAAAAATTGATTCCGAAAATGAAAATGAAGACTATCCTGGAAGACAGATCAGAATGACATGTCATCAGTTTTGTCACTTCGGAGAGAGGCTCGAAAATTTGAACTTGATACTATAAGTCCAAGGGGTTCACTACGCACGAATTTCGTGTTTTTGGTATTGCATCTGCCTCAGTCAACCAAACATAACTTTATATTATTTATATAATATTAAGCTCTCTAAAAGAATTCCTTAACAAAAATGTATGTTTTACATTAAAAAATGTAGGTTATTAACCTAAGATAATCGTACATCGGCGGGGGACGAAAACACGTCGGTTTTCGAGCATGCGTTCCCACTCACAGTTATCAGTCCCACTACTGCGTAACGTTTGTTTCCGATTAATTGGTTAAGGGGGTCCACAACGTTCAGCGCTCAGTCTCGCATATGAGCGAAATCGGCCAGGTGTAACTGGTTTTGAATAAAGTATAGAAACCCTAAAATAAAAGAGTGATCACCGGTGCTGTCATTTCTGATTGGTTCCCGTTATCAATGATACAATTTTCGTCCAGACAATATTGTCAATTAATACTTTAATTTTTTACGTCGATATCTTCACTATTTTAATTTATTTATTGCTTTAAATACGTGTTATTTAATATACCGAACATATTTATTTAAATATTTTAAATACAAAAAGTCGGGGATCATATTAATGAACTGATAAATTGATAAATGCGGACTAGTAGTATTTTAACATTTGATAACAATCATACTTGGCAAAATGAATGTTTGTACTTTTTACCATGGACTTAAAACGCGTAATTATCCGTATTCGACTTGCTATATAATTTATCATACGGACTTTAGATGTTTTATATATCTTAGTAAGATTAATAAGAAACGTATTTTTTTGTCTAAAAAGTTGGGTGACCCCAATAAATATACATAGTCTAAAATTCTATAAAAAAAAAAATTTTATGTAGGTAAACGTTTTCAAAATACACATCCGCAGACATTTGTCAAGAAGGGGAAAAGGTGAATTCAATAATAAACAACAATTTTATTTTATTTATTTATTTAAATGTCCGAGCAAAGCCCAAAAAAATAAGAATGATATGAACACAAAAACAATTATAAAACTAAACTAAAACTAAAACTATACTAAGTAAAATAATTAAACAAAGAAATGGTGGTGCCCATAAGCGAGTCGCATAATACATATTAAAGAAAGGTTTTGAAGATGTATCGAGTAGGAGGTGGAAATGTAGAGATAGGGAAATGAGATCTCGTCAGACGAGGGGAACTCTAAAATTAATTAAGGAAAGTAACGTAGAAGAGTCGATTTCATATGCAAGGAGCTTAGATGAAAATATAAAACCAGCAGCTTGTCTATGGTCTGACAAGGAGGGCATGTCCTATATGTGTAATTATGTGCAGGGCAATCGATTTTTTTAAGAGCGTAAAGGACAAACTTCACCAATTTTTGCTGTACCTACTGTTTCAATCATTTGATATGAGTCGTTTATAAATTAAACTCATATCATACACTTATTCGATCTATAGGAATTAAAATCCCAACTGCGAAAAATTGCCCTGTCTTTCGCGCCCCCTCCTCCCCGGGACACCTGGTTTTCAAACTCTAATTGTATCTATTATTCTTGCTTAATTCTCACACTATTAAAATAATTTACGACGGACAAATAAAAACATTTAGAAGCTTTATAAATTAAGTAAACTGAGATTAGGAACGATACAGCTACAACGGAAATTACATCTAACAATAAGTATTGGTACCACGTGAGGTTTAGCGCTTCCGATTTCAAATGGTGCGCACCGTTGTGACGAAGTACATATTCAGTCCAGTAAACAACCGATTCTTGTGGAGACATTGGTCGGTCTTTGAAACGATTCGCGGTTATTTTAGCATTTTTTGTATAGCTAAACGGGGAGGGGGGAGGAAAACGATAAAATTACAATTAGAAATTAAGATTATTTTTCGAAATGTAAAAAAATCATATTGTACTACGTATAGTTGGTACTATTATCGGATACTCACTTCGTATTGGATAAAAGCTGCTTGATGTTGTGCAAAAACTGTTGTTCGGTGATGGACATCAAATCCATTGTAATTGCCATGCCCGCGTCTACAAGATTTTGCAGATTTCTCGGTTGATCGTAGTACAGCGGAAAACCCAGAACCGGAACTCCCGCGTCCACTGTTTCGTAAACGCCGGATATGCCTCCGTGACTTATAAACAACTTGACGTTTGGATGCGCTAAAAACAATAATGACGTCACATGGGTGTGCCATTTGGAAGGGGGCGCGGTTGCATCCTGACTCCCCCTATTTTAACATAGTCCCAATAGGTGGGTATATATATTAGTGATGGGAAAAATTCGGATTTGCCGAAGTACGAAATCCGGGTTTCGGTTTTTAAAATTGTAATTTTATATTCTTTAATTGATTTCTTATAAAAATAATGTCACTGGGTACTTTAAATTGCTTGAACCAGAACTTTTCCTGTACAGACATTTTTTAAGATAAATACGTATTAAATACAAATTTATTTTATTTTTATATGATTTTTATGTAATATAAAAAACATGTGTACTGTTTACTAATAGAGCCACTCATACAAATATATGTTGAACCAAGAATAGAATATTTTAGAATAAATATGTGATAATTATATAACTAATTTTATAATGTAAAAAAATTCCTAAGGATTTGATATTAAGATTTAAAAAAACAGTAATCTGTACAGTCAAACCAAAATTTTGGATTTTAAAATTGGAAATACAAAATTTCGGATTTTAGAACTCAAAACATACATTTTCGGATTTCAAAATCTGAAAATCCGGATTTATGGCACATTACTAATATATACATTTATGCACCAATAATGGGTATTTTTCTTAAAGAATAGAAAACAAATCTAAAAAACCGAAATAAAATAATACAAAATAGATTCTACAATAAAAACTTATTATGAAAAAAAAAAATTACATTTTCTATTGACAACAATTAAAAACAATACACTCCTGTAACTTAATTTTACAGACGTACAATATAGGTATAACATATAAGCATAACCCACTATTATTTTATTTAGTTTCGTAATATTATAAAAAAAAAAAAAAAATTTTCTTATAATATTACCCTTGTTTACATTACAAATTTTACTCCGTCCATTCGTTAAAAAATAAAAAAAATATAAAATATATATAAATTATAATATTATTTTTTATAGAATCATTAAATAAAAAGTGGTGTATGCTCGAGATTATGTTTATAAATCGTTAATTAAAAAATGTGCTTCTAATAAGAAAAGTAAAAATAAAAATTGAAAAGCTGGTTTTTTTTGCATAGAAAATGCTATTTTGTATTTAGCGTCCTCTGATGCAGAAAAGGACCATGATTATCGTTTTCTCTGTTGAGCAGAATTATTTAATTTTTACATCATCTACGCATGAAGAGATTAAAAAAAATAAATTACATTAAAAAACATTTGGAATAGATCAATTTAATTTGTTACCAATTGTGTGTACTAGTACGAACTACCAATAATGCAAATTATTTATCTAGTACTTATCTAATTCTATACTAATAATAATTATTATTTTTTTTTTTTAGTTTTCTTAAAAATATTACACAACAAACTTACAAAGGACATCTTGTTGAGGGAACCAATTGCCTGTCATCACATTGTCCGGTTTATCATTCATTTCGTCTTCGTATTTCCACAATACTCTCTGGGGAATCTGTCGGAATACGTTTTTAAACGTATTTTGAATATGTTCGGGTAATGTTGACATGGCTATTACTGATCCGAATGTGAAATATATAACACCATTAGGGGAGTTATCGATGAATTCTTGAATGTTCTAAACAAATATTTTATTTTATGTTAACAAGAAACAAAAATCTATAATTATGTAGGATTATACAAAAATAAAGTAATTTCGTAGTATTATTATCGATATTATCTGTCCATTGGCAGTATGAGTGATACTACTTTAAGTAGGCATGAGTATAGACACTTAAAGAAATCATAACAGAACTGTCAAACCAATTAAATTTAGTGTTAAAATAATATAAAATCTTGTTTGAGGTAGAGTTTAATTTTAAAATTAAGTGCATATCTAAACTAACAGTAATAGATATTAATAATATTATAGAGTATTATCGCTAAAATAAAATGTCTATTTTATTACATAATATATACTTGGTATAAGCTGACGGGTCAGCTAGTAGAATAATATTAGATAATCTTATTTAAGGCGCTAGACTTAAATTTAAGAATTAGGTGCCCATCTAAACTAACAGTAATGTGTATTAGTAATATTAAAACATTATTATATAAGCTAATATTGTCTGCGTAGATATGATTAAAAATATAAAAGATATCTTTAATTGATGGTAGACACTATTAATCATAAAAATAAAAAAACCATGTCGTAAATAAGTCACTAGTGGTATTGTATAATACAATAAAAAATACAAATATGACGAAATTTCAAGTGGGTGAATAAAAATAATATTAAATACTCTAGACAGTAACACACGCGAAAAACAAAACAAATAATATTGTAAAAAAAAAATTGACAGGTACTTAAACTAGTTTATGTTTTATTTTTATTTTTAAAGTATATACGTAGGTACTTGTCGACACACCTAAACAACACGCGGTACTCATAAATCAAACAATACGAAGATATTTAATTGGGTATTTACTGGCAATGTTATATTATAATATTATTTATTGTAAAAAATGGACGAAATACCTACACGTTGTCAAATAATAATAATTTTATGAAATCAACAACATGGTATATAATCATATATCGGTAACCATAAAACACAATATAGGTTACCATCTATAGGGGGCGTTGGAACAATGGGGGCTAATATTGCACCCAATAATTCCCTAGGGTCTAAGCCCCCATTGCTAAAAAATATAGGATTCAGTATCTATAATTTGTATGTTGAATATTGAAGCTAAACTCGAAACCATCAAATAGAGGAGAACTCCCGTTGACATTGTGAATGATATGGAAAAATGATTTGAACAAAAAAATATGATTGAAATAAACTTTTTGTGAAAGACTGACAAACAAAATTAGAACAATAACCAAAAAGTTATATTATTTTATTAGAGCCATTTTTAAAAATAATTACTTCAGTTATCTACTAAAAAAAAAAAGTATTTTTGGATAATGAGTAATAAAAATAATTTAAATTATTAAATTACGTAGTTTCCCTTAAGTGTTCAAAAATTACCGTTCCCGGTGTCACTGACCTGTCTGATAAAACTAGCGATGGACGATCAGATAGATAAGTACTTTAATTTTAATATATCTGCGCCTAATAATAATATATACGGTTAGGTCGACATTGTCATATTAAATTAAATTGTATTGAAATAAATCTCCTATAATATCGTTTCGTACCACGGCTATATAATTATAGCACCAGACGGTATTATCACGTGTTACTGGTAAACCAGACCAATTTGAGCAATATCAATACGAACACATTATTGAATTTAATTATCCGGTATTATAATATTAGTTATTTAAAACGTTTTTTTAAAATTGTATAATGTATATAGGAGGCAAGCTTCAATATTCGTAATTACGCGAATACTCGAGAAAATCGGCATGCTCATAAATAATGTGAATATGTTCTTTACTATCGTTTCTTTGAAAATAATAAAATTAAGTGTCTGGATCGTAGAATACAGATAACACCGTAATCCATACCTACTTAGTTTTGTTCTAAAACGATACCAACGATTTTGGACTTTGGTGATTTAAACTACTTTGGACATATTTCGAATTTGTATAGCCGATTTTGTATAAATACTAAAAACCCAAAATATTGGCACCTGTGTGAACAATAAATTACTGTTAATTTGCATATACTAATATATAAACTCTAAATGGCTATAATTAAATTTCTATGGGGCAAACAATAGCAAAATACAGGATATAAAATACATGACTACCATGAAAATGACAAATGAAAATTTTTTTCGCGTTTAATCGTATAATTATTCAAACGCACAATTTTTGTTTTTCTTCAACGTTAAATCAAAGTTTGGATATCATTTTTTACATTTTGTTTTTTTCCCGAAAATTAAAAAAAAAAAAAAAAACAACTAGTTTAATTTCCAGAAAAAAATTTAAGATGGACAAATCATGATGAAATTCATTTTGGAGTTTTCTCGACTTATTAAATTATAATGTGTAAATATGAAATAAATCTACATGAAATGACACGGACGATTGCATTGTATTTTTTACTTGTCTCAAACTCGGAGTATATAATAATGCAATAATTGAATAATATGCCAACAAGGACATATAAATCTAAACCGGCCGGCAAGGTTAAAAGGCCGACACGACGATAAAAAGTCGACAATAAATATAAATTAACAATTCAGTTTATTTATAATTACTGTCTGCTGGAAATAATACAGAGGTATTGAGGCATTATTAATTAATTTCATGAACATTCCTATATTTTTATGAATAGGTTTTTGCGATTTAATTTGCTGAATTTTTAAAAAATGTATTAGTTATGTAAAATGTTCTTCGATATATAATATGAATTTACTTGATTTGTCTGTATGTCGGTCTATCGTACCACGCCTACAATTATATGTCACCAATAATTTTAACATATAATCCGGCTAGCATAACATTTGCTAATTGTCGACAATAACCGTTGAAAAAACCGGATAGAGTTAGTAATTACAGTTAGCTGGATAATATTAGACTTCTGGATAATGTCGAAAACCTTAAAGACTAGAAATTAAAAATTGCATAGAATCTGCGGAATACATTCTGATATATGCATGTGTTTTTTAAAATTATTATTGCAAATATTACTTCTGTAGGGCTTCAAATTGCACAACATATTACGATGGTTTTAAATATACATTTTTTATGTGATCGTATCATAAAATGTAGTATTTTTATTGGTTTCATTTTTTTCATCAACGGTTAAATCGCATAAAATATCACGTCACGATACGAATTACGAACATAGGTACGAACACAGACTGACGAATATTATACATATCATTTGTCGTATACCAGAGATTAAAATATTATCTGCCATCATTCAGTACGATAAAAATTGTCTAATATTTATATGGTGCTTTTCTTGTTATGTAACATTATCCACAAGACTGGATAACGTCATATCGTAATGAGCCGGATGAATTGTGCACAGTTATATACGAACGAACGAATAATCAAACATAATCCGAAATGCACGATAGCTAATGTTCACATTATCAGACTACAACGTTAACATTACTAGTATATATATGTATGTGAAATAGTATTTTGTTGGTCACGGACAATCTCTGAACTACTGAATTGATCGACTCGCTATTTTTATTTTTTTCAAACGACAGAGTGCATCGCGAGCGGGTTTTAAACCGAATTCCGCTTTATAGGTTAATGGACGATCGAATAATTTATTTGTATAAATAATCGGCAATTACATTAGAGCTTACAACAAACCAAAATAGGCAACCCGCTAAACACCAAACTGAAATATATGTACGGCCTTGAACGGCACAAAAATGCGGATAAAGTCTTTTAAAAAGTACCCAATTAAAGCTGATATTTTAACTGGATGTGCTAAACGTTCATATTCCGAGGATTCCTATGATAACAATATCGTATACAAAAAAGTATTGTGAACTTGTATTATATGTACCAAAAAGTATTCATAAACCTACTATCAGTACCCGTGTCGAATGTTTTTTCTAGCTTCAAGTGAAAATTCTTGAATACTTCAATAATATTATTTTATAAGTTTAAATTTTAAAATATTTTCTATTTATTCATGTCCTAAAAAAAATGTATTAGGTAACTAGGGCGAAGCCGGGCATAAATATACTTACTGGCGGCAAGGCCCGAGGCTTATTCAAATGTATGCCACCCACTTGTATGACGTTCGAAGGTAACAACATTGTAGGCTCGGTCACCTGGTGGCTATTGACGAACACGATGGACGGTTTTGCGGGCTCGCCAACGTCGTACGGACGCCGGACGGCCGTTCTTTCGGTGTACCAACGGGCCAGCCGACCGTACGAGTACATGGCCGTGTTGGCCACCCGGTGCCAGAACGCCCGAACCGACGAGCCGTACAACAGATGCGGCACGTACGCGGGGTTAGCCGAATGGCCGACTATGGACGGTTGAATGTACGTGATCATGGGCGTGGGCATTACGTACACCATGGGTAGCCCCACGGCGGCAGCTAGATGAGCCACGCACTCCGAGCCCAGTGGCTCGATGACCAGCAGATCGAACTCGGCGGCCGTCTCTGTGCGGTTCGCCATGAACGCACGGATCTCTTTCATGTTGTACACCGCGTCGCAGAATGTTCGGCTCCATCGTACTATGGACGGCACGATGTACGATAGCCGTCTGTAGTCGCCCAGCACGTGGGACACCTGTTCGCCGCTGTGCTGTCGCAGCACTGCCGACGTGTCCACTTCAGTATAGTTACCGTCAGCGCCATTCGCGCTCCTGATCGACGGATAAGACGTGAACGCCACCACCTTGTGGCCGCGTTCCGTCAGCACTTGGAGCACGGCGCTCATAAAATTCCAGTGACTGCGACCCGGCACCGTTTCAACGGCTAGTATGTTGGCTGCTCTAACGCCACAGGGCATCTGCACGGTCATCATCAGTACCCCGACCAGGGAAATCCGCACGAACACACCTGTCAGCGTCATTATGGTTATTGGACCCGATTGTACAGTCGTCGACGCTTCATATAGCGTACATATCGTAGCCTTAATCGCTATTATCTCTGGCTAATCTCTCGTGAATTGCAATTGCGAGGGAACGGACGGTGACGTATGTTAGTCCTCCACTCGAAATAGGTATGTTTCTCATCGGTAATTATTTATTAGGTAATTTTAAAACGCATTTGAATCACGCGTATGACTGACGTACTCCATGTGTTTATGATGAAATTGTTAATTTTTTTTGTTATTATATCCGGCCACGCGAGCCTCTTCATATATCATCTTCGTATCATTTTTCAGGTAACAAACGTTAGGTTATTTTTTTGTCATCGAGTATTCACAAGATTATTTTAGTATAAATAATAATATTTGTCAGGCCTTATTTTAATACGCCGAGGAATTATTCATTGTACCATTAAATGTATACGTTAAACTAAACTATAAGTGATGTTTTAATTGTATAATTTACAATTTATTGGTATATATATATATATATATATATATATATATATATATATGGTTGGTACCGTTAAATTGCCACTGTATACCATCGTTAATGGTGTACCAGTAAACCAGTGCTATATATATATATGAAGAGGCTTGGCATGACTGCCGACGGGGCACAAACAGGTTGCCCACTAAGACGTTTGCCATCAGACGCGTGATTCGCACGCGTTCAAAACTAACGTTATTAAGTACCTATATAATATTATAATATTATGTTATATATTATATTATTATACTATACGATATTACACTATTAATATTATTGTCGGTGGACAAATCGTGTCGACATATACGAAATTGATGTAATTTTTCTTTGTCCGCGCATTTCGTTATTTCTCTAAAACAAATGTATAATACGAGTATATACCGTCTCAGAACTCATGAAAAATATCAAGGGTTCATATTTATAGATTTTGAGCGAACCGTCGTGTATTTTTTTTCTGTGTCTGTGAACCGTAATATATTTTCCGACCAAAAATCGTGCCCCAATCAGAATTTTCGTAGGAACTTTCTTGTGTAGTATTTTGGATCTTGTCGGTGAGTTGGAAAGGTGTTTCTTGTTTGAATATCTTAGCAAGATTTCTGGTAGAAAAGTTATTACTGGGGAAAAAAAATACACCATATGAAAACCAATACAATCTCTGGTTCACCCAGAATCTAAATCTAAAAATAAAAATTAAAAAACGTTAATTCAAATTATTCTTAACATTAATGACGTTTTACAATTTATTAGTTTAACATATTAACAAACATATAGTTTTAGAACAATCAATTACAATTAATTTTTAAAAATTAAAAAAAGTGTACAATACAGAAAAAAAATTAAATGTTGTGGAAAAAAAATATTTTATTACATTACATGTTAATAAAACATTAGGCGGTAACAACAAATTGAACCATATAAATGTAAAATAATTAAATACGAGATACCTAATAAACGAAGAAACAATCTATTAAAGTCTAATAGTTTAAATCGTTTTATTAAATAAGATGATTTTTTTATTTCTAAACCATAACAAATATTAACGTTTATATTTTGTATACTATTCGAAAATACGTATGGTTTTGATTATATATAAATTTGTTAGGTATAACGGTTTCTAATAAAACGGGTGAATTGAATTTTCATGATTATACTTTAATTTAGACTCTGTATGTTATTATTAATATGCATAAAATGCGACGTATAGGTATAATAATAAGTTTAAGAACAAACCGTTTAATGTTGAAATTTTTCGAATATTTGAAAAATCGTTTAATACGAAAACTAATAACTTTGGCCATTTTTTAAAGATCATTTTTTATTCAACTTAAACGTTTAGAACGATACTTATAATATTATTTAAAACCTATAAAATGTTCGTTGATGTGTATTAGTAATGAACATTTCCGGGATTTCATTTGAATTTTTGGATTTATTTTGTTTATTCAGAGTACTTCAGTAAATTAATATTCATTTCAACAAATAATTAAATACCTAATAGAAATAAATACAAATCTATAAATCCGGATAATCCCGCAAATCCGGATAATTCGGATATTCGGATTTCATGCCCATCCCTAATGTATAGTAATGCGTATACAAAATGTTAAAAATAAATTATAATCCTTTTTACAATGATCGCTATTAGTGCCGGCGCTAATAAAATCGATAGAGGGGTGTGATTAAAAATTGTTTGACTTCAAATACCATATTCGCCTACATAAAAAAAAGTTTTTATTCATTATTTTGACCATTGATAAATAATTAATAAGTTACACATTATACGATAATAATATAATCACATAAAAATATCATATATAACAAATTATGAGTTTTGCCGACCGGTAGTCTACATTTCAACGTTTGGGGGAGGGGGTGTCCCTATGCCACCCCCCTATTAGGGTTACGTTGTTCACCACGCCACTAAAGATAATACCAATAGGCAGTGCGGTTAGTATTAGATTGATTGAAAATTTAACCACGTCATAATCAATCATTATCGTCACTCTTTTATTGAGATTTGATTTTACAACGGTATATGCATAATGCATTCATAAATTTAATTATATGTTCGGCTACAAGGACAAAACTGATACATGTAAATGGCATTTAAATCGTAAATAAATGTTTAATTTACTCCATTATAAATAGAGTCAAGTGTTAAAGGCAATATTTTTAAATCAAACTTTTAGTTATATAACATATGGATTACACTGATAATAGGTGCATTTGTAATTCACTCTTGTTATTACAACTTCATTTAAAATAAACATATTTGCGTAGTCACAATAGAATATTTCGAGTACCTATACGTATTATTAATCAAATATACACAAGTGGCATTTTATCTAAATATTGTTAGACAATTTTTTTATTTAATCTGTATTACGTTTAATGCAAACGGACGTTTATCTTTTGAACACGATGAAAACAATATTATAATATATGTTATTAATTAATTTACCTTATATGTTGATGATGTTAACATAGATAACAATAATGATGGAAATTACGTGAAATGGTGAAATATCAAACTAATAGATCGTATACGAAGAGAAAAGATGAAATAATTTTAATAATTTTAATACGTACTTAGTTTTTTTTATTAAATTAATCATTCTTATCGTATTTTTAATTGGGATAGTAGAGCAAGGGGAATTTTTTTTCAAACAATATAAACGAACGTATCATAATCGTCTTTGTTGATAATCTCGTTGATTTTGCCCAAAAAATCAATTTTATAGACTATAAATTCATAGACAACAACATTTCCGCATCAACCAAGTTATCTATGTTTCTTGGCTGGTCGTAAAAAAGAGGCATTAACGCCTTCGTACATTCGAGAAATTCATTCGTGGTTTCATACGTTAGAGTGTATCGAAAATTATACATTTTTTTAAAAAATATTTTCATTTCTACGAAAAATATCTCATTGTAGAAACCATTTTCTCATCAATATATTGTTATACATTTACAACACTCTTTGGGGAACTTGTTCAAATGCTTTTATGAAGGTATGTAATACGTGCTTTGGCAGTGTTGATATCGACGGAACAGATCCGAACGTAAAGTATATCACACCGCGTGGTGAATTTTCAATAAATTCTAAAATGTCCTAAACAAATACAGACAAATCAAATAATTGAAAATATTGCCCTTGCGATAATATTGTCGACGACTAAATATTAAAAATACGTACAAAAATATAATGACTTTTTAAATTTATTTTTCGTAACAGCAAACGAGTTAAAATCAAAATAAAGAACGCATTTTTATGAAAAATAATTAGTGTATATACAAACCTCAATTGTATAGAAAACGAATAAATACATAAGTTGAACTATAAGAAGTGCGTAATTTGAACGAAACGCTTGGTCATTATAAGGGGAAGAACGAATGTAGTCAA
This sequence comes from Tuberolachnus salignus, assembly GCA_956483605.1. Lineage (NCBI taxonomy): Eukaryota > Metazoa > Arthropoda > Insecta > Hemiptera > Aphididae > Tuberolachnus > Tuberolachnus salignus. The sequence continues at coordinate 27,147,680 of OY101434.1, read as the reverse complement.
AGTATAAAGTCAAAACATATATATATATATATATATAATAAAGTATTTATATATATATATATTAAAGTATAAATATATATATATATATTCAGTATACGGTTTAAAAAGGAACTTTAAACGTAAAGCGAGGCAATAATAATAATATTAATAATATTATATAACAATATAATTTTATTACTCGATAAACATAAAAAAAAATAAGCAAAAATATGATTTAGAAAATAATTAATGGTGTACATATTATCACATTTGTATTCATTAAAAAAGGACCACTATGCATATTACAACAAAAAATGAAAATATAAGTAAAACCTATTATATTTTTTTTAATTTTGGATTTCATTTGAACCGTTTAAATAATAAAAATCACTCTTTTCTAAAATATATAACTTAAAATCGCAAATAATTTAAATACTTTCGGTTAATATTGTCTTACATTATTCACATATATTATATTCATAGTTCGTTAATTCAAAAACAGCAACATTATTATATCTTTGATTACTTCCTTTTTTTTTTTTCTATTAAATTAAAAATTACACTTGTAGTTTTTATGTAAAACCACAAACACGCACCTGTCGATTTATTTATTTAGTAACCACGTATGCGTACAATAATTAAACGCCTTGTTTTTATATTTTAATTTCTTAGATAATATTTACACGATTATTTTTTTTTTTTTTTTTTTTAAATACACGTAGGGAAACTAATTACACTGTATAATAATATGTACATTGCACACTCATTAAGATTATATACTGCTGTGTAAATGGAAACAAAATTTGAAATAACTATACAGCCAATCATTGTGTTAAAAAAAATATATATATTATGTATAAACACATCTACCTTATTTGAATTAAACAAAACACAGGTGAATATACTCGTTAACAAAACGATTGCTCATCACGTGAAATAAATACGCTTTTGATCGCATTTCTGAATCTATACAATGTATTATTAAAATAATGCATCATTTAGCCTATATAATATATAGGTTAGGCTCAGAAAGAGGCGTACCCGAGGTTATTAAAAAAAAATTGTATTTTTAAATATAATGATTATGTGAATTGTTAAATTCTTTATTAATAAAAGTATTTATTCTTAAATTTGTTTGGATTTATTCGTTTATGTTCGTGATAATTATATCACAAACATGCTATGTAAACTCTATTTGCTAGGATCGCTATTAGATTTTTTTTTGTACAAGATATTTCTTTTTATATAATTATCTCAACTATATAGTTGGATGGAAATATAATTGTGTTTAAGTATTTTTTCGAGCTCCGGATTTTGAAGCATGTAATAATATTTTGATTTTTTTTTGTTTCAACAAAGGAACCCATTTTTATGATTATGTATGTTATATATTATTAAAAAAAAAAAAAACAATTATTTATTTAAAATTCATCTGTTAATAATATATTCTGTTACTTTTTTTTATATAAATACATTTCTATCTTTGTGATACTTCTAGAAATTATATCATTATCGATTTTCACGGGACCCGTCAATCATTATAATTTTTTGAAATGCAAAAAATCGGATCAATTGTCCTGAATTTCATGTATTTTTAATCAATACGCCAAATCGCTGAACGTGCATACGGACAAACTCGACACTATACGTATATATATATTTTTTTTATAAGTTACTAAGTAAATTACTTTTACTTCTTTCACCGCCATACATTTACCTTTAATGTTGCCTGCAGGGAACAATTTCTTTGAGATTATGTTTAAAACGATATTTAAAAAGTGTTCTATACACTATTATTATTATTGTTATTATTATTATTAATAACACTACCTTATCCGTGTTTGTTGGGCATATAAAATTGAAAGAAATTAAAACAACTATTCGTTTCTATTACCTATAATGCATGCTTGTATATATAAGTTCTAAAAATTACAATTATGTTTTTTTTTTTTTTTAAATATGGTTAGGAAAAACAGTAGGATATGCATATTTGTTTTAGTGCTAAGAAGATTAAATTGATAGGTATCGAAATGTGAACAAAATAAAGAAAAATTGTCTTAGAGGTTAATGTTAAAAATTAAAATAAACAATAAGATACACGGTTTAGAAACGAATACAACATTATTTGATGAATAAATATAAATAACAAATAATTTTGAATTATTATTAAAACGTTCATTTAACAACTAATGGGAATCAATTCTGGTTTTTTGGCTAACTAATAAACATAATTATACACCTTTTAAAATAATTATACTATTTTTGTGACAATTAATTTTGCGCATGCGCACAGCATTTTTTTTTTTTTAAATAGCATGATCTATTTTTGATCACAAATTATTATTTTTTGTATTTTTTAATGAATTTTAGTGGTTGATATTCTGTTCTAAGTTAAAAAAATGGCTGTGTTTTAGCAATTTTAATATTTTATGTTATTTTCACGTTTGATTACTGATCACAAAAGCCCAATGAGGATTTTGGTCAACCCAATAGCGATTATTCTGTTTATTTAAAACACCATTGTTTGTAAACTGAGACTCATCTATCCAAATTATTTAATTTAAAACATAAGGGTTTTCGTTCAACTCGGTTTCCAAAATGAACGTAATTCTACATTCAACGTTACCTTCACGTAAATGTTTAACTAAATCAACACGATAAGCATGCATTTTATGTTGTAGTTTTACAATTTTTTTAACTACTCCATAGGAAATGTTTATTTTTATACTAACATGACGAATAGAAACCCTAGGATTTGCTCTAACATAAGCTAATATTTGCACCTCAATGTCTTCTCCTATAGAATTTGTTCGCCTTGGTACTTGGTTAATAACTCGTTTGGAAAAAGAACCGGTGTCTCTTAAATTTGTTTCCAGTTTATAAAAAAAAAACTATTGAAAACGAAGGATGTTGTCTATCTGAATTTATAAATAAGAAAGATGATAATTTAATGAGAAATTAAGCAGAGAAAATTAAATTTATTGTTAAATTATAGTTACATGGATAACGAAGAGCGTAGGTTTCTTTGGCATTCCCAATATGTAAAAAATATGTCAACTTTTTCTGAATTATTATCCATAATAATTAATAGATAGTATTAAATATGATTTAAAAACTGCAAAATATCGATTTCTTATTATATAATATCAGAATAATATCAGACTGCGAAAAATGCCTGAATTTGAATAGCAACTGGTACCTATGCCCGTATGATATTATTTATACATTATAATATAATTAATGAGATAAGATTAATAAACATAAATACAATAGGTACACAGGTATTTTATAAATTGTATTTGTTATTTTTATTTTTATTATTACGTATTTATTATTATTGATTAGGTACGTATTGTATAATCTGTTATACCCGTGAAAATAACATAACATATTCAAATTACTATAACACAGTCATTTTTTTAACTTAGAAAAGAATATCAACCACTAAAATTCATTAAAAAATACAAAAATAATAATTTGTAATCAAAAATAGATCATGCTATTTAAAAAAAAAATGCTTTGCGCACGCGCAAAATTAATTGTCACAAAAATAGTATAATTATTTGAAAAGGTGTATAATTATGTTTATTAGTTAGTCAAAAAAGCAAAATTGAAATATATGAAGCCTGCACATAGTTATTGAGTGTTTTCAATTATCGTAATCGCACAGTAAATATAAAAATATATTTTTGTTAATACGTTGAGCTTCTTCCTATCCATTTATTTATTATTTGTATTTTTTTGTTGCATTCCTATGGAATCGTTATAATTCGTAAATATGTTAAATGTCGAGGTATTATAATTTATGTTATATTCTAAAATAAAAAAGCTGTAATGCAATAATATTATAACACCATTTACGTGCATTTTAATTACAAAAAAAGTCGAAAGTCGAAATACTACAGAATCATTCGAATTTAATCAAATACTAAGCGCCTAATAATGTTAACAAAAACCTCAGAATGTGTTGCTCAAAAACTTATAGTATATCTGTAATATAAAACCGGAACGACAATATTTTACGGTTTAACGGATACTACCAAAGATAAAAAAAAATTGTATTTTCCCAGTGACTTTAATAGTCGAACAAGCATAAACCATTATTATACAATAAGAAAATATTACAAGTTTAAATTGGTGTACGCTTTAAATATTATACTGCACTACGCTGCACCAAAAATACTTTCTTAATAATTATATCTATATACTATATGGTACCTATATATGGTCATCTTATAATATTAGATATTTTTACAACTGACCTTTATAACATTATTGTACTTTGTTTATTTTACTGAAAACCGTTGAATATTTTTTATTTTATTTTATTTATTTTTAAATGCAATCTACAATCTATACCACTTGGGCACAATAAGAAGATGTGATACAGATTAGTTATATACAAATTATTTTTAAAAAATACATCATATCCTTAATAACATTTATACATAATACGTGACATTTTTGAGGAAAGCAGCCACCTATTAGTAACACTTTCATTTGTAATTTTAATTATATATATATTTTCTAATTAATATTAATATTTGGTGCCAACAGGTCACGATACCATTTCCGTTTTAACCGTCTCGGGTGTTGCCGGGGATTGTAGGATTAGCAAGGATTTTGACAAGAGGATTAGGATGAGTTAAAGTGCGAACATGGAAACGTTTATAATATATTTTAGCTTCTTCTGAAACTGAAGGCATTTTTAGATCAGTATGTATAGTGAAGTTAGGGACATAGGGAGGGGCATTTAATAATTTGCGAAGTGCGATGTTTTGGAATGTTTGAATTTTTCCCAAAGCTGAAGGCCGTATGTCCAAGAAGGGTTTAGTAGTGATTTATAAGTAAGTAATTTAGTATTGATGTAAATATATTTATTATTGTTTATGAGGGTTTTTAGTAGGCGTAGGCGTAGGTTTAGATTTATTCTTTTGGTCCTAATATGCTGGGCCCAGGTCTGTCTTTCATCAAGGGACAAGCCAAGATATTTAACATTCAAAGCACTTGGAATTAGAGTGTTATAAATAAAGACATCAGGGCAAGGGGCAAGTTTAAGGGTGAACGTCGAATGAATAGATTTCGATTCATTTATTTTAACTCTCCAGTCGGTGTACCATTTTTCCATGAGGTTCAGGTGAGATTGGAGATTTTGAGCAGCCATGAAGGGATCAGAGTGTATAGATAAAAATGCCTTATCATCTCGGATCCGTTGAATATTACATATTATTTTATAATTATAATATTGGCATCTAATATACACCGACACTTCTGAACTCTAGAGACCGATTTTCGATTTAAAAACAATTTTATTCTTAAAAGGCATCATTAAAATACACAAAATACAACCAAGAATATTTTGAAACTATAATAATGTGTTATCGTTCATCGCAATTGTGGGTAAACCTTTGAGTTTACACTGTTATCTTACTTTCATAATTCTTTGCGGGATTCGCCCAAACGATTCAATGAATAAATTTAGTCGTTTATAGGCAAGGTCGAAATCGATGCAAAAGTTCCAAATGAAAAATATATTACTCAGCGCGTGGAAATTTTCCGAAATGCAATAATAATAAAATACGCAAATTCAATGTACAATATTACGAATATTACGAATTATATATACTCATTCAATAAGATAATTTAAAAAAAAATGTATAATTATATTTTACAGTTTTAAGTGTTTAAACATTTATTTAATAATAGATAATATTAAGTCGACTAGCGGTTAATACTGCAGAATAAAATTTGAAAACGGTTAAACCGTGTAAAAGTCAGTTTAAAACTGTACCTGTTCTTAATGTTTAAATTAATCAAACCAGAACATTGATAAATTCAAATTAAATTATATTGAATTTATTATTATTATTATAATTAAATTATACTAGTCAGATCGCTACTTGGACATCATTCAATTGCGTGGTGGATGAATGGTTAGGGTGAATGCACTTTCAGTTCAAATACCTACTTAACATATATATTATCTTCTCGGGTAATATCACGATTTAATTTAATAATATGTTAGCTATCGAATAAACAAGTGCCTTTGTTTCTTAAATATTATATGGGACACAATTAATTATCTATTTTATTGTTTTTTTTTTTTTTTTTTTTTTAATAAAAATGAGTGCAAATATACAAACACTCAATGGAGATTTACTATTCCACACCCAATAAATAGGTAATATAGAATTATTGGGAAATATATATCACGTAAATATTTGTTCAGAACAACAGAAATTATATAAGATACCAATAATATGTCAGAAATTATTATTGCGTCAAATAATGGTGTGATTTTTGAAAAGGATGGTTCAAAGAGACCGCACTAAGGGCGAAGAGGAGGAGCAGTTTGGTGGCTTCCACTCTCATCAAAGACTAGTTGTAAGCATTCTCTGGCACCCCCCCTCTCCCAGATATTATTGTATTCTTATATATTTTTTGAAATGGTTATAAGTTTCCATTTTTGATTGATTTCTTTTTTTATATTTATCTCTGTTGATCTACAATCACATTATGCAGATAGGTATAGCAAGACTGCACGTCTTCGCATTTCCGAGCTATTAAATAATGCCTAGTTGGTATAGAGTCTATAGAGACTATACTAGTATCAGTGAAAATCTTGACCTCCAAACACAAACATTAAACAAGAAACGACCAACTTCTCCTCCTTGGCTGTGGCCACCTAGCATCAATACTCAACTTACTAGTTACTGTAAATATAACACAGAAAGCACAGTCATTCGAAGCATTTTCTTGGATATACTATCCCTTCAGTTCCCTAATAGTACACAGATATACACTGAGATATACGTCCAAGAATTACAACGGCGTCGGTCTCGCAGTAGTCTTAGGACATGAAAACCACAAATACTCACTCTCTTTCAACTCTAGTATTTATACAGCTAAATCTTACGCCATCTACAAAGCTCTAAAAATTGCTGCCTCCTCGAGTGGACTCCTTCACAATCATTAGTGACTCATTATGTGCCATAAAATCGATCGCAAATCCATACTCAAACAACAAGTTTGTTCTGCTTATCCAAGAGCTTAAATCTACTTCTAATAAACCTATTTCATTAATTTGGGTCCCCTCCTATGTTGGGATACCCGGTAATGAAAAAGCCCACAAAATCGCAAACGAATCCTCCATACCACAAAATGCCTTAGAATTGGTCCAAACCACATTGTCAGAAACACGCAAAATTATTGACCTGAAGTATGGCAGAAATATTGGACCAATATTCAAACAAGCTTCGAGTTATTAAACCAACCACCTAAAAATAGAACCTCCCCCTAAACCTCAAAAGAAGAGATGAGGTAATTATCACTCGGGTTAGAATAGGACACACCTATCTAACTCACTCCGTCCTCATCACCAAAGAACCGGCCCCAACATGTACACATGTAAAGTCATCCTATCTATAGATCACATCGTGATCAAATGCCCAAATTATCAGAAAGCACGTAAAATCTTCTCCAACTCGACCTCACTCCAACAAGCTGTCAACGAAAACAATACAGTGGCAATATTCCAATTTTTCCACAACATAAATCTAAGTAAAAAAAATGTAAACAATTGTAATTAATTTGTAACCCATGTTTTTCAGCTCTTACCACTCCTAGTTTAAGCAGGCTAATAACTATTGTCGTTGAAGCCTTAACTTTTAATAGAAAAAAAAAAAAAAACAAATATATACGGTACCGTATATTATTTCAAATCCCATTGAATTTGTAAAGAAACCGGATAAACGTGTTAGTGACTATAATTTATACAAAACGCCAGTGCGCGCACCTATTGAGACTTGGAACGAGTTTTACGCGATTATATTTTAACTATAGGTAGGTATACATTTTCTAGAGATTTAATGTTTGTACACGGTACAGAGGATATAATTTCATCTGTAACGTATAGTATTTGTATTATTTATTTGATAAAATCTTTAAACCTTTAACTCCTCTTTAACTTCCATAATTGTATTGCAGATTTGTTTTCAAATGTTCATAAAATAAAATTTAGTAAAATTTCGAGAAAGAATAAAATTAAAAAGTGTTCATCGACACGGACAATAATAATTACGTGTTCTCCTCAAAATAAAAAAGGTGAACATTTTACGTAGGTACTTCGATTATTTCATGATTAATAAACAATAATTACTGTGGATGATATGTCCTAAAATTTATGTGTTTTTAAGTTGATGAAAAATATTTTTATTAGCAACCGCTTAATTACTAAATAAAAATATTAATATTTTAATTAAACATACTATATAAATCTACGTATTTTGATAACATTTTTAAAAACTATAATAAAATATGGTAAATATCCTATCCGGATTTTATTATGTTCGTGTACAGGGAGATTCTATTAACACAATCCTGCGTTTTTCATGAAAGATCTTTCATTTGATTTAACTTTTTTCAATCTTTTTGACCTTTGTGGAATTGCCCAAGTTTTATTTAATACTATTTTCGAATATGAACCCCTCTACTTTGGTATACCTTAAACGAGTACCTATATTAGATTTTGATTTTCAAATGGCAATCTATCGTTTTCAACGCGCAGGTTCGAAAAAAAAGAACATTTTTTTCTAAAAATATCGATATGTGTAAGCAGTGGCGGGGGGAGTACTTTCCCTCCTAAAAAATATACGTGGGGCAAAGGTAGCATATGACAACAGTACAAATCTTTTAAAATTAAGAAAGAATGTCATACATTAATTACTTTTTATATCTATAAGATAAAAGTATTTCATTCATCAAATTATTTCTTAAAAGTTTATATATATATATTTCACGTTTCTCGTGTTTTATAACATGACGTGTTGTCAACGTTATTGCATTATTTGGGTTACAAAAATAAGAAAACCAACATTACAATAATGATGTAATCTTTCGTTTATTTTTTTTTTCGTTGTTATGTTTAATTAAGTTATTAAGTCATTAAATTAAATTAGTCTTTAATTATTTTGTTTACTCACAATACAAATATATTTACACCAGCCCTCGCGGTTTTGATTTTAGCGAATAAATTATTTTGCCCCCCTCCCACTAGTTTTTTTATACAGTTACACGCCGCTGTGAATAACAACGCCTTACGAGTTATAGCAGTTTACCAACTCAGACCGGAGGAGTAGGGAAAGGACAATAAATTGATTATGACAATGTCGACGTTCGAGATAATGGAATCACGCTGTGTAATACTAAGTAGTCAACAATATTGTTGAATTTTGCTTTGGACGGTTATAAAATTCGGGTCATTGAACTATAACCCGTCAGCTTCGCGGTCCTTGAGTGGCAGCCGCCATCTGTATTTAATATGTCGTACTAACGGGACTTTGTGAATATGTTGTCTATATAATATTAATTTTAATATGATTATATTGTATTGTTGAGTAGAAGAAAATATTTCTCCCGTACGGTAATTTAGCCGAAAAATATATCGGCGAGAAACGTATTTCGTTAGATCAGTATTTCCGTCGGAAATATTTTGGCAATACCGTATTTCATCCGAAAATGTTTTGGCAGAACTACATTTCGTACGAAAAAATTTTGGTAGAACCATATTTCATCCGTTAAATGATTAGCAGCGGTCAGCCGCAATATCGCTAGTATGGATTAATACGGTTTATCGTGGGGAATGGGAGAAATACATTTCGTTTACCGTATTACTAATATTATTCGGATAAATAGTGTTTCTATCAAAATATTTTCGGATTTTTCATAGGTTACCGTTCACAAACTACCGATATGAATTATAATATACAATGTTATGATTTGTTCGTGAAATACCAAGTTAACATTATTTTAAATCGCGTTTATAACAATTGAAAAATAGAATACCTTATACCAGAGTCCGAGTGATATTATTACGTATCAATATTATTATTATTATACAACAATAAATATATTACCAAATCGTTTATATTTATGTTATCTACCATAGTAACTGAATGAAAAATAATAATTCTTCAACGATTTGAAAATAATAAAAAATGTATATATAAACATTTTACAAAGTATTCGATCGTTTATTGCGGTTGTTATTCGACCGTCAACTATATCGAGGTGTTGGAGCAGTAGCGACAACGAAATATTTGTTATTCGATAAACATGATAAACCATTGTGTTGTAGACATTTCCTTGTCCGCGTAAAAATAATCAAAATAATAAAACATTTACTTAATAATATAGTAAATATTAGCCTTGAATTATTTTACTGAAAATATAAAAATAATATAAATAATAATAATATAAATACTATCGATTATTTTCTGTATCGCCATCACATATCGATAGTTAGTATCAAAATTGATTACGATGTTACTTTGTGTGTTCCTTCCACATCAACACAAACGTCTTCCGTTCACTTCAATCGTCACTTCATTTCTGTCAACGTAGGCACACGTCTACTCGTCCGTCGTGCATTAGGTACCTATATTTTAATTTTAAAATCTGTTTGTTAAAATTGTATGATATCTATATATAAGATCATGACTTTTGTGAAATGGGCTATTTTGCCTGTAACCGTTTTCACGGTATTCGTGGTAATGTACAGCCAAGCCGCGGAAGATACGAAAAAAGGACCTAAGGTCACGGACATTGTAAGTCGTACACCCACGTATAAATTATTGCCTACCTATATTAACAAAATAACAAATGGTTTTTTTTTACTAATGATTTATTTGATCGCAATAGGTGTGGTTTGACATTAAAGTGGGCTCTAACGAACCTCAGCGTGTGGAAATTGGAGTGTTTGGCAAAACCGTACCCAGAACTGCGCAGAATTTTATCGAGTTGGCCAAGAAATCGGAAGGTGAAGGATACAAAGGCAGTAAATTCCACAGAGTCATCAAAGACTTTATGATCCAAGGTGGTGATTTTACTAAGGGGGACGGTACTGGTGGCCGTAGTATCTATGGTGAAAAGTTTGCCGATGAAAACTTCAAGTTGAAGCATTATGGTGCAGGATGGTTGTCTATGGCCAACGCTGGAAAAGATACCAACGGATCTCAGTTTTTCATCACCACTAAACAAACTTCTTGGTTGGATGGCCGTCACGTTGTATTCGGCAAAGTTATCAAGGGAATGGTAAATATTTACATAAAATAATATTATATTATGTCATCAATTAATTGATTGCATTTTTTTTAGAAAACAATTAGGCAAGTTGAATCTGGAAGTACAGATGCTAGAGATAAACCGATCAACGATATAGTCATTGTTGATAGTGGTCACATTGTCCTTCCAGAACCATATTCTGTAAGCAAGACTGATGCTACTGAATAATAATACTTAAAATTACAAATTATATTTTACTACTTATTTTTTTATTGGTATAACGTACCACCAACTTGAAATAAACTCATAAGAACATAGAACAATGAAATTGTATTATTAATATTATAAGCAACTGTCTAATATTGTATCTATTTTAATTTAATGATAAAATTGTATTTTTTGTTAAATTCCATTTTTATTTTTATTTGAAAAGTAAATTTAACATAACCTGTAATAGTGTAAGTGATTTTCTTATTAACCTTGTCGTCAGCATTGTATTGTGTTCAACACATTTTATATAAATACTTAAATAATTTGTATTATCATATCTGTAAAATAATTCATCAAAAATGTTTATATTTCAATAAATAAAAAAAACTATTTTATTAATATCAAATTATTATATAAACAGTACATTTATAGTCTACAAAAAATAATTTACATCATATATAAATTATAATAAATCATTAAGGCCAGGTCGTCTAAGTTCACGTTTTTTAAATGGTCGGCCAGAATGATAGCTTGCTGCTACCATAGGATCCCTGCTATTTAATTCTGTTCTTTCGACCATTTGAACTTGTGTGCATAGAAGAGTATCGAGTGTCTGCAAAAGGTTATCAAGTTTTAAACAAAATATTTAGTTGTGTTGAGTTCATTAAAATTATTACATTTGGCATGACATTAATATTGATTACAAGTTACAACCAAAGAAAATAATTTAAAAGATACTTACCGTATCAGTAATCAAGTTCAATTCTTCGAATTGATTAAGTATTCTTTCCAACTCCAATGAAATTTCTTTGTCATTTAGTTTTTCGGCAGTAGATTTCACTATATTGATCTAAAATTAAAAATAACACAATACAAATTTGTTTGTCATACACGGAAAAATTTAATTTTAATTATATTCGATTTACTATTTAACTATTTAGAAAATACATGTAAAATTTCTAAGATTTAAATTGTTCTTATTCCTACAATAACCAATAGTTCTTGAAAGTCAAGTAAATATTAGAAGGTATAAACAAAGCATTCTAAATTTTAAATTGAACAGACAAAGATTAACTGTAAAAATATATTCTTTATTTTTAAATATGTATTCAAAAACCCAATAATTAATTAAAAAATGTTTCCTTCCAAAGTTCTATAGACCTAATTTAAAATTGTATTATTATTTGATAACTTGAAAAATTCAATGTGAAGCATAACTAAATAAGTATGGGAACCTAATTTGAATGGTTCATATAAATACTACAGACTTATAATACAATCTTCTTAATAGTCATTTAGAATTTATTTTTATTGTAAAATTACTTATACTCTGGTTGAATACAAAAGAAACTATAATAATAAAATAGAGTCTGTCTATAAAAAGTGACTTCCCATAGGCGTAGAGTTATGAAATGTTGAACATAAATGGCTTTTGTCTTCTAGTTCCCAGTATTGAAAACAGAATTTAAAATTTTAATTAGTTTTTGTTTTAAATTAATAAGTTTTCGGTCATACAAGCTAAAGTAATACATGTAGAGCTTTGAAATGACAGGTTTCCACAATTAATACAGCTAGTTTATTAATACTTTAATATTGATTGAATGTATCAACTTACAACATCTCTACAATAATTTTGTTTAACAATTGGACCATACGACTTTGGTATATCCGATGATATAATACTTCTAAGAAGAGGCAAACAGTCGACAATTCGGCCCAAATCACATAATGCTACCACTTTTATATTACGAAGTGTTACATATGATTGATTCCTCACTGATGTTATTACTTCAAGAGCGATATGAGGACTATTTTGATTAATTGCATTAGCAGCAAAAAAAGTTATTGTTTTTCTTATTGGATTATGTCCAGCTTCCTGTTGTTCTTTCCACAAATTACAAGCATATTCAAAACTTTCTATAGTATTCTGAAATATAATAAAATAAATTATTGGCTTTATTATTACCTATTTCAAATATAGGGATGAAATAAAAATTATTTTTACAAAATAATTCTCAATAGTCATAAAAATAAAACTACAAGATACAGACTAGGGAACCAAGTAGAACTATTGTGAAGTGAGATTCACAAAAAATGCAGATTTAAAATTGCTGTAAAATAAATTTATTTTTAACAAAAAAAAAAACATTATTCTATTCAAGAGAGCTTGAGGTTTACATATGGAAAATAATTCGAGGCATATGATCCCTCTCCCCAATTACTCTCCTTCCACAAGATTATTTAGGTCACAAAATTCACCATAACTGGCTGTTCACACATTTTCCCATCAAGTTTGTTCATGACATGCCAATTATCTTGAGTTCAACCAAATTTTGTTGTCTGTTCTGATAAACTTGTCTCTTAACAAAGCCCTAAAGGAAAGCCTATGGACAGTTGATTGATGACAGTAATGAGTATTGTTGGTAATTTCTAAATTATCACCCCAAACTATTCACTATTTGTGCAATGTGATTTCACAATCAAGACTCTTGTTTTATATACTTTTCTGTAGTTTTATAACACAAACTAACACTAATAATGACAAAAATACCTATCAACACAAAACCTCAATGACAGCAAATTTTAAAAATCACAAAAATACGGTGTTCTTTATGACTTAATTCTTTAAAACAAAATCCAAATAAATATATATAATTAAAAACATCTTATTAAATAAATCAAATTTTATAAAAAAAACTACAAAAACTAAACCTATGCTGAAATAAAATCTTACCAATTTATAACATGAAGCAAAAACTAGCATCATAACACCTTTGGGAAACTTTGCTATTTGCAACTGCTTTTCTTGTATAGATTTATAGACGTCCAATATTTTATCATACATTTCATTTACAAATAATAAATCCATTAGAACTTGAAACGAGCTTAATTGATCAAAGAATCCTTCCATTTCTGGGTCATTAAAGATCTAAATATAATATATTGAACTCCATTTATTAAGTATTAATTTAAAAATAAATATAATTTAAAAACATAGTCGAATTTATTTTGAATTTCATTACAGGGCAGTATTAAAATATTTGTGGCCCCTCATTTTGAAATAAATTTTTTATACAAACTTAAACACTCCCGTTCAACTCCCTCAAGGTTTAATTTTGGAATTGGCTGAAATACATGTTTAATTATTTGTATTAGAGTATATTAAATTATTTATATAGAGTTTTAAGTAAATCTGACCAAAACATATGTTGACTCATACAAAATTTAAAACTCATGAAATGTCTTATTTTTGGTTAATTATGAAAGCTATATAGTCATAATTAAGGATCACAGATATGTAATATCCCACATTACAATATTATTTTATCATACTTGTAGTGCAAGATCAGGTTTATTAAGATGGTAGTACATTCGCATAACTACTGGACCAAAAGTGAAATTTCCAAATCGTAATCCTTTATTTTGCTTATTGTACCTTTACATATACAATATAATTAGGTAAATATCTATCTAATTAAAACAATGTTATGACATAAACGTTAAATATTATATACTTTTTCATCATTTTTTCAACGAGTGTTAAATCTGTTTCAGTATCTTTTATCATGTGCACTATTTGCTTTAAATCTTCTGTGAAAATTAAACTAGTAGACTCTGGATCTGCAAAAGAATCCATACGTTCTCGAAACGTTTGAGATTCTGCCTCAGAATACTGATTAGACAATTTATCTCGGAAAAATGAATATTTGTCCAATCCAATGGCTGCAGGATCATACAAATTACGTTTACCTAAATATAAATATAATTAAGTTATATTGACTGTATCATACAATGAATAACTCGAGTTATTGTATTAAATTATCATGCATGGAGGTAAAAGAAAACTATTATTTCAATTTTGTAACAAGAATTTACTACTACTTATTTTATAAAACCATACAATATTCATTATTGTATTATAATGGCAATATTATAAAATATCTCATGCGTTTTAACGAGTTAATCAAGATAATTGTCATTAAATGGTTTTTTAAACTAAACCTTAAACGGATATAACGGGAACAAAATATAAAATTTAAATATCAAATACATTGTAAAAATCATCACGAAGACACAAACTTACATAAAACATTTAGAACTTTTGTACAACCTAATCCTTGTTTGCATACAATTCTCAATGACTTAGAAAACATAGTTTCAACGTTTACCTAGACGGAAGTTAAAATACAAATAAAATTAATATAATCTGTTTTACAATCGAAAGGTTAATTAAATTCACTTTAGATGAAAAAATATTCAATTCAATTTAATGCTATAAAGGTAATTTACATAGCAAAATAAAATATAAACGAAATGTGGACAGATACTTGAACACCTTATGGTTTTCAGTTATTACTAGGTTAGGAAAATTAAAAATTATTTGATAACTACTATCACTACATGCCGGCATAGATTATAAATCGTTTCATTTACATTTTACAACAGTCATAACTTCATATGCGTACTTTTATCATTGATTTTAAAATATTTTCTTCCTCAGAAACAGAATTATAATAATATTTACTCTTTTCTATAAAAAGAATATGATTAGGTGAACAAAGTTAAAAATCCGACATTAATCACAACCAACGTTGTGAAAACGTATATTGAATAATTTGCTTTCTGTACGCAACAATTAATCGGTTTAAGTTTCGGAAGTTCGGTTATATATGTTTTTATAAATAATTGAAAATTGTATTAATTCACAACTACAAAATAAATTATGATTGTTAATGATTTTAACGAATTCTATCATACATTTTAACTTAAAACGCTGACAAAAATTAATTACAAAGTTGTTAACCACATAAAACAATTAATTTGAGGATTTAAAATAGGTCTAAATAATTCAAAACTAATTAAATTGTTTTGAAATTTGTACCATATCTAAAAAATGCTAATATAAATATTGAGTGAAAATTGCAGTCTCTATGATTATTTTTAACAAAAATAACAAAGTCAAATATTCCTGTTTTTCCCTATCATTAAGAAAACTATTAAGGAAATTTAAACTAATGCACTTAAACTAAAAATGCACTAACTAGAAAAATTTTCTATTAGAAACCACCCTTAATGTTAATGTACGAAATAAAATTTCTGGTAAAACAGTTATCAACAGACGATAAAAAAAAGCACATCATAGTAAAACTAATAGGTACATTCCTCGCTAAGCTCATAGTCTGAAATATACTATAAATTAAAATTGTATGAATAATTAATATATAATTATATTTCTTAAATTTATTTCTAACTCATTTCCTACGAATTAATTTTTATTTCATCATATTTAATATATAATTGTATTATCTATCATGTAATATACAAATATTATGTATATTCTTTAAAATTTCACATTTTTTCCTGCACTCACAAATCATAAAAATTTAGCTACAACATTAATTCCAATTCTATTTTTTCTTAAAAAAATCCCATAGATAGTCATAGATATAAATATTAGCTGGTCAAAGATCATACATAGTACATAGTTGAAGCAGGAATGTGGATTCCTCGTTAGGAAAATCTGTGTCTTACAGTTTCCCTAGCTTTAATAATCTCTTCAGTAATTCTTATTTTACGAATTTCTGTATCCAAATTAAGGCATTATTAAAGTATTATACATTTTCAATAGTACTATTGGAAATTTCTAAACTTCCTTCAGTTAATTTTGCATGCCAAGTTTTATTATTCAAGAAAGAAAAAAATTGTATTGAATAATCAATAATATTCTCACTCTGTTCAGAATCATAAAATTTAAAATAATTAAAATCTCACCATATCATATAGTTTCTTTTGGTAATTTTAATTTGTATAAAAAAAAAAATAATAACAAGAATCATTTAAAAACATACTGGTTTGTATGTTTGTCAAAGATTACAAAATTAGTTATTTTTAATGTGTTTCGTGGACATTACACATATTAAATAAAAAATAAAGTAAACATTTCTATTAAACAAATTTTGTATTTTCAAAAATTATTTCTCTTTTCTATACAGCGTACAAAATAATGAGACAAAGCCTAAAAATATTAATTACATATTATAATAGTTTCCTAAATAATAATTTGCCTTAATGTAAGGCCAGTCTACAGTACACAACATGTATGCTTACAAATAAGTTTTACATCACAATAATATTATAAATGGCAAAAGAGATCAATAATTATTGCTCATGAAATTGTTAAGCAACTACTTATAATCAGTACAAACATTTAACATGACTACGTCAATTTATTTGATTGTTTATATAACCAGCTGTGCAATATTATGATTTTTGCATCCACTTTTTGTCTAATGGAGCAAATACAATTTTTAAAATGTTACAATGATGAATTATTATTATATAGGTCAAATTTAAAAAAAAAAATGCAAATGGAATAATATTTCAAGCTGTTATACAAGTGATCTTTCTGATTATTTCACTTAATCACACATAATATTGGTCACTTTAAAAACATCCAAAACACTAATTATTAACATAATTTTGAATAATATATACTTAATATTTCATTGGAAATATTAGATAAAAAAAAAAAATAAAAAGGTACAATAGAAAATATTAACAAAATAAACATTTTAAGTTACGGAATGCTAGATAAGTTAAACAAATATAAAATTAAAAAAAATGAGTGTAGTTTTGGATGGAAATGACATTTTAATTAAATCTGAGATGTTTACGAAAAAAAAATATAAATGGTTGTACGCTGATATTATTAAAGGATAATAAAATAATTTATAAAAATTATAGCCTTAGCATTATCATAAGTTAGCATACACGGTATTACACTGGAAATTTATTAGGCACGTTATAGAAACTAGATTTTAAATCAATGTCTTTCATGTCAGAATCTGATGTTGAACTTTCTGCCTCTAAAAAATCATGTTTCTGTACAAAATAAAAAACAACACTTTATTTAGGTTCATTATACTATACAACAATTAGGTTTTGCAGAATCAAACAAAACAGCTCCCTAAATCCTAATTTTTCAAGGTGAGGTTTTACAGAGCTAAATTGTTGTGTGGCACACACAATCAGACAAATCCATTACATGAATAATTTAAATATTGGAAAATGTGTAGTTTTAATTAGTTAATTTATTTAGAATGAAAACAAATTTGATTGGAAAATGTAGTTATCTGATTGTGCTCTTCAATTGTATAGTAACTTACTTCTGTTGATGAACTCAATGAAAATGAATTTCCATTTGGTTCTTGACAATGTTGTGTCATTCTGTAACGACGAACTCGTAAACCAGGACCAATTGGTCGCCGACTAACACTGAAAAAAAAAATATATATATATTAATGTTTAACTATTGCATACAAATTAAATAACATTTGTTTTTTTATTTACCTTTTTCTCTTGAGATTAAACATATTAGAGTTATTTAGTTCAGTATCTTGATAATATTCTGACATATCGGTCATATTTGTTGGTCTATTATTATTTAGTATTTCATTCACTTGTCTACCCAGTCTATCTAAATGTTCATCGTCGCTCAGTCTTACTCCACTACTACAAGAACTATCTTCACCCTAATCAAATTTATACATATAAAGTACAAAATCCACTAGAAATTTTAAATTTATTTACTTGGGAATGAGTGGAATCAGACATGTTGCCGTTTAGCATGTCTTGGTGAAGTCCTGAATCAATGGTTTCGGTTTGTGTTTCACTGTGTACTTTGTGTGGTTCATGACAGTTCTTCCAGTTTATTTCTTTTGCAGTATCAATCTGTTAAATAAAATATGTACACTAAGTATATAGACAATTACATATATATAGTATAAAATTTAAACCTTTTTATTTTTGACAATTGAGCATAAAATTTGAGCTTTCCTAGGGCGAGGTTTTCTTTGAGTTGGTTTAGGTACAACAACAATTGATTCTGGCTTATTTGAATTGCTACTTACTTGAGCATAAAGTGTAGCTTTAGTGAAATGCTATTGGACAATTTTCCAACAAACCAATTATATTTCAAATTCAGAAAATATCAATGAACTTTTTTATAAATTAAAAAAAAAAATACTTACTGAGTCATACTTTTGACAAAGTCTTTCTGGCGATGAAGGAGAGGTAGTTGTCGTAGTGGTAGAATCAGATTTATCTTGTTTGTTCAATTTATCTTGAGCTTTTAATAGAGGTCTAATAAGTCGTTTTTTATACACTTTGGACATTTGTTTTTCTCTTCTAATAAAATAATAATTATTAACATTATTTTAATATGTTTTATTATTATTTAAATGTACTAACCGAATCAAATCTTTTTCTCGCTGTTCTAATTGTAATAACACAGCGCTCAGTTCCATATACAGATTATTAGCTCTCTCTAATTTCCTTTCATAATGTTCTCTAATATCTTGTGCATGTTTCAATTCATTTTTTCTTTTTTTGATTAAATCTTCTTCAAATTTAGGAATATGACTTCCATTAGTTTGCATTTGCAACATGTGTATTTGAATTTCTTTTTTCCATTGTGCCTAAAATATAACTATTAATATTGTATATTTTCCCAAAAATTATCATTAATTAATTTCTAGTCTAAATTTTTTTTTTTAACATCAACAATTTAATTTTTCTGTTCACCTGTGTTTTAAAGTATTCGTCCGGTGTACTTGCAAGTACTTGTGAACTGGCAATATCTAAATGCATCATTATATGTTTAAAAGATGGTCTATTACGAGGTTTCGCCGCCCAACATTGTTTGATTAACAATCGAAATCCATCTGGACACGACGAAGGAATTGGTAAGTGTAAAGAATTACTGCCCACACCCCATATAATAGCGGAAGAATCAACGTCTTTGTATGGTGTTTCACATGTCATAAGTTCCCATAAAACTACACCGAATGACCTATAATGTATGCAATATTATTAAATTTAAAAAAAAAAAATCTATTTTAATGCTATTTTAAGATTAGTTACCAAATATCTACTTTTTCTGAACAAGGTTCATTTCTAATAATTTCTGGAGCCATCCAGGCTACTGTACCAGCAAAACTCATCTTTGTGCTTATTTCATTCCATTCTCGGCTCGTACCGAAATCACTAATTTTGACCATTTCTTGACGTCCGATCAAGACACTTTTAAAAGAAATTCAAATTAGTAAAACATTTGTTTAAAAAATAATTAATTAATATGTTTAACACATACTTAGGACTTTTAAGATCTCTATGAATTATTTTGTTCACGTGTAAATAATGCATTCCAGATGCAATTTGTTTGGCCCAAGACACTAACCGGATAGGCGGTATTTCTTCACCATCCCTAAGCAAATTATAGAGTGGTCCGTATGGACAATATTCCATGACAATACAAAAACACGGAGCTTGAGTACACACACCCCTGAAAAAGAACTAAATTAATTAAAAATAACCTGATAAAATTTAACTTTTCATTAAATTGTTCACCTAAATTGTACTATATTGAGGTGATTAAGTTTTCTTAAATGTCTTATGTCAGTTTCTTTTTGTTCACGCACCTTCTTCACTGCAACTATTTCGTTTTTCAATTTGCCACTAAATACAGCGCCTTGAGCTCCTGAACCTAACCATTGTAAATCACTAATAGACTCAAATGGAATGTCCCAGTTATCTATACAATTAATACAAATGATTAATTATTATATTGCAATGCAAATTTAAATACTAATTGCAATTTTCTATTGATAATTTTAAAATTTTATATTGTATTTTTATATATCTTTAATAATTAGGTATGTGTCAAATACTTGACTATGGTAGACAATCACAAATAGGTAAAAATGATGGAATTTGTATAAAAAGTAATTATTTATAATTGGTATGCAATTAATATATCCTAGACCTATTAATGCAATATTGAAACATTGAATAATAAAAATTGAAGACAATTATATATGTCCAACAAATAATTAAAATATTGTAAAATGTAATTCAAACTTTATCATTTCTGTATGAATTACAAATTACAGGATATACATATTTAATCAAGTAAGTATATAATTATAATACAAAGAATATACTAGTACAATATACTTAATTTTATGGATCTAAATATTTTAATTTTCCATAACTTATATTACTATTTGAGTAATGATCATTTTTTTTATTACCTTGATAAGATTTTAAATCATGGCCATTTCCTTTTCCCATAATTCCTAACATAGGTCTTAAGCATCCCAACAATCCATCGAACCAGCCACTTGGTTTTAATACATCAGATTCCAATTTATTGTTCCCAACAGCATTATCTTTAATTGGTTCTTTGTCTTTTACACTCAAGTTTCCGAGCTCTTCTTGGATACATAACATACTAAAAAATAAAACATGAATTTAATTAATATATGAAATATATAATCATTTCAAAATATGTATAATAAATTATACCAAGTCAAGGTAACATTGAAAATATATGAAAGGGAAAATAATTAATAAAAATATAGTATTTTACTATCAGTAAAATACTCTAATCAATTCTTCAAAAAATATTAAACTAAATAGTACTTATTTAAAAAAAAAAAATAATAATAATTTAAATAACAGAGACACAATATTATTAATCACCTGTTTTAATAATTATTTATTACTATTATCAACATGCCTAACCATTAAGGATAATATAATTTTATAACATAAATCAATAATGTCTATATAGGTATATTTTTTTCCTTTATGTACTTGCCTAATAATTCTAATAGGTACCTTAAAATGAATTTTTATACCTACACCCTTATTATAATCTAAAACTTTAGTATTAATATTATTTGTACGATAAATGAAACAAATAAATAAAAATGAAATTATCATATATAGTTTTATAATATAATATATAGAGTTGGACTATGCCACCAGGGCACAGAGAAATCTGCTGGTAGGCAGTGATAAAAATGAGTTAAGCAAATCTGATAAGGACAGGTGGGGTAGATAAATAACTGGACTAAGTGTCTAATTTTGGGGCTGGTATAAGCCGTCAGAGACTAGTGTAGGTTATTTAGAGGCCTGTAATAAGCTGAGCTGGGGCCGGTAAAAAAATATTTCTGGGCTGTTTTTATAAAGTAGTCTAACTTTGACAATATATTTTTTAAATTAAAATTGTAGGTGCAGCAACCACCTGTTGCGTGGCATTGAAGAAACAAACAAAATATTATTAGGACAGAAGTTAAAAAAATTCAAAATGTATTCAACTGTTTGGTTCCCTAATCGAAATTGCTCGGCTATGAGCAATATTGGATATGTTATATGTATAAATATTAAGTTTAAAAAGAAAAGTTATCACTGTGTATACTGTATCTACAGTAAATAATGATATTTGAAAACAATTAAACCGTCATATAACCTTCTCGTTAATTATGAGGGTGGCAAAGTGATTATAGGTCAGATTTAAATATTATAAACGACAGTGTTTTCATAACGGTGTGGAGCAAAACATAAATATAAAAATTTAATAACAACAATATTATATTACGAGGGTTATTTGCGACTTAATTTTTGGCAATAATTCTGGTAAAACTCACTTTCTCTCTTTGGACTTCAAACCGGGTATTGTCTTGACGAGCATATCGCTCAAACAGTATCGCATGTCGATCGACAAGACCTATTATTTTGATCATGAACTGACGTACAAAATCGGTCGCCCAAACTTTTAGAGGTACGTACTACGCAAAAACCGAAGACATATTTATACGACAACAAAAAGTTACGTGTCGGAACGGCCGATTCATCGAACGACGGTACGCTAACAAAACCGGACTCGGCGCGTGGGGTGGAGGGGCGGTGCGGGAAGCCGAACGAATACGATTACTGGAGGATGTCTACTGATTGGAGGAGCCCACTGGACTCGGCGGGCATCCTAGGCGTGTGCCGGTAACGACGGCGGACAGCCGTCCGTTACGTAAAAGGGGCGAGATCGACGGGAAGACAGATAAAATATTAGCGACGGAGCTGTTGTTAAAACTCACACAGTGGCAGAACGCGGGGGGGCACGTGTATCGAGAAGAGCGATAACAACAGCAGACGAACAGGCGCGACGGAGAAACACTGACCGACAGCGAGCGAGCGAGCGACCTCACACAATAATATATACCGAAATACTACGGCCGCCCTTCTACCGCGTTACCCGTTCCACGCCAATAGGCGGCCACCCGTATAAATTTAGTATTTTCAAATCCTAATCAGTGACGTAATTACACGCATTTGCGCTCGTTCCCCGCCACGGACAATTTTTAGTATAATTACGGTTTATTGAGGGGAGTACTCCTTCTTGACCTTTCTTACGAGTATATTATGATGCAATATTTACAAAAATTCTATATTAAATCATACAATGATAAACATTAAAATATAATTAATAAACTATAATAACCAGGGCTAATAATAATAATAATAATAATAATAATAATAATAATAATAATAATAATAATAACAATAATAATAATAATAATAGTAACAATAATATTATGCACTCTGCTGTAAAGCCGATAAGCGTAATAGTTTGAACAGGTAGTTTTTTAAAAAAAACATTTTTCTCAGTAAAATTGTAAAAAGCTTGGCAAGTTGACAAAATGTTTTAACTATTTTAAGTCAAGTTATCCTACAAAAAAAAAAAAAAAATATATATATATATATAAATAAATTTGAGTAATAACTAATCAAGTTCCATAAAATAAATGAAAAAAAATTAACAATTTATGTTTACAAAAAATTCGTTTATATTTTTTTAAAAATTTCTTAAATTTGAACAAAACAACATTATTAAAGGAAATAACTGATTTTTTTTTAACTAGTCAAGTTATAAAATAAAAGAAACATAACTTAACTTTTCAAGTAACCCGGAAATTTCATTACCCGAAGCTGATTTTGCACTATACGATTCTATGGGGCGCGGACTAATACGGACGTTAACCAGTGGCGCCAGAATCCAGTAAATTTAGTTGGTTAAAATCCTGGTCGGAATCTAACCCCTTCCCCCCATGTATATTATTCCTTAAAGAATAATATATGGCAGTACATACATGGACAGATTTAGGAAACATATCCAATAAAGTTTGGAGGAAGTTGCTAAGAATAGAGCGGAGCGGAGAAACGTTTCATTTTCAAAACAATTTACGGATTGTTAAAAAAAAAAAACACCAAAGATATTGGCAGAAATCCGAGGAGGGGGCTAAATCCCCTCAAAATGTACAAACAGAGAAATTAGTCTTTCCCTCTCTTAAATATACTCGTATATGTATGTATGTATCTAAAATAAATTATAAGTTTACTTTGGTTTTACACGGTAAGATGATGTTTGCTAGCGTGGATAGCGGCTTTGATATATACAAAGTGAATTACTTTTTAAATATCAGCTTCCTCTAAAAAATAATATGGCACATTCCCCTCCTCCCCTCTATTGTACAGTAATACACAAATGTAATGCGTTAAAATGGCTAAAAAGAAAATGTATTCATGATATTGATACGATTATTTTTACAACCACCATCGTTGTCATATATTATATTTGATTCTGAGACGTTTCAGCTTCCCCGACCAATATATTAAGAAAAGGGGATGTTAGTTCCCCGAGAGTTATTAGCCACAATACGTTTGGTTCACCAGTTTTTTTATTATATCGTTATTTGTATTAATTTATTCAGTGACATTTAAATAGGTAGTTACAAAATAATATTACGTTTTGTTTGAGATAATGAAATAACGAACTTGTACGTGCCCGAAGAAATTAATAAAAAAAAACCGGAGAACCACCAAACGTCCTATGGCCAATAACTCCCGGGTACCAAATGTCCAATATTAATAAATTGCTGGGGACGAAACAGTCTGTTTACCGGTATATTTTTAGACCGAAAAGCCGCATTTATTTAATTCAGCAATTTTCTCGCGGTTGTTTTAGATTCTGAACAAAGCGCGAAACGCATTGGTTTTACTATAATAATAATATAATTTATATGTTGCTTTTTTTATTCAGTCTGTCAACGACTTCTCGACCAGAGATCTTGTTCCTAGCGTAAACTTTATTGGAACTTTCTCGTAGCATGTCGGTACTTGTTGATTTGCATTGAAGAGGAAAACTTTTTATTTACCTCGTAGTTGCTTTAATGAAACCGGAAATATTTACGCAACAAACGGTTTGTCTGTGTTATGTTTGATTATTTTATCTACGTTCCAACATTTTAAAAGAAGAATATTTTCCCGGGCGGTTTTTCCAACTGTTATTTAAAAAAATATATATATTTCATCTTGAAAAGTTACAGCCATTTATAAATTAAAAAAAAAAATGTAAAAACTAACATAGTTTTTGACTATTTTAACCCGGATCCAATGTCAGAAATCCAAGTTGTTGACATTCGACTCGCATATTTAGGAAAATCTATACATTTTTGGGCAGGTTTTTTGAAGTTAATAATAATAAATAATATCCAATTGAATTATTCCAAACAAAATTGCAGGCTAATTAAGCCGTTAAATTAGTTACACAGTGGCGTATTTTCAACTTTTTCTGGAGGAGGTCCAATATTTTTTAAAATTCCAACATGATATAATTACTGATATAAGAAAATAGTTATTAATAAATATTAAAAATAGTATGGGCGGATTTTAACAAATATTTGACAATTTTAAAATACAAAATCTAATTGTTTTTTTTTTTTTTACCAAGTTTATCACCAAAATTACACGAGGAGAGAGAGAATCTTTAATGTAAATGACAACACGCCAATCTTTTAAGTCTATACATTTTTTTTTTCGGTTTTGAAGGGTCCAGTATCCTTGGACCTCCCCCATAAATACGCCACTGGTTTTTCAAAGAACTAATAACACAAAGTTAAATTGGCAACGCACAAAATACGTAATTTGGAAAAAATTCAATCCATGATTTTATCCGAGATCCATTGTAAAACTTCCCAAACCAGTCGCGGTCCAAAAACAGATAATTATACCGACGACTCGAGGATTATTATTTTTTTGCTGATAAAGCAATTCCCCCCCAACCCGTCAGTTAAGTTGATTATTACAGATAGCGTTTTCGATTAGAAATCGTAAATATTTATAATATATAATTATGACGACTTGTATTTTTATGTTACCGTACGTATATATTGTGATAAGGGACACACGCGCGTGTACGTGCAGCGTAAACTCGCCTTTTGGAAAAATACTCGCTATTGGACGATTCGCTGCTGCCGACGATCGCGGTGGCATCCTGTGCATCTTGCTGCTGTTGCTGTTGCTGCTTGGCCCGCCTGCGGAGGAACAGTTTTCTGATGAGCATTGTCGCCGAGCGGGCAGGCGCGACCGTCTGGAACCGCCTCGGGAGTAATATTATTTTGTCGTCCCTGTTGCGCCGCACGGTTACTTACGCTTGTCTGGACGCGCCAGACGCCGGAATATCGTTTGCTCCCGGAATCGCGGCCGCCGAGTAAACGCTCAAACGCCACAACGTTAACTGTCGCCGCAATAATATTCAATCTATACACGTACCTACCGTTTAACGCGGACAAGTGTGCGTGCGCGTATCATACAAAAACGGCAGGCAATTACGGCCGTGAAAACTGTTTCGGCGACGTCACACAATATACAATATATAATATAATATATATTTACGCGCGCGCGCGCGCGCGTGTGTTAATATTATCGACACGCATGTGTGTACATGGAAATGTATAACACGAAAATGTATACGGAACAGAATTCTCAAAGGCAAACAAATGACGACAATGGGCGCACGTGATCGGAGCAGACCGCGCGTGTATCCAATTAATGGTACCAATATATAGACATAGTAATGATGGTACCAATACATTTATATATATATATTTATTTATTTTAATATATACGGCATGTCAGTGTCGTATAGGAGGGCATTGAGTGGATCGGGGCGATGGCTATATATAGATATAGACAATAACAAATAAAACTATATATTATTGGCTCAAGCCCCCAGTGAGATTTATAAGACGGGGCTCGGTACCCTAATAATTCTTATTAGAAACTAAAACATTCACGTCTACCACGTACTTCCATAAAATATTAGCTTTATTTTCAACGTTATACATTACAGTAATTATATAACGTGCGATTTAAGGAAACAAATAATAACCTTTTTTTTTCTTATCAAATTTTGCTTAAATTGTTTTAATTATTATATAGTAAATAGTGAGTCCTCACCTCCCGTGATATTTTAAAAATCTGGCGTCTGTAGCCGTGATGGTTTTCAAAATATATATTTATTATTTATTGAGTATATTTACTCGGCGTTGTCGAAAAGTATATTTAGCGATAATGATATTGAGCGATTTTCATCTATAATATTCGTCTATAATCGTCTGGGTCCCCTTAACCACCTGCGCGTAAGAAATCGCCTATATGTTGCACAGTAGCGCAACTAAAGGGGTTCCCTAGGGGCTAAGCCCCACTGATAAAATATATAGATTTAAGTAATCCTCTATAATTTGTATGTTGAATATCGAAATAAAACTTGAAGTTTAATACTTGTATACTAATCTACTGTCCAGAACCCATTTAAGAGAAAGGATACGACCGTTTTTACGCTATTTATGAACGTAAAGTAGCTAAACACCTAATAACAATTTTGGTACTTATAGTAGTCAGATTTTAAAAATAAAAATATTTTTGAAGTCATAAACAAGTTACCTTTTCATCAGGTCTCCAACTGATGAAAAGCACTTTTGGAGTACTTTTTCAATCGTATCAAATTATTAACAAGAGTAAAACGTTTGACATTTTTTATAGAATTGTTAATTTTCAATGGTATATAATTAAATAAAAAATGTTAATATCAAAAATATGCTTTGACCAATGCAAAGTAAACATGTTTATAAACTTATACGTCATTCAATTTTTAAAATCGAACCACAGTAAGTACCTCGAATTTTGTCAGGCGTTATTAAGTCTTTTTGACGAACATTTCATGTAATTCGCAAGGGGGCCGCCTTAAACCGAAAATATGATTTAAATAAACTTTTTGTGAAAAACCGACAAATAAAATTGGAACAATAATAAAAAAAGTCGTATGATCTTATTACAGCCGTTTTTATATAATTAGTTCAATCTAGGTATTTATTTCGGTTATTCACTAAAGAAAAAGAAACAAGTATTTCTGAAATAATGTTTAGATTATTAAATTACGTCATTTTTTTCTGGAGCATTTAAAGATTATTTTGCTCAGTCCCCACGGTTCAAAAATCGTACCGGAGGCCGCCGTGCTGTAATATTATTTTTTACTTTTGACGAACTCCGTGCACGTGGTCGACTCGACGAAAGTCTTTTAGGTTCCTATTATACGTGCAATTAGTGTAGTTCGTATACACGTGTATTGGTTCGTGCCGTTGGTGTTACACGTCGATGAACTTGATCCACCCAATTTATATGATCGGCACCAAATCAATACCAATAGTTGATAAATATTAGCAAGTTTAAAGAAATTAGCAGATCATTATTTTAGCAGTTGTACATTGTTTAAATTTAGGTGGGTCGAGTTCATGTAACCCATCCACTTAATCCGATCATCTCTAAATAAACGCCAGTGGTTAGCAAATATTTAGCAAATCAATTTTTGAAGTTATCAAATCAAAATTCCTCTTTCGGTGTTTAAATGTTTTTCCATTCCATTAGCTGTTTACCCGTACATGATATGAATTATATCGTTTTATTATTATTATATTTGAACATAACACGTTACAAAATATAGAATATAGATAAGTTTAATAATGTTTGTGTTAAAATATCATTATAGTATCGTATGATAATTAAAATTAAAATATTTAAACATTTACTTATTATAATAATCTATGTAAAAAACTATTATAAGTATAAAGAAAAGGTCGATTCATGGTGGTAATATTAGAGTTAGTTATTTTTTGGTTTTTCCTAATTTTGACGTCTCGGCGACGTTCTTAGATCACCTCTTCTGTTATTACATCAATTTTTAGTTGGACTATACCGAAATAAATTTGAAATTCATAATTGTGTTAAACATTTATAAAAGTCTTCCTGATTTGACATTTATTTTAGCGAAATTTATTTCTTGTTCATGTTTTATAATTCTTGGTTTGCATTTACTTTCATTATTGTTATAATGGTATAAGTTAATATTTGTACTATACTCCGGCCCACAAGAGAAGTAAACCGAGTGCCGACCGGATCACGTTCGATTTCGCACATTTCCCACCTATTCGATAAACCGACGTTGTCCGATTACGATCGTTGATGGTCGGCAGTACTGTGTAGTGCACCATAACGTATATAGTATACAACGTATAGTTACGCAACACGTAACTGAATGACAGAGAGGGGGAAACTTATGCTTCAAAGCGATCACAGCTGCCAGTCTACATGCGCGAAACGGTTTACTTCCCTCGTGGGCCGGAGTATAGACATTTAATTTTAATTTTTTTAATACTGAATATATAACATTTTAAATTGTATTAAATTTATTTTTGAATAACTCAAAATAGCCAGTAAATCTGATTTGTTTACTTCAAAAACAGATTTGCTATTATTTGCTAACTATTGGTATTGGTTTGAAGCCGATCGTATAAAGAGTGGGTGGGTCAAGTTCATGGACGTTAATGTTACACGTGCATTTTAAACACACGGTGTATTAACAAAAAGTATATTTGTTTCCATAATTATGATCTTAAGACGTGCTAATGTAAGAAGTAAAGCTCTCAAATTCTTGAATTTATTGACAAAATAATATAATTATACTTACTTACTAATTACCAGGTACGTTTGAAGGTAAAATAATTGTATTTATCTACACAAAATCAATATTGTTGTTATTATGTTATTATCAAGTAAAAATGTAATATATTTATTATTTATGTACCTAAATAATACTATTACTACATTATACATAGTGTATGTATCATGAGATTCTGAAAATCCTGTATAAATTATATATTATTCTATACGTGTATTTAAGATATAAGTGTAGTTTTTATTACACGAATTAATACACGTGTATAAAGGGGTTAGCGAGCTAGGCGACCGCCCAAGGTAGCTATCTATGTTTCATGGGCGCCTTCCGAGTTCAGATATTATAGTTTTTTGAATTCAAATTATTATAAAAATGACTTAACTTTAAATTTATTTCAGCAATAAAATTTAATTAAAACAATTTGTTTCACTCCGAATAAAAAAACATTAAACTAGAGAGTGCACATTAATTTTTCTTGCCCAGGGCGCTTATTTCCCTAAGACCGGCCCTGCGTGTATATTAAATACACGAACTTCGTGTACACGTGAATTAAATACACGTCTGAAATCGGTAATATCGTAGCCTCTAATAATCGTATACTCGTAGTAATAATGTTTACGAACAATAGGAAAATATATAATATATTATATTTATATGTCATCGAGTACATAATAATAATAATAATAATAATTTACGTAATATTCTAGAGACACCGCCAACCGTGTTATACCGGGGGACCTTCCCTACTACTACTACGCAGGGTGTGCGCGCGCACGCGGTCTCTTTCGGGCACAGAATTTACGCGAGCAGAAAACCCGAACCGTATATAAAATTCGCGCGGTAATGGCACGTGGCAATAAAACAAATATTATTGATTGAAACAATGCACAATTATTAACACGGTATTTTTTTTTTTCAAATTTACTATTGACAAAAAAAAAATACGCGTGTTGTTAAAACAATATACCCAGTGTGTATATAATGTGTACCTACTAATATAATAATATACGTATACATATAGATTATACAGATTAGATATAGCTTAACAGAAACGCATATAGGTACCAGCAGAGCCGTGTTTAACATTTTGGCGCCCCCGGGAGTACATTTATGCCATTTATTCTTTAATATTTTTTGCACAGGTTAATATGTATTTTAATATTAAAATCTAACAATTTATAAGTCGTCATCCTCCTCCCCGGCGATGAATTGATGACCCGTCCAGTCTGACAGCGAATCCGTCTAGAAACCATCTCATGACGGCAGAGTTGTTGGGCCTTCAAAGCCTTTGATATACACGATGATCCATTCAATTGTATAAACTGATATTATTTTAATATTTTGCCCCACCCCTAAATACGGCTCTGGGTACCAGAGTACCTCAAATGACATATAATTAACTAATTGTAATAGTAGAAAAATTAACGAAGACTTTTAATAGTATTCCATATTTATAAACATCGATATATTATCGTCATTCATTTGATTTATGATTTTTTCCCCCTCAAACTATATACGTCTACGTTTAACATTATACAATATTATTATACTTGATCTGAAATCGTAACCTCTGTTTTTGCGTATATATTTATATAATATATAGTTTCGTTTATTTGCCAGAATTATCTTAAACCAGCAAAAATTATACAAATTTTAAATGGGCCGCGAGGGGTCGTAGTGTCCTTCGCAGCTACGTTGTCTCTGTGGACTTGTAGGGTCAAATTGCCCATCGGTTAACGTCAAAATACCGTACACTATCAGATGCTATCAATACGCTCTACTTTCAGCATTCGGATATTTGCATTTATTATTAGTTATTTATGGCAGCTAAACGTGTTAAAATACATGCACGTTTTAATCGTTCGACAATATGTTAAAAATACATTTTCTATTAAACAACTTGAAACACGTTATGATAAAAAAAAAAAAAACAGTCCCTATGAAATAACTGAAATCGTTTCGACGTGTTGTAGTATGTATAATATATCTAGGGCAAGCTTCAAAATTATGTAAACCAAAAAATATCTTTAACTTTTATGCTTACATAATACAAATAAATAGGTAGTACAATTTAAAAAGAAAACACCATCTATTCTTAACACATAATATCGTCTATTAAGAGTAATTTATTTTTAACATTTCACGAAAATAAAAATTACAATTATTTTAAATTTATTAAAACTGAGTTAATATAATGCAATGCATACATACCATTTATGTTTTTCCTATCAAAGCTACACAAATAAATAATTAATTAATTAAGTTATTGTACGCATTATATATAATTATTTAATATAAGTAAAATCGTTTTAACTTCTATATAGAAGATTAATTAATAATAGTAATATAGTGATAATAGTTGTCTATTTACATTGATGTTCAAATTTGAATTTCATTATATCGATTAAAATATGATGGAAAATCGTTAAAAGTAAGTATTAGTGACCAATTAAATATAATTTTGTATAATATTTAGATAATAAACAGTCTTGGAATTTAATTTTTATTAACGGTATTAAAAAATAAAAAATATATATATACGACATTTGATTAAATTGTCGTAAATAAAAAAAAGGCCGATAATATTGTCCCGTGTGTATATATTGAATAGGTCACTGTTTTAAGTAAGCAGTTTGTATGTGTATAGCGGTATCTTCATTAATTTACAATTATTGTAATTTAAAACGAATTTATTTAATGGAGCGAAGGAGGTAATGTAGGATAAAGCATTGCATTCGAAAAACGATTCTAGAGAGTAAAATAAATTCTATATTAACTTAATTTTTTTCACTTTTTTTTGTAATTCCCTAGGCATCGTTCTGAGGATTTCTAAAAATTAGTCTCTTATTATTATTTTATTTTCGCAATTAATTATTACGATTTAAACAATTGTTGGAACTTGGAATGATAATTATAAAAAATACAGTAAAATGCCTAAGCCATTTGAATAGTTTTTCCTACAAGTTTTCTATTCTGTGAACCTATACAATTTCCACAACTGTCAGTTAAAACTTAGAATGAATATAATGGATAGGGTAGATACCTATAATTCTAATGTTTATTGAGACTTTTGCTATCAAAATTAACCCCTTTAACTACGGTATAGGTATTGATTGGCACCAAAAAAACTATTATTAGTATATTAAGATATAAACTATTTTCATTTTATTATATCATATCAACAAATAGACACCATATTAGAAGAGGCCAATATGATTTGTTTAACGATAAGTATGTCTATAATATATTGGCAAATTGTCTTGCAAGTAAAAGTAAACGAAAATAATCGTCAATTGTTTAATATTCATAATGATATTGTTATGCAATCGATCAAATATGTACATTTTAAACTAGGTTTTAATATTTTGTAGATTTTAGTATATTTATGTTCGGTGTTCCTCAAAAGATGCAGCGCAAACGTACAGTTTACTAGAACCTGTCTAATGTAACAATTGACGGTTTTTTTTTTATTTTCTTTAAAATAGTAATATATAATACCATATAGGTATTTATAAACCGTTTTATTTACGACACCAAAGCTGCGCACGTACTTTTAATGGTAGGTATGTTACAATTGTATGCGGCTCATAACCCGCGGGCGCGTAAAATGCTAAAATATATTTGTTCAGGATACCGTATTTTTGTGGAAAAGTTATTTGTCAGGAACGTATTTTGTCGGAATCGTATTTTATATTCTGCGATTATAAATTGATAACCGATAAAAAGTAAGAAGAGTTATATGGTAATAATGATTGCGCATGAGCGAATGTACAAGGACATACATTCTGTTATAACCGTGTTCATAATTATTTTTAGCACCGATATTTCTAAATAATTAATCATAACAAATTATTTATCATTTATCGTTATCAATAACCCGCAACAAAAAATGGTTCCGAATATATACATAGTTAATTTGTCGAAATCCCCGATGGTCCGAATAATTCAAGAACACGATTTAACCTCACCCCTAATCTACCGTATATAATAATACGCGAAATTGGCACCCGTCAAAAAATGCGAATACATTTTACAATATACGTCGTAAATATATAGGGGGATAATAGAAAACAGTATTGACTATTGTGTAATATTCCTTGCTCACAAATAAACGAAACAAAATAGGTATACACGAGAAATTCCGTCATCAACTATTATACGATCGACTGTTTTGTTATAGGTATGCCGAGGTGCCTTATATGGCTAAAACATTATCGGCGACTCGGTGCGTTAATGTACCCGCGATGTATTGTATAAATCACAAACGGAAATCAGTTTCAACAAAATGTTATAGGAAATCGTTGGTAACCGTTTGGGAAATGATGGTATTCTGGAATCTGGTTATTACGATTGTTCGTCGGCGATGTAATATGATATAGACACGGTCTTACCTCTGAGTGAGTTTTTCGTCAGCTTTCGATATACCCGTGGCGATCCGGTCCATTTCGATGTAGGCGGTCAGATTCGGGGCACTGCCGGCCCGCACCGTGTCCATGACACTCACGGGGTCGCGCGGACGGATTTAAAAAACGAAACGGCTTAATACCGACGCGGACGATTATTAAGAACGAAACACCGGCTGCCGGCTAGAGCACGCAGCTAAAACGGCGGCAATAGGCGTACGTATATAATATAATTAGGTGTACACCGGTCAACGGATTCGCGTTTAATAAAACACAACGCCGCGGCGGCGGACCACACGACGAAAACGGACAACGAGGTGACGACCGACTACACTACACGGGATACGCATCTTCGGTCTCTGCTGCAGCTGCAGGTGTATTATAGCGGAGGTAACGATGATAATAACAATACGTCAACACACCACTACTCAGCAGAACACATTCTCGTATAGAAAACGACATATACACACATACACCGAATGGTCGCCTTCACGCGCGCAAAAAACCGGTATCGCCGCCGACCGTATAGTCAACCCGCGCACAAAGACCTTGATGACTAATAATCTTCGTGGCGGTCGCTGCAGTGCAATGGTACGTGCACCACTAATGTATATACCTAAGGTAGGAACCTCAGGTAGGTACACCGCTCTCTCGCTCGCTCTTTCTCACTCAATCGTATCATCCATATGAAACGTCTCACCCCCTCTCTCACTGACCGTCAAAACTCACTCACTCTCTCTTATAATACCAGCACGTCTTCCTCGATCGCAGGTAGGATACTTTGCTCGTCCCGGGTTCTCACCTCTTATTTCAGATACCTCCGCTGCCCACCACCGCCGCCGCCGCCGCCGCCGCCACCGTTACCACGACCGTCGACGACGACAACAACACCGACCATTGTATATAATATTATTGTGTATATATGTATGTATAAATACCAAAGAGCTACCTGCCGACGTATTGTCGTCGTCGGCCAGACCGCACGACCATTAAAACCGATGTTAATAAACTATTGAAAAATAAATAAATAAACGAACGATACCTTAGACACGGACAATTTTTCATTCGGGCCGATATACTCGTGAGTATAATATTTGTACGCGGTGAGTTTCGTCCGTGCGTACGTGCAACCGACAAACGCGGGTTTGCCGACTGCTTTCGAATAGTTTTGACCGTGTGCATTTACGGGCAGACGGTAACGAACGGTCGGACGTGCGCGTGCAACGCGTCGGCTCTCCGGTTTTTCGTAGGGGTGAGGGTCCCGTCCGACCCGGTCGATCGCGTGGCGCCGTGCCGCCGCCCCATCCCCCCGCTGGCGTGCTAGGACGCGCGGTGTGACGTCACGTCCGCGTGGGCGGCCGGCCGGTGGTGAGGGGATGGAAACTTTTTAGGGGTCGCGCCGCAACGTGATCGGCTCTACGGTCCAACGATTCCCGCAGCAGGTGAGACGAACCGAGACCCTAATAAACATTTCGCACCCCTGGTTGTAATAATATCTATTATGCATACACGTATAGGTACTTAATATAGTGTGTGACGCGATCGTGTACAGGTCGTAAAACCGATGTCGGTCCATATAAATATATATATATATATATATTTGTACGCATTACTTATCAATATTTTTCATCGTTAAATCGCTAATTATTTTTGTAAGTACCTATACAGCATATACGACGAGATCGTTTTTTTTAAACCATAAATAATACAATATATTATTAGAATAAAACTGTTTAGACAAAATTAACTACACTATTGAAATATACTGCGTAAGTAAGTAAAGGCACTTACTTATTAGGGCCAAACGTAATGCTACATTTTATACAATTGTATCATGTACCTATATTTAATTGTATTATTTTAATAAAGTCCTGAATCACACGCACTTTAAGACTAGGAATATATTATTAAAAATCATTTCAACTAAATGGTCTTACAATTATTGTAAAAATAAACTGCAACACAACTGATGACGAAGTAATAACTATTTCAGAAGATCCGGTGCTATTATCTATGTATTATATAGTTGTTCTCCCTGTAATAAGTATAATTCGATGTATTTGTTGAATCAATACAATGTATAAGTAAACCAATTGGCACATTACCAAAAGAGTTGCTTTTACAAGACTTCTAAAATTGAATTATCTATCCGATAGTGTAATATAATAATTTAACTAATACAATGACCTAAATCTAGCTGATGTTTATTCATACCTATCTGTAATAACTAATTTAAGTACTTTAAGTACTTATATAAGTAGTTACTTGTGTATAATTTATATACATTGTATATCATAATGTATATCCAGATTTGTTATTTAGTGTACAAGTTAGGTTAGGTTAGTTACGTAATAGGTAATATAAATTATTCTAAAATGTTTTTGATTGTTTTAACTGATCTTACACAATTTGCTTTTATATTTTGAGTCCTATAATACGGTCAGAACTTAAATAGTCAGTAAAGAAACTAATGTTTTTTTTTAATTAAACAAAACTTTAAATATTAACTAATATATTTTTGTATTAAAAAAAATGTTAAATACATATGTGTACAGTTTTATTATTACTCAAATTTCGATCTCATCTTGAAAATGATTTTAAACATAATAAATTAAAACGGCTATTTATTGAACGGCTCGATCAAAGGAACATTCGTGTCCTTCGGCATTCATGTCCCTCAATAATCTTACCACCTCTTGCTCGTGTCTCCTCATAACACGACGCTCTAATCTATTTTCTGTCGAATTTTTCATTAAATTAACGTAACCGGTATAGAACAATTATTTATTATTAAATTATCAAAATATTATAAAATTAATCGTTTAATAGAAATTTAAATTAAAATTGAACAATACTAACTAGACGTAGTAAATGTAGACTACTCGTAGGTAGGTATATAATTATATTTAACCATTAACCTTCGTAGTTACTAACCTTGTAATTTATTTTACCTAATCCTGCATAATACCATACCCTATATTGCTGAAACTTTTGCATGTTTTCAAAGTTTAAAGATACGAAAATAATATATATGTACATAATGCTATTTTGTTTAATAAAACGTTGAAACCTTCGTCACACTATCAATATTTAAGGGGTTGGGTATATGCAATTTGAACGAAATGTTTGAAAAAATGAATATTTTTCGACTAAAACATATTTTTTGCTTATGATCAAAAAAATGATCATATGCAATATTCTTTTCTAGAATATTTATAGCTCAGTCATACATTTTTATTATTGTTATTGTTATATTATCCGTATTGCATTTTTTCCTCGTGAGATATTAAAGTAAGTAATTTAACCAAAATCTAAACATCATATATTTTTTTACGAATAAATAAAATAAATAAATATGCAAGCGAAACCTTAGCTTGTTATTATAAATAAAGTTATTTTTGTAAATAATTAGGTATTTAATTACCTATGTTTGAAAATAGGCATTAGAGGGGCGGTGGAGTAATGGAACACTCATTTTTTCATAGTCCCTCCTCTTTGTATTTTTCCAATTCTAATACTGATTATAATAATTGGTCATACCTACGCCATACGTTAATATTGATTTTACATATTTAGAACAGACAATTATTAAATCGAAGACGATAATATTAGGTTGGTAAGTATACTCAATAATCAGTATCTACATAATATACTGTATAAATAAACAAAATTAGTCAGTAGTGTATATAGGTATATATGCTTAGGTAATTGTGTTAAACAACATTGATATTTATGCCAAATACATATTTATTCGCCTAAAGTGACCTATGATTCGATTGTACAGGAAAGAAAAAAAAGAAAATAACGCAGTTTTATACCTTACACAATTTCATTGTTTTAATGTCGTTAAAATATGTTATAGCCTTGCTGCTTGTCGGTGCTCGAATTGGGAAAAAATTACAAAGATACAGACGGTAATATTATACTGTTGAAATAATTGGAAAAAATTGACTATTGCCATAAGAAACGAATTTCCGTGTTAAAAATACGTAACGCGTCGAAAGTTCGAACGTGGACCACTCTATACGTATAACAAACGAGTATTATACATAGGTACACAGAGGTACCTATACCAACGAGCAACGCAACGACATCTGCTGTCAAATATAATTGTATTCATTATACAAATGGCACATTTAAATGTAAATAATAATATATTTTGTTAAAAACCGGCGAATTGTAATTAAATTTTATTTGAAAAAAATGTATATACGTAAAATTACTACCGGAAACCGCGCGTATATATATTATGTGTACAATTATTATTTTACGGTTGAATCTATAAACAACCGTATTATGTATACGGCATGATAATATATACATATTCTACTTTTTTTTTTTTTTAATCAATTCACGGTTCCAACCGTACAATCGTGGTACTTATTTTATACGATTTAAATTTAAATATCAAGAAATAAATTCTATACGGTTGTTAAAACGAATGTCAATAATATATATTTCGTGATAGCTGAACGTATTATACCTATGTGTATTCCCTAGCAACGAGAATAAATTCAGATATATCTTATCAAATTCTCATACCACATACATAATATGCTACTGTGAATATCCGCAGTTGATGAATGCTGACAATAATCGAACTCTGAAACAAATGAGCGCAGTGCGTGGATTACTCAGTAGTAATCAGTAGATTACTACTTACTTCCTTCCGTCCTTCAAAAATGGTTTATACGCATTTATTAATGTGGGCTGTATCAGTGCACTGATCGGTTTTCCTTCTGCACAGGTTGAACGATCATCGCCTGTAATCATGTATATGGTTGTATGTGTAAGACTTGTACACGTGCAAATAAGTCCGTCAAAATAAAATCCATTGGATTTTAGATTTCTCGCATTGATAAATAACTTTTTTCAACATTCAAGTTAAACGTTCACTCGAAAATTACATTTATTTTAAAATTAAAACGTATTTATTACGATTTTCACCATTATACTTATAATACTCCAATACATAAAAAATAAAAAATAAATAATAATTTGTCACCGAGCTCAATTGTCGTAAATCCATTATCTAATAATAATAATCAATGATTAAATTAAACAGGTTGTATTTTATATGTTATCTATATAGTCTGGTTAGGTTAACATTAACAATAACTAAAACCGTATTGTGTATGTTAACATTGACCAAAAACATCATGTAATTTTCGACATCCACTAGTAAATATTCACATTTTTATAATTTGTCAACATTCACAAATGGCGGACATTCACAGTATATATTACCTATATGATATATATGTTTACATGCATTATCTGGTATTTGGACATTGGGCCAAGAAGGGCCAAAGTCATTTTATTGGTGAAAAATGTTATAAGTGGCTTATAAACATATACAATTTGATGATTATTTTCACTAAAATCGAAAGAAATAGATACCAGACCAATATCGACAAAAAATAATTTATGCTAAGAAACTTAACTCAAGAAACCGACTTTGGTCCAAAGATTTATATATACCTATACCTAACCTCAGACTTGTAAAAGATAATCATTTTAAAAGTATATCAAGTATAATAAAGTATGTATTTATATATATAATATTTTTATATATATATATGTGCCATCGGAGGCCGGTGGGTTGGGTAGTCAGTTAAAGACGACCCGCCTACCACCAGCCGCTTCCCTTTTCGCCCGTCGCGAGACCTTGTCGGGCTTGCCTGTCGCGTTTGGATTCCTCTCTGGCGAACATCACGTCACCTGAGAAGCGAACCATCGCTCTCCAGTTTCTCGGGCTGTTCAGCATTAAGGGAATCAGTCCACCCGGGTCGAAGGGACTGATCATTTGGACTTGGCGTTTGTGATCACCGACGAACGCTTCGCAGCGTGTACGGAATTCATTCGCGTAGCCTTCTGGTGGTTCGCGGTGGGAGCACCCGGCCTATTCTGTGGAGGAATCAGTTGAAGCATCCGTGCTCAGTCATTAGCTGTGTGAGCTGAAAGATTACCTCCTCAGGGGAAGCAACCTTTTTTTTTTTTTTCTTTTAGAACCGGCAATACTCCCGCCTCCCGGAATTGCCGTGAGGCATGACTTCGAGAGGCGGGTCGCCATCATTTATTTTACAAAATGAACAAGTATAACTAAATGCAAAATTATAAAAACCAGTTTTCCCCTTCGACGGGGCGGGCTCACATAAAATGTACACAAAATTTCCGACTCTACAGGGGAATGGGCAGTAGCCGGGTCGAAGCCCACTTGCTGCCCTTACAGTAGTAGGGGGGGGACACTTCCTACCGGCCCCGCGGTCGGCGGTCTGGCGCGATCAACGATGGCGGCGATGCGCTTGAAGGCGCGCGCCGGCGGCGTCGAGGGCTTGGCATTACCGTTCAGCCGACTCCTTTTCCGCGACGACCGTCTCGGCGAAGTCGACCACGGATTTCCAACGGTCTGGGGATTCCAACATGAGCGACACCAAGTCGCCCGGTTCGAAAGGACCGATCCTCCGGAGGGGAAGCAACCTAACGTAACCTATCCTAATGTAGGTAGGTGTCATAATTCTAAACTTAAATAGCTCTCGATAATCCGTACAGGTATGATACAATATACCTACCGCTTATTTACCAAATCAAATAATATTGAGACGATATCATACGGTCTCGGTGGTGATTTTAAATTAAAAATAGGTATCCTCCATATAAGGAGTCGATAAATGAAAATAATATAATATTTAACGAAATATTTACCTTGACATTGATTGTAAACGACAATGGGGCAAGGCGAAGATTTATTTCTCTACTCGTAATACCGGAGGGCAAACGGTATAATCAAATAAACAAAATATTATATAACGTTTGGTTTGTGCGGCTCGGTTATGGTGTCGGGTGACATTTAGTGGGGTGGGGATGATATTATTGTTATTATTACTCGACAACAACGGAATATTTTAATGAACTGGAATGGTTTTTGTTTCTCGAGAAAGATACACCTCGCACGATCTAGCGTTCATTCGCGGACACCTACTGTATCAGGACCATAGAAAATTAGGACCTCGGTGTAGGTAGACTTATTATTTCTATGGTAGGGCACGATAACGTGTGACGTTGGAAAGCGAAAATAATACGTTTCAATTTCTTTAAACGGAGCTCGTCACTGCTCGTGTCTGCGGCAATTTCTCGTACAATAAACAGCAATAATAATACATTTTCCAATTACCTATATATATATATATTTGTGATTTTTTCTAATCATTAAAATCGTTTTTATTTTATTTTCGTTATATATTTTTACATTAATTACTATTATTCGGTTTTCAGGTATATCACTGTGTCTCCACATATCATATAAATAATTATAAACGGTACCTTATTAAAAATTTTTTTTCTTGTCAAAAATACACATTTATTTCTTAAAATTTATGACAACTGTATTTTCATATTTTTACAGAATTTATTATAAGTCCAAAAATATATAAAGGTATATACTATATAATATATACATTTTAAATGGCTCTTTCAAAACCGGCTGAATTTGTACAAAGTTTAGTGTTGACCTATTTGGAACGCTTAAACACAAAACCAATACGCACAAAGTCAATTACCAGGTAATATTATTAGAGATCATTATTTCGTTTTTACAAATAAATAAAATATAAAATTTTTAGTTGTATTATTGCCTCACTTGCAAATATCACTTTACAAAATATTGCTGGAGCTAAAATGATTGACCAAGATAGTGTTGTGGCCTTTGGATTATTTGGGTAATTATAGAAAACCAGAAAATTGTATACACTTCAGTGCAGTAGCCAGAATACAATTTCGGGAGAGGGTACATATTTTATTGTACTTACTATTTTTTAGGATGCCAAATATACCAATTATACACTAATTATTAATACTATTAATTATCTTGCTGACATATCTTCACCTATGCTAAAAATAACTTGTATGGGAAACAAAAAAATAATTTTTTTTGAGGGGGTGTGCCCCCCCCAGGCTACAGCACTGATATTCTATTATTATTATTATTATTAGTACTAACGTTTCAGACTTTTATTTGGCGGACCAGTACCCCATTTTTTTTATGAAACATTAGAAACAACGTTTCCTGAAAACTCTTCAAAAATGGTTTTTTTTAAGTTTGGTATTGAACGTTTAATATTCACTCCATTTTATCAATTTCTTTCCTTATATGTTTTGTCAAGATTTGAGGTATGAAGTTAATTTATATTTACACTAGACAACTTTTAATTATGAAATAATGAATTATTCTAGGGAAAATCACATGATGACACAATGAAACAATTATATGCCATTTATTGGCCAATATTAAAAGCAAATTGGCAAATTGTCTCATTGCTACAGTTTTTTAATCTAAAATTTGTACCTCCTATGGTAAATTCCTATTATATATTTTATTCATTGATATTATTTGACTAATAATAATTTTTGTTTTAGTTAAGAGTGTTATTCCATAATATGGTTGGCTTCTTTTGGGCTATGTTTTTAACATATAAAAAACGCACAGATGATTTTAAACGTGCTAATGCTGTTAATTAATCAAGTCTAAGAAATTGAGAAGATATTCCAAAATGTGTAATGTTTAATTTTATATTGTTATAGTTTTTTTGAAAAGTTTTAAATGCTCAAATAAATTAGGTGAATGTTAAATTATTAAATAACATGT
Organism: Tuberolachnus salignus; assembly: GCA_956483605.1. NCBI lineage: Eukaryota > Metazoa > Arthropoda > Insecta > Hemiptera > Aphididae > Tuberolachnus > Tuberolachnus salignus. Next base: position 27,104,692 of record OY101434.1, on the reverse strand, counting down.
AAGACAAAATTGAAGATCCTAAAACAAAGTATCTTAATTTATTATATTGTCTATTTTTATATTTTTTTTAAGATATGGTCGTAAAGAAAATTTATATTAAATGTTAAAATTGTTGAAAAATATTCTAATGTTTGTAAACCTTAAATAAAAATATATTTGTAACTGTGATTTTTAAAATAATATGAACTTTTAGCGCTTTTTGGCAATGTACAGCTTATCAAAATGTTCATTATGCTTTAAAATGATGTACCTATGTGCAAATCTCAAATTTGTCCAATATTAAAATTTACAGTAAACTATTAAAGGTTGAAGGTAGATCACTAATACCTCATAGTTTAAGCCTTGCCAAAATTCAGTCTTTACACTTAAGTTTCAAAAAGAATTGCAGTTGATAGATCTATAACGGATAAATATATAAATAAGAAAATGGAATTTCTAATAGTGAGTTAACCATAAGCATTCCACATCAACTTTTATAGTTATGGCATTGTATTACGATACATGTAATCACAACAGACACTTTATTTTTATTAAAGATATTGTATTATCGGCTTTAATGTTTAGTGTCGAAGACAGAAATAGTCAGCAGCATCACCATCTACAGTTCTAGTTGTTGCTGTATATCTGATCCTTGGTTAGTAATCCGGACAATTGAGTAGTTTGGCGAAGTACCGAGCACACTGTACACAAGACACAAAACTGCCTTGAAATATTACAACACTTAAAAAAAACTTTCGTATTAAATTATTTTGTATATTGTTATCAATATAACAATAATACCCAAATAATAGAGCGCTAATTTCTTATAACCGAGGTTCATGATATATAAGCAAATACAATCAAAAAATTGAGAACATCGTAATAAAGAAGTCTATGGTCCAGCGTCCAGCCCAATATTTTAACTTACGACTTATAACCATGGCTATAGATACTATCTATGCTCATAACCACGGTATATCGTAGTCGTAACCTATTTTGCCGATAGATATCACTTATCATGAGGTGGTTGTAACAAACTGATAAAGGCCAAAACAGTTCGTTTCGTATAATTTCATGTTAAATAGGATGTTAGTAAAGTAGGTACCGTACTTGAAGTATATTTTAAATGTTAGATATTAAGTAATCCATAGAAAAAACAAATTACCCCTAAGGTTTAAGTGGACTTAATAATTATGCAAATTACAATTATTAATAAACTTTGAATCAGACAATTATAATGATTTCGGTAATAAAATCATTTATTTTCGTATTACTTATAGCTAAATCATTAAGTAATGAAGATGGAGTTAAGTACGCTAATAAATGTGAAGGTTTGTAATATAATATTATAAATTCTTGTGTATTGTTTTTAATGATAAAAAGAAGAAAAACAAATTATCTAGTTATAAATATAAACTAGTGTATATTATTTTAGTGTGTAAAATATTAGCAGTAGAATTAGAAGGCCGTTTACAAGAAACTGGTAAAACAAGTGAATACTTGGAACTTGGTTACTCTATTGATCAGCCTAAAAAGAAAATGAAGTACAAAAAATCGTGAGTTTAACAATAAAATATAATATTGTAATTTCCAAAAAATATTGTTAGATTAATCATTTCTTCAGGGAACTACGTTTAGTTGAATCATTAGATGGCCTTTGTGAAAGGATATTACGGTATAATATTCATAAAGAAAGAACAGATAGCACACGGTTTGCTAAAGGAATGAGTCAAACTTTTCAAACCCTACACGGTCTTGTGTAAGAAGAAATATATTTATTATTAATAGATTTTGTGTTTCAGATAAATTAGTTTGATTATAGGAATAAAGGAGTGAAAGTTGAACTAGGAATACCATACGAACTCTGGGACAAACCTTCAGTTGAAATTACAAATATGAAAACACAAGTATAATGTGCAATTCAAACTATATTTTTGAATATTAATATTTGAATATTGTGTTTGTATTTTATTTCAAGTGTGAAGACTTGTTGGAAACCTATGAATCAGATATCGAACAGTGGTATTTTAATGATCAAACTATCAGCTTATCAAATTATTTATGTAAATACCGTGCCCTGAAGAATTCTGATGTATCGTGCTTGAATGATGCTTCATCCAAAGGAGACATGAGGCAACTTAAACAAGAATTATAAAAGTATTGATAACAGTTTTGTAATTTTATTTATATATACAATACTAAAACATTATCATTGAGCCTATAAAATTTGCAATGACATAATTGTGACATTTAGAACTATTTTTTTTATAAGAATTATGTCAATGAATTTAAGTAAACATGGAAATCATTTAATTATATCTGTAAGCAGATTAACAGGTTAAATATCAACAATTTTATTTAACACCCGTGTTAAATATTTTCCAACTAATTATATATTTTTTTAATGAATGCATCTAAACAATGTAACAAAAATATGTAATATTATATAATTAAATATTAAAGGAAGTTAATTAAGGACAAACAATTTCTGTAAAAATAAATGGCGGATTTCATCCTGCTCTATCCCTATAGACTCTGAATACTGTTAAAAAATGATTTGTTTTTATTTGGACATAAATCAAAAATATATTACTATATTTATATTTATTACTTTATTTTATATTTTTTGAAATGGCTTAAAATATATTAATTCCTGCCAAGGAATAACAATGTCCAACCCACTTGTCAAAACAAATATTGTTTATGAATTATGGCAAATAAAATAGTAATGAGAAGTAATGAAGGTTCCTTATCAATGGATCATACCTATTACCTAATTACCTATTTTAAATTTGATAGATCATTTTACCTATTACACTTTTATGAAAATCGGAAAAGAAATTAAACATGTGTATCTAAAATGTATAACTAATTACACATAATTAAAATATATTATAGATGTATACATATTATAGATTGATTTGTAGTTTCTATTAAATGATTTGGCGTTATAATTTTAAAATCATAATTTATTTAAAACATATAATAGTCTTAATAAAATTTTCTTTGTTCAAACTTTGACATATCACTGTAAATGTGGTTGCTTGAGCATTAACGAGTGTAGACCATTTAAAAGCGTGGTATAAACCTAGACTGGTGGTTCTCTACGGGGGCGGTACTGCTCCCCCCCAGGGGGCATTTCAGTCTCTTGGAGGAGGCGGTGAGCATTTAATTGTGAATAAGGCCGGCCGCACACCAAAAGAGCAAAACTGCTTTAAACAGTGTTAGTCAGCCTAACAGTTTTTTTAAAAATGGAACATAGGGAATTACGTTGTATTCGCACATTGATAAGACAAAAACAAAACAAAAACATTTTTGCTTTAAACACCATCAGTCATGACTAATACTATCTGAAGTGTTTACATTTTTCTTTAGTCATGAATAGACAACGTATAATCTTTTTATTTTGTATTTTATTTTTATTTTCATGCGTTCAAATTTAATTTAAATAATATTATTATTTATACAATATTGTTATTTATAATTATAATTATTATATGATATTATTAAATATTAACTATTTAACATTATATTATATTACAATGGCTTGTGATAGTGAAATTTTAGTAAGTCTGATTGAAAAAAGGCCATCTATTTACGATTACAATAATAAAGATCACCGCAATAGAATAATCCAGGATAAACTGTGAGAGGAAATATGCAAAGAAATGAATGTCAATAGTGTGTTTAAATATTATAATCTAGATATATATATTTTATATTCTAATTAATTACTAAAACATACATAAACATACCTATAAATATAAAGTGCTTATAGATTTATTTATTTTAATAATAGTGATAATGGGTGTGCATACTGCATATTAATTTATATAGTAATTAAATAGAAACCTATTTTAAGCAATATATGTATTTTGCCATGGAACAGATCCTATTTCTGAATTAAAATATGTCATGAATATTTCTCGAATATTGATAGCTTCTCGTGATGATCTACGAAATGTAGGTCTGTCGATATCTTCCAGATATACTTGTGAAGTATATGTTTCTATTTCATTATGAATATCAGTCAAAGTACTTTCTTTATCCATAATTAAATTATGAAGAAGACATGCGGCCTGCATTATAATAGTAGCTGTATCAGGATGAGCCAACATTTTATTTCCAAATATATTAATCTTTTTGTAAGTATACCAAAAGCACATTCTACGATTCTGTTTGCGCGAGAATGGCGATAGTTATACATTTTTTTCATATTCGTTAGTTGTCTTCGTGCAAATGGTTTCATTAAATTTATTTTTAAAGGATATGCCTCATCCGCAACAAATACAAAAGGAAGTTTTTCCTCTAAATCTTCGTGAAATTTTTTTGGTTGAGTTGGTAAATTTAATTTACCTTCATCAAGTAATTGTACAAAATTGGATTCCTTCAAAATACCTCCGTCGGTATTTCGACCATAATCACCAACATCAATAATTATAAACTTGGTGTTAGCGTCAACTACTGCCTGTAAAACGATGGAATGGTGGCCTTTGTAATTGAAATATGCAGATCCTGAATTTTTCGGACATTGAATTGCTATATGTTTACCATCTATTGCTCCAAGGCAGTTTGAGAAATTCCAGGATTTTTCAAATTCTCTTGCAATTTTTAACCAATCTTCGGTAAATGGTAAAGGCATATGTTGTGGTGATAAAATTTTACATATGGCTAAACATGTATCTATCACAATTTTACCTGCAGTAGTAGCTCCTGTTCGAAGGTTATAGTGTAGGCGTTGGAAATGTTCCCCAGAAGCCAAAAAACTAAAAGTTTAAATTATTTTTATTAATTATTTAAACAAGTTTAAATTATTTTTTTAGTGTCGGTGTGTACAAGTAAATGGACTTCTCTTAGGAATTCATACGCAAGAGAGCTGCGTGAAATAAAAAATAAAAAATCTGGATCAGTTGCATCAAAAAAAAGGAAATGGTATCTCTTCGAATGTATGAGTTTTTTTGTCAAATTTCATGTTACAGCATAAACAAATGATTAGTAACGTAAGTGATATTTGTAACGAACCTGATGAACACAGTGAATCTGAAGAACACTCGTATGATATAGCAATAGTAAAAAACAATACATCGCCAGAAAATGGTACAGTCTCAGAATGTGAACAACAATCAAATGACACAGTATTCAAAATGCCGAAAAAAGCTAAAACTCAGTTCAAAACAGTTGAAAAAATAGCTGAACCAATGAGTTTTTAAAGTCAAGGACTAAGCCAGTTAGCGTTGAAGATTCATCAGAATTATTATTTTTCAAAAGCTTAATCCCTGATTACAAAAAACTCGATGATCAAAACCAACGTCGCTTTAAACAATTTGTATTATCAACTTTAAACAATTATATTGATGAACAAGAACAAAAAAAACAAGCACAAATGACTTCATTTCAAAATGGACACAATTTATATTCTTTACGAGTAGGACAAGATGGCGAGCAAAATATTAGTAATTACTACAGTGCTTTTGCATCCAATGTTACATCACCTATGACGGACAGTAGCAGTTCACATGATTAAGTTTAGAAGTATACCATTTTTATAAAAATAATAATACGAAGAAAGAAAAACAGTAACAATTATTAATTTTAATTTAATATGTATTATAAAATTTAACATTTATAGTTTAAACAGTTAAATATCAAAATACAATATTATCCTTATAAAGTATATCTGTATAATATCTTACCTAAGTGTAATTAAAAGCCTTCCTTCTGGAGAAATACTTCTTCTGAAATGAGTGTCTTCTTTTCTAATTTCCTCTATTTTCTGTATGATAAAATCAAAAGTTGTAATACTAACACGTGTATAGTTTTTGATTTTTTTTTCATCTGATCGTAATTCACATATAAATGATACAATAACATTGAGTGATACGTTTTTTGTTTAATAGATGTACCCAAAACTTTTTTTTTCCTGTTCTTCTAAATTGTGTAATAGGTACCACATACAAATCGCAACCTCTTCGTCAGATGACATTTTGGAAACTATATAGATTTATATAATATACTGTTTGTCTTGTCTTGTCTTGACTAGCTGATATGCGCGTAATATTATGGATATTATTGCAATAATACGCATAAATGCGTTTATGCAGTTTTTTTTTTAATACACAACTTATTACTAAATCAATATTTTCATGTACGCTCAGGATATGGCGATTTGTTTTTATTGTAGCTAGGAGTATTACGAGAGTGTTCTAGCCTAGAAATGAATCGAATAAAACATTTTATTTAAAAATGTTAATATTATTCAATTGCTAATGTAACGAAGCGTGAAACTATTAAATATTCGCATATAAAAAATAAAGCATATTCAATTTGTTAATATATGTTACACATTGAACGACAGTTCGGTTTGCATTATTCGATTCTAACACAGCTTTGTTCTTTTGGTGTGCGGCCGGCCTAATGTGGGAAAATAATAATAACCGAATCAGCGCCTAGCGACACATTATCGCACGCAAAATCAGTAATTGTTATTGCTTGGGTCGCGTTATCTAATCGGGATTTTAAGTGTACAAAACACGACAATAACGTATTTATTAATAGATTTATTTTTATACCCATTACAAGCCTATAGTGTTGCACTCGTTGCAGTGCGTGTTTGATATGTCGACAGTGATCATCGCGTTTTCGGGTAAGCGAGTACGTATTCACCCGTGTCTTCAATTCCGACTAATTTGAAATATAAACATTTACGTTTTAATTATCAGTGAAAAAAGAAGTGCCGTCAGTATTTAGGAGAGTTTCTAAAATTTGATTTTATTGCATCGCCGTATAATGTACAGTTACCGTTATGATTTGTATGTGAAAAAACATTTTCTACCGAGGAAATCATACCATCGCGGTTGAAAGAGCGTTTATCAAAAATTCATTCAGAGAAATTAGTAAAGCCTCTTTCATTTTTTCAGTAACTCAAAACAAAAATTGAAAAACGGATTACTGTAAATAATTTATTTAAAAAATAATTATCTGATCTTGATAAAGGACTTGACGCTTTTTACAAGGTTCCAGATGGTGTCTTTGTTGATTGCAAAAAGCGGTAAACCTCATTCAATTGTTGAAACTTATTTATTTTACCGGCTGTCAAGGAAATAGTCGACACTATGTAAATAAGGGGGTTCTAGTAATAAGATAATAAAGTCGGTTCTTTTAATAAATGATACTGTCTCTATAAACGATTTGACGAAATGGCCGTTGATGTCGATTTTTATTTTTATTTAAAATAACGTTCCATATAAGTTTGAAAATATTTGATAGGTAGGGCGGCGTTAGAAATCAGTTATTTTGATGAGGGGGCGCTGAATCGCATGGTATACATACTGAATGCACGTCGCTCGTGTATTTATTACATCTTGTCGGCGACTTGAAAAACGGTTTCGCGTGTGTGCGTAATATTATGTAGTGTTTTTTTTTGTCAATTTTCGTTTTACTTTTGTTTTGCTTGATGGCGAAAGCATTTACTACTTACAATAAATTAACAAATTGCGGTCGTGATAATCGTTCAAGAGCGGTGGACGGCGGTCAGAAATTGTAACGAAATCGTGAAGATGTTGGAGACCGGTAACTGGTGAGTACTTTGAAAATTATAATATTTAAACAAACACAAAATAGCAGCAATCTATACGTTCTCTAGTAAACCTTATTGATGGTGCATTGTGGAGGGGTTATTTTTTTGTAATTCCTTGCATTTCTAAAGTAATAAATTTACATTATTTAAATTAGATGTAATACTAGCTGAATTACCTGCCGTTGAACGGAAAAAAAATAATTGTGATTGTTGAATTCCTTTTGGGTGTAACTCACTGTGGAAGCAATATCTTTTTAAGTGCATATCGGTATAGACACATTTCCTGAAATGTATTTGTACCAAAGATTTTGGTTGTAATAATTTAATTAATTTGTGGTTGTACTTATACACCTATACGTGGATTAAGATAAGGACACAGTATTACACAATGACGACGTGCTAGAACACCATATCAACATATATGCATACACTTCACCAATAACGTAAATGACATAGAACCGCAAGACAGCAGCTTGAGATTATTACATCCTATGCAAAATTTTGTTTTTTAACCTTTAAAATCAAAATTATTCAAAACCCTTTCTTATTGTATGCCTATAGATTATGATACAAACATTCCCTGAAAATTTCAAGTCGCTATCTATCATAGTTTAGGCTGTGCATTGATTATGAATCGGTCAGAAAGGATTTCTTCTTTTTTATATATAGAGATTATGATCAATTCATTTTTATACAATTGTAGCCTTTGAATTTGTATTTACCCTGATCACTATTTTTAAACTTTTAAGCCACTGATTATTTTTAAATAAATTCCATACCAATTAGATTAATGATGAAAATTTAATCCAATATAATTTGTTTCTAATTAAATGATTATTTGATACAAAAATCAGATAAAAATGTATCATGGGTAATGTATATAATATAAAAACATTTATAAGTAGGTATTTAAGATTTGCAATCAACATTTTATTAAATGTTCAGTATACATAAAATTCAAGTCAATATTCTAAAAACCACAGTAAAACTATTAAACATTTTTTAAATAAAGACAAAATAGATATTATAACACAATTAATTATTCAACAAATTTACCCTATTATTTTAATGTATTTCATTATTAGAATTATTTTATAAAGAATCCATACATTTAGATTTCACATTAGGCAAAATGTTTGAAACTTAATTTTATAAGATTTAAAAATAAATACAAATATTTGTTTCCATTGGCATGTTATGATCTATGAGACTATAAATAAAATATAATAATAATAACAGCATACATAAAATATGTTCTATAATAATATTAATGTATAGCGTGTATCAAAATTATATTTGAACGACAATAACGCAGTGTTGGTTTATTACTGATGTGTACAATATGACAATAATAAACAAATTATACTTAAAGAAAATCGGCTTAATGCCTACACTAAATAATAATTATACAGTTTCAAAAAATATAATTTATAATGACTTCTATTAAACCTAAAACTTCCTAATAAAATCTCAATAAAGATTGAATATTAGAAGTTATTGACTAGAAATGAGTAAAAATTGTTTAGTTATTATCTAAATTAAAATTCACAACCGTATATTGCCTATTATTAAAAATAACATTAAATCCTTTCTAAAAGCATAATTACATTGTATTTTATTATGAGTACTATCATTATATTTTTAAATTTATTAAAATAATAAAACTATATTCATTATAAATTATAACGAACCAGTGTTTAGTTTATTGTTGGTTGTTCCTATTGGATATTTATAAATACTGTTTTGGTGACAGATTGAGAACGGTTAGATATCTGACTAGTTCCACACATAACTATTAACAAATATAGTTTATTAGAATATTATATGTGATTCATAATAATTAATAAAAATAAAATTTTAGTCTTACCAAACAAATTACTGTAACCAAGCAGCGGGTGCCCATAAGGGTTCTGTTTTTAATTTATGATCAACTTCTAGTAACTGTTCAAGAGCCATTTTGAAATCATCATTCACAATTATTTCGTCAAACCAATGATCAAATAAGAATTCTATCCTCTTTGAACTTCTTAAAATTTCATTAAACTCATCATCCTAAATAGAAATTTAACATAATAGGTATTTGTTTACATTTTTAAATGTATCAATTTATTTACCGTAAAACCTCTTGAATTTGTTTCATCAAATGTTGACATTGCATATGCTGCATTTCTAGATGATTTCAATGTATCAAATGGTGGTGGTTGAATATATATAATATAAGGTTTTATATCAGGTGTGCGTAACATTTTTAAAGCCTTAAAAAAAAAAAAGTAATGCGTGTTTTTAAAACTATAAATTATGTTTTATTAAACATATATGAAATTTGTATCTTACCTGATAATGTGGATTTATTATACATGTAAGTCCAGAGCGTATAATTGATTTAACACTTTCTAAAGATGTACCATAAAGATTGCCTTTGTATTCACCAAACTCTAAAAATTCACCGCGAGCTATTTGTTCTTCCATTAATTCCCTCGAGACAAAATTGTATTCTTTGCCATTTACTTCTCCAGTTCGAGGAGATCTTGATGTATCTATAATTAAGTGACAGTTATTACTTAATTTTTTTTTTATGTATCAATAATTAACAGGTTTTTATTGCAATCATTTTGAAAATAATTTTTTTATTTCTATTAGGTATTTTTTGATATGTTGTAATCTATATTCACAGTAGTCCTATTATGATAGTTGTTGTATTTATGATTTGAATGAATTATTTATTTACACCTTTTACATAAAATCATAATAACATAAACAGTTAAGTTACAGCTCTATGAAAGGGTTAATTGACCAGACAAGACCTTCTCAAAATGTTATTCATTTTCTTCTAAAAACCCCTTGACAATAATGATAATAATTATAAGTATTTGGCAAAGAGAAATTCTGGATTTCTTCCAATAATTGATCCTGGATACAGTCTTGATAAAAGTTGAAATTTAATCTAATTTTTTCCAAAAGTTAATATATGAGAATAAAAATTATTTAGAAATTTAAGAACTCTATATCAAACAAAACAACATCCTTTTACTAATCATAATGAAAAATAATTATTCTTTTTTTTTTCTACTCACGTGGTACAGGAGTGTGATATTTGTCTGGATTTAATTCCATAATACGCCTCTTCAGCTCATTTCTACCAACACCAGGTGGACCAATTAAAACAATGGGTCGAGGAAGCTCAGGTCTTGGATACAACTTTACCACTTCTTCATATGTAGCGATATCTTCCCGGTCATAGTCGTCACTTTCAGCTATGTCATAGATAACCTTTTTAACACGTGTGCGTACCGAACATTCGGATGCCATGTCTTCACTTAGATCGTTCAGAGCAGCCAGTGACCCACATAATGGGTCCTTAGCTATTGAACGGTCCGGAAAACATGTCATACTGCCCCCACCAATACAACCCCCATTAATGGTATCCATGACCCCTGTAATTCGCAAACATAGCCAAGTGTTAAGTCACAAAACACTACTAAAAAACATGTTAATAAAAAAAAAAAAAAAAATAATAAAAAATAATCATAAAAAAAAAAAAAAAAAAAAATAAAAAATAATAATAATAAAAAAAAAATATTGACATAATATTATATCAAGTAATAATAGTATATAAGTATAATAGTTAATAATAATAAAAAGAAAATTGATACTTTACAAAAATCAATTAATTTGTTTATTTGTGAATATTAAAAATAAATAAACTACTATTAAAGGTTTAAATATACTTGAGTATATTTACTGTTATTAGTACATAATATTTAAGCTGATTTGCTAGATTTTACCTTTGAATTAAATGTAAATTCAAAAATAATAAAATATTATCTATTATAATTAAATGCATTAAGCAATTTTTACATATTTTTAAAATTTAATGATACATAACAAATTAATATTAATTTGTAATGGTGTTGGTATTTATTTTGTTATAAGAAGTTCTTTTCAAAAAATTTAACTTACATTTTTTTTTGTGATCTGTCATTGATAACCTTTCATGAATTATTTTACGCTCTTGTAAAGCTTTACTTGGTATGAGGCCAGCTCTCATGTTTCGATCACCTTCTTTTCTAGCCTGCCACCTAAAAATTGCAAAAGCAATTAATTTCTATAAGACTGACAGTACTTATTTTATTAATTCTAAAAAGTAAAATTGTTTTTCTGATTCATAGAAATTACCAATATGGGTCATCTTGACTGACAATGTGTAGTATTTCTCCTTTAGTAAAACTTAAACCGGCTTCTTTGCATGGAATGTAAGGATCAACATCTGTATTAAAATCAAAATGGGCTCTGACTTTCATTTTGCTTTCTCGTGCTCCACCTTTTGGGTCTGCTGGAATCAATTTGAATGTTATTGTCCCTTCAGAATGTTGCTAAAATTAAAAAAAAAAAGATTTAATTTTGTCTTCATTATAAATTGTAATATTATTTTGGTATACCAGTATTTGTAGTACATCTGCTGGCGACTTTCCTTCAACATTAATTCCATTTACTTCACACACTTCATCACCTACATTAATCAAACCAGAACGGTCAGCAGCACCACCATGCATAACTCTTGCTATGATTATTTTTCCATTTTCTTCATCGGTTTTTATAGTTGCACCCTGTAATTTTCATAAATTGTATAATATTTATTTTTACGTTACAAATTGCTTATGATATTAAATCTCTGAATTCAAATGTAGGTTTAATTACACTATTATTGGTTTGAAGTATCAAGTTATTTTTTTTAATAACAAAATGTAAAAACTTTAATTAACTCAAATAAATAAATTCTTATATTGTAAAGTAAACTGTATTGCTAATGTGTTACTATAGTCAAACCGTAATGATTTATTTTTAGGATTTACAACACGTGTTCCAGTCACAATTCTATTTATTACATATTTTGTCCCTACCACTCCTTACAGTTCATTTTGTGTTTTTGAACAGTTACATTCAAAGTAAATACTTGGAATAATATTATAGTATTTTGCTTAAAGCGTATATTAACGTAAGAGGCATAAGTTCAATAAGGGAGAATATTTTAACAATTGGCTTATTAACAAGTTTAGAAAAATTTAAATTGAGTACAAAAATTAGACTGAAAGGTTAGAACACTAATGTCATGACGCAAAACCATGCCCACTTAATTAATGGACACGCCTAATAATTTGCAATGGGTCTATAAATAATACATTAAAATTGTAGTTGTTGATTCAGCTATAGGATTGTCTACACGACCGTATATATATTTTATAAACTAATTATGCTTCAATACTTTTAACAAATATATACCTGTTAAGTAAGTTAAACCTATTCACCCTACTTACCACAATTGGTTCGGCAGAATCAGGTTCCCCGTCCTTGCGTAATGCAAAACAATTAATACAAAAACCAGAGATTAACCACTAAGAAGTTATGGTTGTGAATGTATTAAAGAAATAAAATACAAATGAAGAAAAAATAAATAAAAATGTATTATACTAGTACAATAATAGTAAATAACAAATAAACACAAAAAACAAAACAAAAATTAACTACACTAAAATTAGACTTTGGCATTTAAAAATAAAAAAGCTAAGAGTAAATGCCAATTAAAAATGAAAAAATAAGCTTTTCAATAAAAAATAAAAACAATTGTTTACACAGCCTTATAGGAAACATTTCCATGCATAGAATGTTAACAAAATATCAGTACCAATGGTTCAGTGCTTTTAACCAATTGTACAATTTTGATTGTCTCTTCATCCTCGTCCATCTCTTGGGGAATGTCTGGCAGTCGAGGCAGATAGTCTTTTTGAGCTACCGCATCATGTGCACACAAAAGTCCCTAAGTATTTGTTTTATGAAATTTATAATTTGTATAAAATATAGTAAAATCATATTGTTATACATACCTGTATGTGAGGGTTTTGCAATAGTTGAAAAAGCTGTCTGGATGTATCGCTGAGGGAAATCCTGGGCAAGAGAACTTCCATAACATCCAGAGTGATTTGCATGGAACTCGATAGCACTGGCGAGCAACGTCGGTCATCGCGCACACGGTCTACAATGCTGTTATAGACTTTGAACAGAGCGTGCAGTTCTTTGCTTTGCAGCAGATTAGATAAAAATTCCAGTTCTTCTTTGGAAGCGGAAATAGCGTCTCGTGACCCCACTAATGACTCCAGTAAGCCAGCCAAAGCTACACAAGGGAAAAACAGACCAGGTCAAGTGAATGCGTTCAACTATGCAGTTGCACACTCGACTTACCGGGATCAAAAGCACTGTTCTGTTCCATCGTAACACTCATATTTCAACAATACGACTGAAACATGAAAATATATATTATTATCTAATATTTTTATCTTATTAAAAAAAACTTTCAAAAAAAGAGCCGGTAGCGGAGGATCAAGACTGTTGTAGTGAATAGTAGAAATTATTTTACTTGTACACGGGTAGCAGGAGACATAATAATAGTAGTAGAACGACAGACGACCGCACGTATAACAGCAGACATTACTGGAGTGCAGCACGAGTGTACACTGCGGAATTATTGAATGACATGCACACGGATCGGTTAACGGTGTATATAACAATATTAATTTACCGCAGTTAAAGGTACACAGTTACAGCTTCATTATTTTTTTTTCCGCAGGACTGCTGCTGGCGATCCGATTCTGGGTCAGCTGAAACCGTCGCAGTGCCGCCAACGCTGGGCGGTCCCCCGCGCGCAATTCTAATGTTGTTATTGATTTATTATTTTTCCGCTGCCGTACGATGTATCGGTGTAGCCATTCGATTCCGGCCGAATTATCGTCGGGATCGGCCGCGACTTTAGATACGCACCGCAGCCAACTGCTACCCCCCGGGTCCGCGCGTATGGCCGTTTTGCTTTCGTTATCGCTCGGCCGACCGACCGCGATTATATTTACTGGCCGTTTGACAGCGACCGACAATCGTGGGGCCCCGCTTCACGGAGTCGTAGTACGCGCCGACGCCGCCCGTTCGGGTAATCACACACTATCGCGCGCGATTATTCCGCCATCGAAATCTGTGTCGTCCGCCGCGCCGCGTCCGTGCGTGCACGTGTACGTTATATTATTATTACAATAATATACCAACGACGGCGGCGGCGTACCCCGCGCCCGTAGTTTATGAATAGAATACTAGCGACCGGGCTCGCCGCAGTCGTGTTGTACAACACTGACTGGTGAATCGTTTTTTTTTGTTTTCCGGACGTCATTGCCGGACGGCAGATACGCACCATGAATAACAACGCGTGCGTGCGAGTCTGCGAACACTCGAATCGCCACTGCGTACCGTCACCGCCGAAACCATAACGCCGTTTAGATTTTAGATTAGGTACCTATTAGTGGTACACCGTCACCACCGACAAATTACACGATAATAAATATATACGCAACTCTATAGTTCTGCTTACCGATTTCTATGACCGATAACTCCAAACACCCGTTCCTCGGGAATGTAGCCGTCTGTGTCGTCCGAACCCGAACGGAAATAGGTATTAGAAAAACGGAAACGTATATAAAATATAATATTCCGCTCCGACGACCCGCCGCTATATATTATTATTTCGTAGCCAGTCGTAGTATTATTGTTGTTTGTAATTGTCACCGAAACACAATTATTACCGTAATAATAATTAATATTAGATACGTGCCGCACAACTGGTGGCGTGTTCGTATTACGGGGCAATTAGGGGCAACTGCTTTCCCTGGGCGCCAGAACGTTGCGAACAAAACGTTAACAATGTTAACTTAACGTATTAAACGACTTACCCTACCAAACATTGTACAACTCATGTGAAATTTTAAGTAGTTGAAGCAATAAAATTAATTACAATCGTAGTGGAGAAGGTCTTTCTCTGCATTGAAACGAATAAAGACGTAGTGTTTACATTTTTTTTTTTCAATTTATAACCGATAACAGTGGAGGAGCCGTGTGAACTTTACTACCCCGCTGCTGCCAACGTTTATTTAAGAAAAAAAAAATACAAAAATATATTCGTTGATGGGGATGCGCAGGGAAGCATCATATTGCGCCCCTTTACATCATGATCTAAACCTAACTGACGCTGTTGTTCATGGTCTTCGCGACTAGGTTCACGGAACAGGCCGGTCTAGACATCCTGTGCATCGTCGTCCTTTTCCCAACCCGGTTCGCAGATCTAGCCGGTCTAGAAAACTGGTACGTCCTGGTTCTCTTCTCGGCCCGGTGACGTATCCACTCGTCGGCCTGCGAACTTGTTCTTGGTGTTCTATTCGGGAAGCTCAGTGAGCTTCCTTGCTGACGATTAATCCTAACTCAGCGGCCCTTTCGTCTTGCTCCATGTGATGCAGTAATTATCATAATTTTGGAAAAAATCAACGATTACGATTTCTGCTTAATTTTAAATTATATCTAAACCTATGATGTCGTACATGTGTACGTATTTTAAACTATGATGTAATATAAAACAAAAATAAATATATATATATATATATATATATAAAATCATATAGGGTGGGCCAGCCGTGGTCCGGGAATATTTTATAGTGGGCTACTCCCCACCTCTGGTGCTGCCACTGCACCTGGTACTTATCATATTGCTTATGTGGTTGTATCAAAATTCCCCGTTTCGAATGACTCATTATTATGTTTTCATCCCGATTAAAGATGGTGGTTCTCACCATCATTACTATATATCTGTGGTTCCCAACTCAACACTAAACACGGACCACATTTGTACATTTTTCACCGTTACGGGTCACGAGATTTATTTATTATTATTTATTATCACCAACCTTCATATACCACTTACTTCTATAAAATACTTTTATAGTTTTTAATTTATATGTACATAATAAAATCAGACATACAATTTACATTGTGAAAAATATTTTAACTAATTTATTGACAACAGACTACTAATCTAGTAAAAAAAAAGGTGATTAGAATTCTAATTTTGGTATTTAATCAACATGGAAATACGATTTTACAAATTTATATATCTGTATATGAATTGTTATCGGTCGCGTAAGTATATCTGGTTGTCAGCCACTAACATTATGATGGGCAAATTACGTACACTAAGCCGTAAATAATATAAAATACAATTTCGCTCATTTTTTTTTTTTAATTTAAATTTATTCCTAAATTTTCAAATTAAAAAAATTGTTAATCATGAAAAAAATTATTTGGCATCGCGGATCATTTGAGACGAGTCCGCGGATCACCAGTTGGGAACCAATGCTATATACGATTATTACAAAAACAGTTTCTAAAAATAGAATATCCTATTGCGGGACTGTGTATCGAGTCCGTACTCCGCGGCATAGGCGTAGAAAAAGAAGGGGGAGAGATACTAAGGGGCTATAATCCTCCCCGCAAAATGTCTAGCAGCTATCCTGAAAAATGACCACGCAGGAGATGATTTTAACGTTACTCAAATGTACAAAGGCTTATTTAAAACCGTCGTCGATAAAAAAAAAAATCAACAAAAATACGTCAATAGTGTCTTTTTTTTGTAAGTTCGGCATATAGCCGGGGCCAGGTATACATATTTTGGGGCCGGGGACTTTGATCTTCAATAAGCCTCCATCCCTGTTTAGAAAAAAAAAAAAATAAATTGTATATTTTATTTCAAAAACTTAATTGTAATTTATAAGAACACGGATTTTTTTCTACGTTCCTTTGCAAATTTATCAACAGTGTCGTCATAGGATAATTTTTTAGTTATGTTCTACAGTAAGCAATGTCAGATTGTTTAATTGTCTTGAGTCAAACACGATCTTAAACGAGTTTTAATGAGTTTGGGCGCTGAGAAAGAGCGTTCGCTACTAGTTTGTACAAGGCTTGGTTATATATATATTTGTTAAACTGTTTCAACGTTGGGCAATATATGTTTTATGTTCGTCAATCTCAGATGTTTAAGTTGATACTGAGGAACACACATAGTCTCTTCGTTAAACATCGACATTTTAACTCTTAGAACTGCACCATTTCATTCGACCAATACGTTTTAACACTGACAAATTATCACTTTTAATAGGTTTTTTTTTTTTTATATATAATTGTTATTTTAATCGATACGAAAATGTTAGGTTCTAAACGACATTGGTTTATTAAATATATGATGAATCAAAATGGAGGCCAGGTGACTAGTCACCAAGGTACTTGCCTAAATCAGGCCTAACCTGAATATAGAAATAACACTAATAATGTTAATGTATGAGTATGTTTTATGTTTAAATGTGTAAAACATATTTTTTAGGGCTATAGCTCCTTCTCCCCTCCCCATAGAAAATCGTCAGGCTTCGCAATTGTCACTCATTGAATGCATATAGAAAATTAATAATAGACATTCTTATCATTTTATCATTTGGCTTGGACGCAAAGTCTTTTATACATAATACAAACGGAGTTTTTTTTTGTTTTTCATAATATTTTTTAACCGTTTATTATAAATGGCGTTTATAATAAGGTGCGCCCTTATTATTTATATTGACGTGAAGATTCTAAATTCGAACGCATTAAACTCGAGCGCGTTGATTGTGGAAATTTCTCTTTACTTCTTTAGTAACGATTACAAATTATAACACGAACATTTTTTGTACGTGGACGGGAGAAAAAGAACAAATATAAGAATTCCGCTACACTATAATATGTGTGCTCCGAGTAATCCATTATTTACAGCGGCGAAACGAAAAACATAAAGTTTGTTTTTTTTTTTTTTTTTTACTACATTATTTATAGAGATACCTCTATTTATAAGTTACTACTTAACTGATATTTTCGAACATTATGATCTCCTTGTAAAACTACCGACCTTCATAAACCACCTGGGGCTAGCTTACATATATCTTGCAATGTTCGAACGAACGTTTTATAAACGTTAATACACGATGGCAGAGGCAGGCATAACCACTTTTTGAATAATATCTTTAGTTTTAATATTTGGATTTGTAACAAGCAAATGATTAAAACTTTAACGGACGTGTTGAACGATTGGAACAAGAGTCTTTCGGTCGAAATCTGGCCAAATGACGGGAGGGGGAGGGGAAATAATCTCATTGTTGTAAAATTGCTAAAAGCAACGACATAGGGTGGGTACCTATTTATAATTGTACTTTATTACATATGTAGAGGTAGTTAATGTGTACCCTTATATATTCAAACCCGAATAGTTGTATATTAGTACCTGTTTAGTAATGGCAACGTCGGGTAATGTAAATTTACTCCCCGAAGACTTAATAGCGCGTTCTATATATAGATAGTCCATTAATAACCATTATTCCGTTATTTATTTTAGCATTTTAAAAAGTATTTTCGTCGTTGGATTACAAACTTTACACCATAAGGTACACCGCGTAGTAATATCGTAATATTATGGCGATAAATTAATTACCCATCTCTCTAATAGTGTAGTGTAAAAACGGTTGAAACATTTAATTACAAATTATGGAATTGGTACAATAGGATTGTGGAAAATAATTTGGTTTTTAAATATATATATATATATGCGTTGTATGTTTCATTATGATAATGACAACACAAAATTGCAATTTTAACGACGAGTTGAAGCATAACTGTATTTTAAAAATGCTAACAAGCTACATTAAATAATATATAATTATATAAATATACAATACTTTTAATAAACATTTCCATGTAGTATAATGATGGCTAGTGCCCAGTTGGGTTGCTATAACTAAGGCTCGGAACTTAATCTCTTAAAAAGTACTAAATACGCGTGCACTTATGCGCATAAAAAAGTACAAATATGCACTTATTTTATTTTTTTACACAACATTTGGTGGATTTGATGTATACCTTTATAGTTGTATTCAAAAGTACAAAAACGATAAAATAAATACACATAGGTATTAGTAAATTTTGATTTTGATTTTTTAAACATAGTTCCCCGAAATTAGTATATACAATAAAATAAATGGTTTGAATAAAATGTTCCTTCAATAAGATAAATAGTTGTTAAAAACACGATACAAATGAATACCTAGTAGAAACTCTCTAAATAATATATTTATTTTTTTACTAACAAATTTTGAAATTATATTATCATGAATTATCAAATATGCTCTAAGATATGGTAAAATTAAGAAATATGCTCTTTAAATTACAAAATGTTTGATATAAATCAATTTTACATTTGTTCTTTTGTTTACACCTAGTTCTTTTAATACAAAAAACATTATTCAGTTCTCATTTTAATTACATACAATAAAATTAATAACAAAATAATAATACTAATAAAACGTGTACAGGACCGTTCACTCCCGGTACTCTTCGCAGACCTATAAATCCGATTTTTTTTTTAAAGTTTTTGGAATTTTTAATTTTTTTTTTAAAAAAGAAAGCAATTACAAAACAATCAACTAAGAATGTTGACAGTGTTCAGTCGATATTTTAATATATGACGTAAGCACGTATTACTATACAAATTAAACATTCTTTGTTGACAGGTAAATATTTAATGCGTGTATAATATCATTTGGTACATCCTAGAATTTATTTACAAAAAACATTACTGATTATTATTTATTGTCTATTTAAAAAATAAAATAATAATCTAATGATTCATAAAATGTCTCCGATCAATTTTAAACACTGTTGTTTTACCGAATTTTTTAGTTTTCTGTAGTTTTAATATCAATTCGAATCCCAGAAAAGCAAAATCATAAATATACATTTGGTTCCGGTCGATTGATAGGTTTTTATTTATATAATATTTGTCAAAAATAATCCTGGGAAAATATAATAAATAATATCTGTAATAACAACTAACGGTGATTGATGTCAAGTGAACAATAATTTTATTCCTAGCCATTATTAAAATGATCCAACGACAAAAATATCTAAAATCACTACACCGGGGTAGTATTATACTACCGGATATTAATTATTCCCATTTGTGTTTGTTGTTGTTGCCATTATTTCCACTGTTAATTTATCGCAGGCTGTTAGAAATTGTACACAAATGTTTACTGATATTGTTATTAATTTGTATACTTCTTACTTTTATATAAAATCTTGTTAACGTTTATTTTTAAAATTTATTTCTCTGTCAGTTAGTAACAAGTTACTAACTATAAGCAATAGTGAAACTAAGATTTTTTCGAGGGAGGATTTTCACCTAACACATACCTCCTCCCAGTTACTTATTTCTGAATATGCCACTGATGTATAGGCCTACTGTGATAGGTCCAAAGCTCATAATTTATGTAACTGTCTAATGTTGAGGCATGATTATTTTTGTGTATAATAAGCTTAAAAAAAAAAAAATATTAAATTTTCACAATTACGGTTCGAGGGGGGTGTCCTGATATTCAAAACATTCCCCCTTGATTGCGCCACTGACTGCAAGAGATGTAAAGTGCTACATAAGTGTAATTACAAAAAAAAAAAAAAATGTATAACGGTTAGGTACTAAGTATGTAATTAAATAGGCTTTTAAAATTATTTTTGGACCTTATAATTAATAATGTAAACCGTATGAATTAAATTCTGAGTCTGATAAGCCTGTAGTATACATATAGAGTATACACATTACATATTACATGGTACTTACATTCAGTGGTGCCGAATTAGTTACTATTATACGGTGCAAATTGTATTATTTCTTAACCACCCCACCTACCCCCTCAGAACATTCAAGGAACACCTGTTTTAGTAGGTTATTTTTAACCTACAGTTAATACAATTGCTAAAAATGATTTAATTGGTTTATTATGTAATATGTATTAATTTAACCACCCACCATGATACCCAGTACCCACCATTAATTTAAGTACATATTCGGTGCTACTACTTACATTGGATACATTTTTACATTTTACTAATATTTGAAATTTATTATTGAGTGTAATTTATTGTAGTTTACACATTTAAAAATATATTTAGAATAAAGTTACATTGTTAAATTATACCCGGCTTTGGTTTTTAGAATATAAATTAATATTAATTATTATTATACGTATCTATCAAACTTTGGTTTATTTGGTTGTGATGATTTTCATTGAATTATCTAATATTTATAGTTTATACCTATTATAATATTTTTTATTCGTCACAAAATATTTCATTTTAACACGCTCTGTGTTCATAGCTTATATTTAGTTAAACCGATCAACCTTAACCCACAAAATGTGCATGTCAACATATTTACGACTGTCAGCAAATACAATTAATGTTTCCAAATTTTTGCCAAAACTTCAATGTTTAATTTAAAGTTAAATGCATTTATACGCCTATCGTTGTTCCAGTAACTGTATTTTTTACTTATTATATAGTAGATAACTCGTGTTTGAAAAAATAAATAATTCAAATAGTACAAAGGTAGTTTATATACCTTGATGTAACGAATGATCAATGAAATATGACTTTTTTATTATTATTATTATTATTATTTATTTACGGACATATAAATTATACGTTGTGTGTATCATTAATATTGATGGATGGATATTTATTATCAGTTTTTAAATAATGTATGAAATGTATTGTGTTACGTGTACACATTATATATGGGCACCTATATATTTTGTATCTAAGCCCTCACTGTAACCCTATGATAATATACCACCTAAGTTTCGTGAGTTCAAATTTAAATATATTTTTTATTTTTTATTATGTGTTTTGACAAAATGTTTTGCTGCTAGTGTTTAAAAAATATAATATGTGTGGTTTATTATTATTAATAATCTTATCCTATAATATTATTACATAATAACGTAATAAGACATATAGTAAATAATATAATATACCAATTAGTAAAAAAACCCCACTGTTTTAATTACTGTCGTGTACACTCTATAGGTGTTAATTATATAATCTAGTAAATATAAAATTATAATATAAATATATAATTTAGAATAAACATATATATTATATACGAAAAAATGTCTCTGTAATAAAGTTACTTAGAAATTGTTTGTAAAATAATTGTTAATTAATTAGAAATGCTCATGATATACGTGCGGTTAAAAAAAAAAAGTAGGGAATATATTGGTATATTACTATGATGTGTGTCTATTTTTCAAATTTGTCTGTCTGTAAATCAATTTTCTACTAGAAATCATGCTCCAATCATCCACATCAGAGGTGGTTTATGGTAGCAAATTTGTCTAGATGGCGATGGGAAAGAGGGTAACTTTGATTTTTTCTGTAATTTTCATAATTAAATAATAATAATTGGGAAAAATCATCGGAAAAACGGAAAACTTTACGAAATAACGATTTCTGTTATTTTCGCGTGTTTTAAGTTTTTATTTGGTTTTAAGCAGAATACAATTTGTTTTGACCCATCAAAAATATTCGAAAATTTGACACAAGATTCATCATAAGTTGTATTTAGTGGTAAAAAAAAATAAAACTTGAGCTTAATGTTATAAGTTATTTTATAAGCGTTTAAAATGCAATTTTTGATGAAAGTCGTAAAAATCACAGAATGTTTGCGTACTATTATCCAATAGAAAACACGGACATTTGCAATCTATTTTGTATATACAAATTTGATATAAATTGATATCAATTAAAATTGATCAAAACACATCCGAACTTTGCTGAAAACCGTTTTTCGTTATCAATCGGTTTAACGTTGCGTACGATTATAAATTCAATCCTACTTTTCCGAATTTCCATTTACAACAGTGGCCCACTCATGAATAGTACAGATATATCCTACTAGCTACCTTTTCTTATTTTTGTTTTAAATATTATAATAATTACAACATATTTGAACGGATAAAACATTGTGATCGCGTATACATTATATTGTAATACGTCTCATAATATAGTTCTTAATTTAGATTAAAAAAAAAATGACTTAAAGTCAACAACGGCGATGACGTGCAGCGTGTACTTAATATATTTGTTCTATAATTATTGAAAAAAACAACTGTAAAGTGTTTGTCGTTTTTGTTTCCTCACAGCCAAATCCAATATTATCCCGTCGCGTGTTATCCCGTCATGAAACCTACGTACTCAGGATATTGACAATTTAAGTGGACGGTGTGCTGCGCGCCCGTAACGTATTTTTCATTAAAAGGCTTCTCGCCCCCTTTCCCCGCAGTCCTGTTTAGAGCGTGTAAACAGAACCTCTCGATCTCGGTGGTGTGTACGTACGTTCATCGGCATCAGATGATTTTTCTTTTTTTTTAATCTCCATACAATATTTAATACGACGTACTAGCGTTTTTATAGAATACGTATATAATATTATAATAATGTACGTGAACCGTTATAATATTACTATAATATCCATACAAATTGTTTGCAAATTTTGTCTCCTATATTCTCCTCCTTATCTTCCAGGGACGCTGTTGCAACTGGGGCAATTGGGACTCTCAAGGGGAAAATTTCCCGGAGGCAAAGCCTTCACCGCTAAAATGTATAGGTTTCAGTCGTCCCTCATGATGAATATTGAAACAAATAATCGTTGACGTTCTAAACAATATGGACAAATGATTATAACAAAAAACAACTTTTTGACAAATAAACTGGAGCAATATTAAAAAAATTATAACAAGTTGTATTATTTTATAAGAGAATTTTTAATATATTTAATTCAATTATTTACAGAAAAAAAAAAAAAAAAAATTATATATATATTTCTGTAATAATTTTGAGATTTTGAATCGCGTTATTTTTAGTAAAAATGTTTTACACATAACGTTCAGTGCCCACGGTTCAAAAATATATTTTTCGACATCGGATATTCTGATACATTATCGAAATGGGAAACTGTGAGCCGATAATGATATATCGGTTGAAAACAATGTTTTTTTTTTAAACGCTTTTTCATATTCCAGAGCCGTATAATTCTCCAAAAAATATCTATTTTGAATATCATACAAAAAAAAAAATACAACCCGACATCCGAGGATACATTGCGATATTTGTAATAATATCGGATCGATATACGATATCGGTTTAAGCCAATTCTCACCACTAAATTTATTGTACTTAATATATTTTATATATATATTTATACTTATCCGTCGGTTGCCCGCAGTGTAATATACAGTACACACAATATATACACGTACGCTCTCCAACTACGCCGCCCCCCCCCGCCTCGCAGGCTGGCGGGATACTGACACCGTCGCCGTTGACGTCGCCGCTGCCACCGCTGCGGCCGCCGCCGCCGCCTCCGCCGCCGCCACTGCTGCCGCCGACGCCGCCGTCGCCGTCGGGAACCCACCCCCAGACCGATCGACTGGATAGTGTTAATCACGCAAACGCGGGATGCCGGCCAAGTTTGGAACAAACGCCTCGTGAAAATATATTTTTCTTCCCATGCACATTCGGCTTTTGTCGCGCGCCCGGACACCGTGTCTATACCTCGTGATTATACCGTATACCGTATATCTCCGTCGCCGTCGCGCTGTCCGTTTAATATACCACGATCACCGCGGTAAGATTTAATAATAATAAAATAAATTTAAAAAAATTAAAAATTAAAAAACCGGAATTCGAAACGAAGACCGTTTATATATATATAAATGTACTTATTTTGCTTATATATTTTCCCTTCGGACAATTTATAATATTATATAGTTAAATTTACAGTCGAATCGAAATAATATGTCTTTTTTTTTTACTTTTTCTCGTAAAATATCATCAGCGTTAAAAGGTTGAAACATGTACGGTTTTACTGCCTATAAACTGCACACGGTCACTCCAAACCCATGTAAGTATTTTTAATAAACCCTTATTTTGTTCGTAGGGTATAATAAGTCAGTCAGTATTTTTATATATGTACGAGTAACAAAAATGCCAAGGTCTTTCATTCTAAATTTGTCTTTGTCTTATTTCGGAATGTAAGCGTACATACATTAAGTATGTACATAAGTGTACAAAAGGTACATAGGTACCTATGTGTTTACGTTGGTTTTAAAATTTAAGTTAAATTATCTAATTAAAAAGTTCGGTACTGTTCGTTTTATTTTTAGCTCAGCTTAAATAGTTTAATATTTTGGGTTTGAACGGTTTTTAATTTTTTTTTTTATACTTCATCGTTTACCAATCCTTAACTAATTATATCTATTATTCGAACATTTAAAATTAAAACAGTTTTCATAAAATAATAAATAAATAAATATGTAAGAAAAAACGTAACCGGGAGTTTTATTAGTTTTGCGTGTGTTTATGATTGTTTTAGATTCCAAAAATCTTCATCAATTATTAAGAACAGATATATATTCATTAGGTATATTTATATATTTATTCATTATCTATTTATTAAATAATATTAGTTATATTTATTTTTTTGTGTTAATTATATTTGTTGTACAATTATTTGGTTTTTCATAGTCTAAATCTTGATCAAACTTTAATATTAGGTTTTATAGCTACCATTTAACAATATGTTTATAATAATAATGTTACAATTTATCTATTATTTAATTTAATTAAGAATATTGGCAATGTTTATTAAT
This sequence comes from Tuberolachnus salignus, assembly GCA_956483605.1. Taxonomy (NCBI): domain Eukaryota; kingdom Metazoa; phylum Arthropoda; class Insecta; order Hemiptera; family Aphididae; genus Tuberolachnus; species Tuberolachnus salignus. The sequence continues at coordinate 27,078,712 of OY101434.1, read as the reverse complement.
AAAAGTGTTTAGTAATCAATGAGGGAAAAATGTTAACATTTTTATAGAACCTCAGAAAATATTAGTCATGGTCTTGGTAAATTTGCCATGACTATTGATTAGACTAGTTGGTCGATTAATGGAATAAAAATTATTAGAAGTTTACAGTATAACTATTAGTTTAAACACTATATAGACCTCTGTCGTATAAATACAGAGGGAACTATAAACCGAAATAAATAAGCTCTGTAATTAAAAGCTATTTAGGTAACTACATTTTATCATTTTGTTTATGCTTTTTTTTTTGTTTTTTGTTTATGATAAAATCGATTTGCTTTTAATTTGATTTAAATTAGAGAAGTGCTAAATAGTTATTTTATTTACATCACCTAGATCAAGTCAAAAATATAAATACTACAATTAATATCCTTTTCAATATTTCAACTTATTGGTCGAAATTGACAAATATTAAAATTAAATCATCAAAGTAAAACTTTTACTAGATATACTTGATTTTTTCCAGTTTCTAAATCCGTTTGTAGAAAATGATATTATGTTTATCTCATTTCTAAAATTTCTACAAAAGTAGAAATCAAAATATTTTCGCCTCAATAATAATGCTTTTTGTGCTGGCCCGGTGTTCGACAACCCATTTGATGCCTTTTTTTATATGCTTTTCTCGTTTCCACTCTCTTAAATATTGTTATTACCAAACAGACCCAAAAAACATAATCGAATTGGTTTCTTGAGTCACAAAAAAACTCAATGGCCTACGAGTTGCCGACCACTGCTTTAGCTAATCAAATCGACAGTACAATGTAGAAGGAAAACCTCAATTTTGTAAACCAAAATATGCCTAAGGAGTTATATAAGTAAACCTGTTAATTAAATAATTAATCCAAATTTTTAACATATTATGAATATTGATAAATGATAATATCAGAGAAACCTATAAACCCAATACCTACAATTAAATTATTGTTTTTTTTTTTTTTTTTTTTATTAAGGTTTTTACAACAATGTTTTTAGCCAACAATTAATATTTTACAGAATTGATATTTTTAAAGTTTAAGTGAATTATTATCACTGTTGTGACCATTCGTAAGTGAATTATCTAGGTTTAATATAAATATGTAACTAATTAAGAGAAATGCATACTACTTAACTTACATTTTAAATGTTTAACACTACAGAATAAATTAATATAGACTAAATTTGCAGTTAACTAATTTAATTTTGTTCAAATTCATTTTAATTTTTTTTTTTTTACATTTATGTTCAGACTTGCATTAAAAATATAAATATTGAATAAATTCGTACCTACCTTCTTAGTTTTATATATATTTTATTATTAAGAAGACGTTATACCCACTGTGATTCGATTGTAAAAACCGTTTTGTGCGGGACAATTATTCTCTTTCCTTATTTACAATAGAGTTAACAAAATTTCACGGTACATTAAGAAAAACATTATCAGTGTCGTAACGTATCCTTTTTTTTGATACACTACCGAATAATTTGTACAAGTAAATTAAAACACCAAAATAACCGAATGTTTTCAAACCGATAACTTTTATTGTATTTATGTTATAAAAAAAATAGGCACGCTACTACACAGATACAATTCTTCTGAATATGCTACGTACATTTTGGTAAAATACGGAAAGAGTATAGTTGTCCCGTGTGAAACGGTTTTTCGTATACATTTTATTTTAGATCATGATTAAACAAAAAAATACTTTGTGATAATAACACGGGACTTTATTAGATAGTGAATTTAAATAATTTTGAATTGATAAATTTTCATTTTTCCAACAATTTCGTCAAAATTGCCTATTTGCAACCCTTTAAATACGTGTGGTACGTATTCATAAGAATATAGTATAATTGCAATTCTTGAAAAGTAAAATTCACTGGTTATATTGACTTTTGTAACATAGATATACAAATTTGGTCAGTCTGTAAACTGACTTATTTCAATATCTACACAATTCTAGTAGATTATAATAGATAGAGATTTTTTTTTCTATTGGATTCTAATTAAAGGTTGGGTTAGGTTAGGTTAAGTTACATGAAAATTTAATTTTTTTTCTTTATTATCGATTTTTGGTCTCCCTTGGTTACAGGAATTAGAAAAAAAATTATATAAATTTGGTCGTCATGACTCACGATGAGTCACGGACAACGCTGGTACAGGGATCGACTAGTTTTAATACATAATAAATAAATACATTTTGTAGTACATTTTTAATGCTTGGCACATAAACTCTTACAAGCTATAATTGCCGTTAACAAAATATTTATTTACCTAATTAATTAACTGCACTGATTTGAGTTGAAGTGAAGATTGTTTACGTTTTGCTTTATCCCGAAGTGTGCAACATCTGGTTTAGTAAAATCTAATATATTCTGCTTGCGTTGAAAGTTATAGTCTTTTTACTGGAAAATAATTTTGTTCATTCTAAAAACAAATTATAAATACCTACCTACGTATACATAATACATTTAAAATTAATGTTTAAAATCTGACTATTGCAGTTCACCTCCATACAATTTATTAAATGCAACTATATTTAGACAAATATTTAAAGTGTATAAATTGATTTTTAATTTAAAAAAAAAACATTATTTTCCAAGACGAAAATACATTTAAAAAACATTGATGATTTACGTATAATTGTAAATACAATATATCAATGTGTATCCTAATCTAAATATTTGGCATAAATTGCAATTTTGGTGGCTTGATGGCTACAGTACAGGGTGTTAAAATACTTTTAAATTCTAATTGATGCGAGGTGTTTATTGGTATTACTGCGGTTTCCATTATTTTTTATTCAAAAACATTTTTGTTTTCTTTAGTAAATGTGTATTACTTCAATTTTGTATAATTGTGCTGTTCAATTTATTTAAAATTATATTATGTAAAACATATATGTTTAGGAAATTTATATTGAACAAATCACGGTTTTCTTTATAAATAAGTTAAATTTTAACCTATAAACCTATGCGTCTATGTATTTTATAATCC